>CM074980.1:10800175-10812652 GCA_037576825.1 Pangasius krempfi
AAAATTCCTATAAACACACTCCTCAACCTTGTGGACAGCCTTCCCAGAAGAGTTGAAGCTGTAATAGCTGCAAAAGGAGGACCGACATCATATTGAACCCTATGGGTTATGGGCACTTAAGTTCATATGTGAGTCAAGGCAGGTGACCGAATACTTTTGGTAATATAGTGTATGTTCCTAGTGTGTAGGGGAGCTAGGTCAGCACAAAGAGTTCTTTGAGTGAGGCATTTATGGTGGCTGGTTTCCTGTGCTGTGTCTTTCATTTTTTATGAACAGTAACTTCATATAGTCTTTCTGTGGATCTTTCACTCACTCGTCAGCAGCCATTTCTCCAGACATTTTTATTTTCTTCCTGTCTTCTGTGGCAATGTCTGGTAAAACATTGATCTCTTTAACCTATATATTTTTCATTTGCTTACTACACAAATCTATCTGCAGCTGCTTGACTCCGGCAAAGTGTCTGAGTAACCACATCCATTAAAAAAAGATCTGTTTGCCACTCAAGAGGCTTTTTATGTCTGCTTTTAATGTCTGCTTTAACCTGTAAAACATCCTTCAGAACAAGATAGTCATGTCATGCTATTTGATGTGTTGATGTATATGCTTCCAATTTGTCACGCTAGTAGTTAATGAACTGTTAGTGTACTTTCCAAACGTTGTGCAAAGCACCACAATGTGTGCTGTTCCTGGCAGGAAGTAAGCAACTTTCTATTGTTGCTTTTTGTACTTTAAGACTTTCGTCAACATTGGAGTAATTGCATTTTGTTAAGGTGGTAGCTCAGAAACAATTTAAAACTGTCTGGTGTGGGTGCAGTATTTAATCTCTGTTTCATTCCTGCTTTCATGGACTGTGCTGTCCTATGCACTGTCCTCATTATTCTGTCCAACTGGAGTTTCCTTTGCCTCTCACCCCTTCTGCACTTACTTCCTCACTCTCACTGACTGGAGTCTCCTTTGCACTTTCCTGTGGACTTTTCCTCCTGTAACGGTGAGTTCCAATGCCAGTGTACTATCCTTTTGCTCCTGGCTCTCATTGCTTACACTGTTTGATTGTGCTTTAACTAAATCTCAGGAAGATCAAGAAGCTACCAAGTAGGTTTTGGGGCATTTATCAGTTTGTAACGAACATTGAGTTACAAATTCTGTTTATGCAACAACGCCACAAAAAAGAAGAGATATAATTTTATATACATGGTGATTTTAATTATTTTGTATATTTTTGTTTTGACTCTAAAAAACAGGAATAAAATTAATGTCGGGTGGACAAATCATAAATACATTAGTTAGCCCTGGCTAGTAGGGTTACATGATATAACCATTTTATTGTCCCTACACTATTACACTGCCTTGATATCCAGTTTATGTTTATGATGATTGTATTATATTACTAGACCTCCCTTCATTGGAATATGCTAGTATAAGTTATCACTCAAAAGCATGCCAAAAGAAAATTATTTTTCTTCCCAATAAAATGGGAGCTGAGCCAGTAGACATATGAATCTGGAATGATTTGCGCAGGCCTTTTGGATGGCCAAATATTACCTGACATTGCCTGGAAGGCCTATCCCTTCCTCTCATACTCTTGACTGGACTCGTGTGCACTCCCTCACTTTCTGCAATGGTAAATGGAGAATGTTTTGAGTTCATTAATGTGAAATAGCATCTATCAACTTTTTGACTTCAGTAACAATAGACAAGTACATATTTATCATACATTAACTACATTTATCAGGGATAGCACTGAAAAATTTCAGCTGAAAATGGTCAAAAATGACACTTTCGCTTATTAGCTGAAATAGGCCTACAACGAAGTTTTAAATCTTAACAGTTTACAAGTAATGTTAATGGTGATTGATAATTAGAAAGTGATTAAATGTTTTTGTTTATTTTATTACTGTCCTGAGCCCATCAATGCAGATTCAAACACTTTTTATCAAAGGATTTTATCAAAGTGTACTGTGTTCTTTGCTGTTAACTCTTTACTTTGCATTACTGTGCATTACTGTATTTTTTGCAAATGTCACAGTTCCTGACTGCACAGCTGACAATATTATTATGCCCACTCATACTCTCCTTAAACCTGAAATAGTGGAAATGATTGGATGTTTATCGATGATTCTGCATGATTCTGGATGATTATCGATTATTGCAACATTTTAAAGTGGAAAATAACAGGCAGGGAAAATTCAATATTGCACAAACTTACTGGCTTGTGTCTTTATTTTCTGTGTTTAACTGTGAGGTGGCTGCCAGTTCTGCTAGCAGAAGAGTTATATCTCATTGTTATATTTTGTCAGAATTTCCACATACCTGCATGGTCCTGATTTTGAAATCAGCTGTGTAGCAGGCTTCAGGATTTTGAAGCCAGTACTAGTACTATAGTTGCAGCAATCAAGGTGCATTGCACCACTATGAAGCTTATTAAATTTAAGCATAGCCTACATGTTCCTCTTTCGGCTGCTCCCGTTAGGGGTCGCCACAGTGGATCATTGATCCGCATATTTGATTTGGCACAGTTTTTACGCCGGATGCCCTTCCTGACGCAACCCTCCCCAATTTTATGCGGGCTTGGGACTGGCACTGAGAGCGCACTGTTGCACGCAACCCCAGTGGCTGGGGAATCGAAGCCGGGCCGCAGCGGTAAGAGTGCTGTGGCCTAACCACTAGTCCTCCAGGGATTCTTAAACATAGCCTACATACCAAATTGAAACTTGCTTTGCTAAAGTGAGTAAGGAGTTTTTTTTCTTTTTCTGGTTGTTGAACCTACTTGTCCACCAGGAAACATCGAAGAAGAAAAAAAAAAAAACCTATAGTGTAGGCACAATCTGCTTAGCGTGGGTGCCCAGGCTAATGCTTTGTCCAACTATGCTGATGCCTTGCTGTGAGCTACACTTATATACACTGCCCGGCCAAAAAAGTCACTGTTTAGATTTTAATAGGCAAATACATAAGAGTCTATGAATGGGTCATTATTAGAGTGATTATAACGTTTCTAGCATGTTTGGCAACAGTTCTTTTAATCTTAAAAGATGAAGTGTGTAGCTTTTTAGTTCTTTTATAACCATGTAGAAAGACGTATCATGGCCATATTCCAGGATGACACTGCCAAGATTCATCAGGGTTAAAATTGTGAAAGAACGGTTCAGAGAGCATAAAGAATCATTTTCACACATGAATTGGCAGCTCTGAGTCCTGACCTTAACCTCAGTGAAAGGCTTTGGGATGTGCTGGAGGAGACTTTAGAGTGCTCACCTCTTTCATTGTCAGTACAAGATCTTGACCAAAAACTGATCCACCGCTTGATGGAAATAAATGTTGTGATGTTATTTCGGTCAGGACTCAGAGGTGCCAATTCATGAGTGAAAATGATTCTTTATGCTCTCTGAACCTGAATCTTGGCAGTGTCATCTTGGAATATGCCCATGATATGTTTTTCTACATGGTTATTAAAGAACTAAAAAGCTACACACTTCATCTTTTAAGATTAAAAGAACTGTTGCCAAACATATAACATGCTAGAAACATTATAATCACTCTAATAATGATCCATTCATAGACTTTTATGTATTTGCCTATTAAAATCTAAACAGCGACTTTTTTTTTTGGCCGGGCAGTGTACTTTTACTGCGGATTATACAGATCTGGGTGTGAAGTGACAAACACAATTAGTTTTTCCTCTAATTTCCTTATAACCATTCCTTAAAATGACTGAAGCCTTGCCAACATTCCTGCCTCCTGTTGGCTGAAGAACATACATGTCAGTATACCATCACAAGTTCAACTCTGGGTAACTTTTTTAAAGATCAACAGAGCATATTTTTTATGTATCGGTAAGCATTGATGTAATCTGTCCATCAATCGTAGTGGTGCGTTTTTTGATGGTACAAAAAAGGTCCTTGTGGAAGAGGCCTTAAGTCGAAAAACTGTCTGTGTTCGGTCAAATGCTAACTGTTCAGTGTAAAATGACCCACAAAAGTAATGCTCCTATAATATTGCCTACCCTCATTCTGGATTTTGTATTATAATTGTTTTTTTTTTTTTTTATTCTAACAGGAGAAGTTCTTGCCTGTCTTTGAGACTGGCTCAAAATGGTCATGCTAGGCATGACCGAATGAGCAGCATGCATCTGAAAAGAAGTGAGTAGACCTTATTAGTTGTTACAGGAAGTATTCATTTGTTAAATCAGTGTTTCTGATAAAACTGAGTGTGGACTTGTCTTCTAGGTTATGCCCATGTGCAATCAAGAAAACACTCAGCGGAATGGGAGAAGTATCTGATTTCCTGTTACACTCAGAACAAAAAATCACACATCTTGCAATATAAGGAAGACAGACATCACAGATTTTTCATCACTGATTAGTTTGTTTATAGGTTTGTAGACAAATTGGCAGTTTACTTGATACAGAGCTTAAGGTTGTTCCTTGTCTTATTTTAAAAATGCTAAAGATACTTATTCTCTCAATACATTAGATTTGTCAGTGACCTCATCAGTTAAGACTGTTGTTGTAATACTTCTATGTTGGGCCCATGGTAATGCAAAGGCTAGATGACTGCCTGATATTTCTCATTTGTTATCACAGAGAACGTTTTGACGGAAAGAAATTAGTGCATTTAGACATTGTATGTGTACAAATGCTTGTTTAACCAGAATGATGATGTTTGAGGCAAATTTGTTGCAGTGCTGTCTATTTGTGTCTACACAAATTAAGATCACTTTTTTCCTTTGCAAATGTGATTGGTTAAAAACCTAATGGTGTAATGGAATGACAGTGATTGAACAGCTTTTTTTGTTCAAAAAATTTCAGGAAATAGTTAAGGAAAGTAAATGGTAAAGAAAATAAAAGTTCAGTTAATGTTTTTTCTCATCTAACTGCCATTCTTTCTGTGCATGTAGTAGATTATCATCTCTGTTGAACTGCCACACTCACTAGTACTATTAAGTGCAAAACATTTGTTGGCTGTTACATAAAGTAACTGACTTGACATGCATGTATTAGTGATTGCGCATTGCTTTGCGCTAATATTATCTGATTTCTGTTATGTTTTATTAGGATTGAGCATTGCACAATCACTAAGTACTATTGTTAGCCAATATATTAAATTTTATTACTATTATTAGGATTGCGTTACTGCGCAATCACTGTAAGTATTGTGTATATATATATATATATATATATATATATATATAATTTTTTTTTTTTTTGCTAATTTGCATAATATGCAAAACCTACCTTTGCTAACTAGTCCTAGGATTTTTTTTTTTCTTGTCTTCACAAATTTAGTGTCATACTACTCAGCAGAGTGTGAACCTCAATAATTACGAAAAATATGCTGACATTTGTAAACAATATGGCTGCCATTTGTCAATCAGTACTAACGAAATTTGAACAAATATAGTTCACTTAATAGTAAAATAAAAAAATAAGATCCCATATTCCTCCCTTTGAACATATATTTCAAATCTAAAAAATGAAACTAATAAAACAATGAAATGAATACAAATGAAAATATGAGTAAATATTCCTGGTGTGGGTGTTCTGCGGAAAACATTTCCTATCTCACAGCTTTAAGCCTCCGAATGTCAGGAAGCATATTTGAATAATATGATTATAAATGTGAATTGTAAAATATGAAAAGAAAATCCTTAAACCCCTTATTTATAGTTTTTCATCCTCTTCCTTTGGGGAGTCATGATCTCCTGGATAAGAAACAGATCTGGGTAGTCATCATCATTGTAATTTCCCTCATCATTCTGTGCTAGCTTAGATACTGAGTTGCTGAATTACTGAGTTACTCCCCCTATCTGTCTTTGGATAAGAGCCCTGGCACAAGCCTGTGAGACAGTACAACAGAATATCAGAATTCTAAACACTAATAATACTGGGATCAGTATTTGTACAAGCATGATGCCCCAATGCCTCAATTTATCATTCAACCATTTATTAAAACTCCATCCTGCACTATCTGATGGTCCAAATTGGTCACTTATAAAGCTCCTATAACATTAGTATAGTTTTCTGGGTTATCTGGGATAAGGGTGATACACATGCATCACCAGTTCAATTCAACATGGTGCATAGCTGTCCTGTCCTAGCCATCAAATAATCTAAAGTCAAACAGTGACTCTTTTGAGCCGTGAACAACTTGAATGCCTTAAAGGTTTCATTGGTGAATGCAGACATGGTGTATGTAATATCACTCTATACCAAGGGAATACACTTATTTTTCTCATAAGCTAATGTGCCAATGATACAAAATTATGAAACTCAGCTATTTCCCTTTTATTACTTTTCAGCTCGCTTGTGTGCTCTTTACTAACAGGAACTCATTCTATTGGCAGTAACGATAATTGGGGTTTAAAAATTACAGGGTAACAGCAGCCAGACCAGTCTGTGCATAAGTAAAGGTAGACATGTAATCCACAGGCATATGCATATCTGGCCAATAAGTGGACAATGCCTTTGGTAAGGGTATAACTCCAGGCATTAATGTATACTCGCCTCCCTCATTGTCAAAGAAAGTTTCACTACATTCCACATAGTCTCCATAGAGTGAGAAACACAAAGATACTACCCTTATTACCCTTGGCGATAACAGAAGCAATAGGTTGTATTTGTGTGTTGTATATACACACGACTGCTTAGAGATGTCTTTCATGTGGCTTCTTCTGCTGTTACTCTCAAGTCCCGAGCCTCCTCTCGCTCCAGAGCCTTGTTTGTCTCCCTAAGAGACTCTTCTTACTCTGCCAGAATTAGAGGCATGCTTGGTGTGAGATCTGGTGGGTTCAAATTCTGGAAGTGGGTGCAGTGGATCCTCATGTCTTTCTCAGTAACTCTGATGGCAGTTGGAGTCATCAGAAGGATTCTCCAAGGTCCACACCACCTCAGTCTGTGCTACACTTTTCTTTTTCCTTTTTCTTTTTCTTTTCTGATCTCTCATTATCACCCAGTCACCATCTTTCAGATTATGTAGAGACCCTTTAATTGGTACAGTCTTTGCACAATTTACACACACATTTCTTAACTGGTCATCCATCTGCTCTAAGGATCCTTCCATCGGCAGTGACCCGAAATGAAGAGAAGCAAAACGTCCAGTGGACTCAGACCTATTTGTCTGTTTGCATGTCCTCTAATGTGCATGATTACTAATGGTAGCGCTAGGACCCACCAGAAACCTGTATCTGTCATGATCTTTCCTAATTTTAGTTTGACAGTTTGATTCAATCTTTCCACTGCCCCAGGTGATTGGGGATGGTAAGCATAATGTTGTTTCAAATTTAGCTTCTCAGACAAGTATGTAATTACTTTTTTCACAAATGGGGTTCCATTGTCTGATGAACATTTAGATTTTCCCCAACAGGGATCACCTCTCTGACCAGGTGTTCCCTGAAAAGATTCAGGGTATTTTGAAAACATCACTAGTCAAAAATGGTATCCTTGAGCAGGGGTTAGTTCAATGAAATCCATCATTAAATGGTCAAATTGCAGAATGTTTAGGAATATATACAGTAGCTGGTCATCCAGAATGGCATTACCACCGGCGCAGTTGCCGCCACGACTTTTCATTTGCTACTTCAAGCCACTAAGTGGCGCTATAATCATAGCATTTCCTTAGGTTGGAACTGAGCACTTCATAGCCAATTCTGTGAGTGGCAGTTAAAGAGGTTAACTTAAACAATGTCAGGAAATGCCCACTGTAAGCTCTCAGCAAGCACTGAATGTTCCACTTAAGTTAATATACTGTACGGTTCTCGTTTTGTTATTTTTGAAAGAAAGAAATTCCTAACATTACAGGGATTTTTTTTTTTCACCTTTATTTTTATAACTATAAACCATAGGTTTATTGACAGCCAAATAAGAACTTACACAGAACGTTCACTTCTAGGTTTTCGTAGGTTTTATTTTTATAACTACAAAAGTTCCTACAGCAAAGTCAGGGGCAGAATGCAGTATGTGAGCGGCGTGGAGGACAGCAATTTGCCTAAAGCATGCTCAAACCCAGGAGAGGTAGTATAGTGGGCTACACGTCTCCAACATATCGCAGCGTGTGTGTGTATGTGTGTGTACACACAGTATATATATACCGTATGTATTTATATGTAATATATAATTACATAAATGTAAAATTTATTTAAATATTTATAAATATAAAATTCTGCTCAGGAGCAGCACTCAGGCAGTAAATACTGGTGATTACCCCTGATAACATGAAAATTCAAACTTGAGGATGCAGAAGATAGGGATAGGTGGAGAGTGATGATTCACTGTGGCGAGCCCTGAAGGGAAAAGCCGAAAGAAGAAGAAAGAAAGAAAGAACATGACAATTCAAACTCTTGATCATCTTAACTAATGCCGTTCGTTACGGAATATCGCTCCTGTTTATGCATAGTTGCGGTTTTCAGTTAAAATGGCGCTGAGCAAAAACCAACTTTTTTTTTTTTTTTAAACTTAAGCCAATATCTCCATGGGTTTATGAAAACGATTCTTAGGAAAACGATTATTCTGAAAGCGATTTGCAATTCCCCCAGCTGTTGTCCGACAGGCTCAGTCTCGAGAACCAGCATGGTGGAGAAGAGATGTAAATACGGACACTTACTTCAGCTCCGATCGGTTCTAATCAGCTCCGAAGGTTCCGAACAGTTTTTTTTTTTTTTTTTTTTAGAAATTACACGGAGCAGAATGAAACAGTTGTAATGAAGGCTTTCCTTTTCGAGTGATCTCTTAAACCTCTAACATTAAGAGAGGCTAAAATAAAAGAAGAAAACTCAAAAGAATGCATAACAGACAAGTAACGCTAAAAGCAGTGCAACAAAACGCAGTGAACGGGTGATAAACGCAAAAGTCCTTTGGCTAAGAATCCTTTGTTTCTCCACATTTTGGATTTTCCATCGCTTTGATAGAGGTTAATCTTGGTTCTAGAACTATTGTGGCTCATCTCCGTATTTCTTTGTGAATTCCAATCAATTATATATTACTGCTCTGAAAGTAATAATGCTTAATAATGTCTTCTTCGAGTGGTAGATTGTGATACCTTCACCCCTGCCCTGTGGAGGTTGTTGGTGATACCACTGACTGTTGTTTTGGGGTTTTTCTTCACAGCTCTCACAATGTTTCTGTCATCACCCGCTGTTATTTTTCTTGGCCAACCTATCTGATGTCTGGTTGAAGAAACCACACCAGTGGTTTCTTCTTTTTCAGGACATTTCAAATTGTTGAATTGGCTATGCCCAATGCTTTTGCAATGGCATTGATCGATTTGTCAGCTTCAAAATGGCTTGTTTTCTACCATAGACAGCTTTCTGGTCTTCATGTTGGTTTATCCTTTTAAAACACAAAGTTATTACTATATTGTACTTGGGTCAGTGATGGTAAAGGAATCTGAAAGGGCAAATTAATTTATATTAGGGCTGTCAATGTTATTACACAGGCATGTAATAAAAAAAAAAAAGCTTAACGCCATTAACGCATTTGTTGAATGCGTTCAATGTTGATGATGTTACTCATGATGGTAGCAGCAGAATGAAATCAGAAGTCTGCAAAAACATCACAAATGAAGAATGCAAAAGTTTGGTGATATCAGTGGGTCACCAGCTTGATACAGTTATTGAAAGGAAGGGATATGCAACCAAATATTAAGTGTTATTTACTTTAAGACTTTAAGGATTAAGGACTTATTTAAGGTTTACGAATCTTCCATGTTTAACCATGCCAGACATGAAAATGAATGTGTTCCATAGTTTATTAATCACTTTTTTATTATTTTCTTTTTTTTTCTAGGGTGAAAACCAGGACTAACCAGAGGGAATCTTGCTTTTTCCAATTTCTGTTTGGAAGCCAGAGAGCTGCACTTAAGCGCTCATGATATCAGGGTGTCAACTTATGAAGTGCAGGAGGTTTTTTGCATAAGGAGAAAAGATCTGGTTTTAAAAGATAAAATGTTTTTTTCTCCCCGATTACTAGCATGCTAATCATCCTCAGAAGAAAATTTTCTGTTTCTTCAGTTATGCACTTCAGTTAAGTACATGAAAATAACTAAACAATCTGGCTTGGTGTTACTATTATTATATATTTGGCTTATTATTATATTTGGCTTGGTGTTGGGGTTGTTAAAAACGTAATACATAATGAAACGTCATAGCTGGAACGTTTCAATGGCCAATCAGGTAGCAAGAAGGGCCAAGATGGCATCGTGGAGGATAGACGTGTGAATTTTAATTCTGGAGGTGGTGCTAGTAATGTGATTAATCAGTTAACTTTAAGTCTTTATACTTTTTTACTGTCTTCTCTGAAAAGTTTCCGCATTGTTTTGCATCGATTTTTCTTAAATGGGAAGAAAGAGACGCGGTTTGTCTAAAGTTATGGATGTCGAAGTTGGTGCTGAAGTTAAACTAGTCTCTGACGTTGGCCTGAGCAATAGGTTCGATGTGCTGGCTGACCCTCCTGCATCAGCTGATGCGAATCGTGATATGAAACTTTGTTTTGCGACACCTTTTCCAGCGTCTCCTGCAAAAAGTCCTCCTTCTAAAAAAAACTAAAAAGAAGACTGAAACTAGCGGGGATTTCGCTGACATTTTGAACGCCATTCAAGAATTGTCTGCTAAACTCATCTCCATCGAGAACTCTGCTGATGCTACAACGAAAGCCGTTGACAACCTGTCTTTGGTAGTGCAGACGCTTGTTTCTGATGTTACTGAGCACTCGGAAAAGATGTGCAGAATGGCAAGAGAAATTACAGAGCTCCAATCTTCAGACAAGGATGTCTGTTGACATTTGTCTGTCAAATGAAAATTGAAAATATGTACACAGAGATTGTTAAAGGGGCTTTCATACGTTCTAGAGCAAAATGGATCAAGAAGGGTGAAAGAAACACTAATTACTTTTTTGCTCTAGAGAAAAGAAATCGTAAAAAAAAAAAAACCCATCTCTCTCTGCCCTAAAGATTAATGGTGATTTATGTACAGATCCAGGAATGATCTCAGCTTTTGTATACAATTTTTACAAAGAATTGTATACTTCTCAGTTTTCTCAAGAAAAATGTGATTCTTTTCTTTTGTGTGTCTGTGATAAAGTTTCAGGTATTAATGAGGATTTTAAATTACTATGTGACTCTAACCTTTCTATTACTGAAATGGAAGTGGCAATAAATCTATGAAAAGGGGAAAATCTCCAGGCACTGATGGCCTGTCTGTTGAATTTTATTTACATTTTTGGGACCTCTCAAAGCAGCCTTTATATTGTTTGTTTAAAGAATGTATTCACAAAGGAGAGATGACACCCACAATGAAGCAGGAACTAATTTCTTTGATCCCTAAATCAGATAAAGATCCACTTTTAATTGAAAACTGGAGACCAATATCATTGTTAAATGTTGATTATAAATTACTTGCTTTAATATTTGCAACTCATTTAAATTTTTGTTTAAATCTCTTAGTGTTTTTGGTTTCGGAACTAAATTTATTAACATGGTGAGAATGCTTTATAATGATATTAACTATTCAGTTTTGGTTAGCTTGCAAACTACTAAATGTTTTAATTGTGACAGAGGAGTGCGTCAAGGTTGCCCCATTTCTCAGTTTCTTTTTCTTTTGGCTGTTGCATTGTTATCACTTAATATTATACAAAATCCTACCTTGAAAGGTATTTCTGTATTTGGTAAAGAATTTAAAATATCTCAACTTGCTGCCAATACTACCTTATTTCTCAAAGATCAAAATCAAATTCCTTTAATTATTTATATTATTCAATCTTTCTCTGAAGCCTCTTATATTTAAATTTATCAAAGTGTGAATTATTTTGTCTCTATGATACCCAACAATCATCAATACATCATATACCTGTTAAAGACTGTGTCAAGTACCTGGGGATTTTCCTTACTAAAGATAGATTGGCTCGTCAACATCTAAATTTTTCTCCTAAAATAAAGAAAACTAGAATAATCTTTAATTCTTGGCTACATCGAGATCTATCCATCTATGGCAGAGTTCTTATATCTAAAGCAGAGGGGTTGTCCCGTTGTGTTTACCCTGCTTTATATTTATTTGTTAGTGACAAAATTGCTGTTACTGAATTTTATTTGGAAGAATAAGTCCCAGGAAATTAGGAAATCTGTTTTGTCTAACAGGTGTTCTGAGGGTGGATTGGAAGTTTTGGATTTCAAAGAATTAGTTAGTTAATTTAGAATTGGTTGGTTAAAAAAATGTCTCTGTAGTAATAATTCAATTTGGTACAATATCCGCAATACTATATTTCGTAGGTTAGGTGGTCTAGATTTTCTTTTAAAATGCAATTTCACCCCTTCTAAATTGCCGATTTCTCTCTCTAATTTTCACCAACAAGCTTTACTTGCTTGGAAACTGTGTTACGTGCACAACTTTTCTCCCCACAAAGAAATTATTTGGAATAATTCAAGTATTTTAATCCGTGGAAAGTCTTTGTTTATTGACAAGTGGTATGACAGAGGTATTGTCTTTGTTTTGGA
>CM074980.1:10812752-10823900 GCA_037576825.1 Pangasius krempfi
AGTATGAAGAATTTATGACTTTGTATAGTCTTCCTCTGCCAGCTAGATCTTTCAATTCTGTCATCAAAAGTTTGTCTCCAAGTTATGTGTATTTATTTAAAACACACCTTTGCTGTAATGAGAGGAAAACAATTATGCCCAAACTTTTATTGGAGTTTCGTGTTGTATCTCACTGGGGAAAAAAATCAGGTAGCAAGAGCTCATGAATCTTCCCTCAGAATGGTGCTTCCTCTGTTGTCCTACGTTTCGGAAATTCGCAGTTACGCGACGACTAACCTGCGTAGATGTAAGTGAGGGCGAACGTGCCTAACGTCTTCAATGGGCGGGGTTTTGTCAGTGACGCGTTGGAGTGACTGGTTTTGCGGGTGTGGTCATGTGATGAGCTGTAAGAGTCGGGTATGTTGCTGAGGAAGTGGTGTTGATACACTGAGGAAATAAACACAGGTATGTCAGAATAGGTCCAGTATGGCTATATTGTTTATTATTACACCATTATTATCGATTGGAGTCGAAAGTATTTATCTTAAACAGCAATAACGCAAGGTTACTTGGTAGTGGTGAACCGCAGCTGGCCTTTAGTTGTGTATTGTACCGCTATAGCTAAAGCTAACTAAGGGTTTGTGCTTGCTCGAAGGCCCGGTGTGTTGAGGCCCAGCAACGATCGATGGTTCATGACGAGTTTGTAGGCTGATTTGAAGTATACTGGGACATCATGTAAATTGACACAGTTAAACAGCAGCATTAATTTTCTGGCCTGATAAGTGAAAAGTCCAGACTTAGGTTACTAAGCCCTTCCAGTGGAACTGCTTGATTGAAATAACACGACGTAATTCATGTGACATCATGTAAGGGATCAGCATCAAACTGGAATTTAACCCCAAAAATCTTAAGGTAGGAAAAATGTCGTATGCTTTGACTAGTTTTTTTCCCCCATCAGGTTTGGAGATTGTCATGGATAATATATATGGATAATATATTAAAAATATTTATGATTAATACATAGATAAGATGAATTACTGTAATAGCGTACGAGGAAAGTTAGTTCAAATCATGTACATATTTTCTAGATGTGCTAAATTACAAAACATGGTTCAGGTTACTTGGGACAGTCTTAAAATGCAATAACTACTATGGTTAAATGATGCATTGATGGACTTTATGTGCATTAAATTTAGTTTTTATGAAACACATTAATAAGTATGGGAATAAGGTTGACTGTACCTGTACATCTGCTCATTCATGCAGTTATTCCGTCAGCCAGTCATGTGGCAGCAGCAATTATGAAGATTCAATGCACAATCTTTAGTTAATGTTCACATCACACATGAGAGTGGGGAAAATGTGATCTCAATGACTTTGACTGTGGCATGGTTGTTGCCAAATGGACTGATTTGTGCAGAAAAATTTTTAAGAGGGCACAACACATCGGACCTTGAGGTGGATGGGCTACAACAGCTGAAGAACGCATCGGGTTCTTCTCCTGTCAGCCAAGAACAAAAATCTTAGGGGGGAAAAAGAAACTTTGCTTTATCAAATATAAAACAAGTCAGTACTCACTGAAAGCATTTCTGAATGGTTTTAATTAATTTTTATTAAACAGTATCAAACAGATCATGCCGTGAATAACTTCAATTTAATTAGTGTTTAAATCAGCAATTCTCGCAATTACACATGATGATGCTTTAGATTTTATATTAACTGAGTTTCTGTGGTTCTGTGTGTCCTAACTGGAAGACAAAAAAGGAAGTAAAGAGTGCAGTCTTGCAGTATTAAAAATGGCCATTATAATAAGCTACAGTTGGTAGCCTCACACTTTATATTCACACACCACAGTATCATTATTGTAATTTTCTGTACATAAATCCATTATACCTTAGTGATCATATTGCAATGCATGATACAAAAATTAAATGTAAGGGGGAAACTCTGCATTCACCTGTTCTCCAGTCAATGCACAGCACTGGATACGCACGATAAACAGCGCCTGACCAATCAGAATCACGATTTCAGCAGCGCTGCACCAAAATGTAATAAAGTGCAGAAATAAATGTAATATGTAAAATAACTCTTTAATAATAATAATAGGGAAAACTGGGGTTGGTGAGGAGGAGCTTAAAACCTAGAATTCTTGTTTTTAATTAGAAGTCAATTAACATTACCCAGCAAAATGATCAAGAATGTTAGAAGTGCTAAATAACTTGTAATTCTCTAAACAGTTTTGTGCAATTTTCTACATAAAATTTTTTTCAGAGAAGGAATAAGTAACTATAAATAAATTTTAAATTTGTGCTTTTCACACCTAATAATTTTATTTGCTATAGAAAATATATTTATCTTTGTTATCTATTGTTGAGGAAACATAAAAAAAATAGAAAAAACCCGTTAAACCTTTTGTCCATACCTATCAATAATATACATAAAACCCTTCCAGTCATGTTAACTCTCGTGAAAATTGCATCTCTGAGTTAGCAGTGCAGTAGAGTTTTGAAAATTCTAGAGTTATGCCTTATGCAGATCTTATATCATTTTTACACTGTGTATAACCAAGTATTGACAGAGAAACAGCCTTACGTCTTTTTCGTTCAGGTATTGAGGTTTCACATGTCTGATAACATTCACGAGGATTTCCTTGCTCCTGAGGAGCCTTTTCCAATGCTCTTGCAGCAGGGAAACCTCAGTGAAGATGGCACACTGGATGTTAGTGACTTCGGCTTTCGGCTGTCCTCTTGTCATCGGACAGACCCTCTGCACCGCTTCCACAGCAACAGGTATATCAATACTTAAATATAAACACCTTGTCCTGTAGTTAAGATGACTTGTCATGTATTAAAGATATTCTGCTGCACTGATGGTCGATGTCCAGTTGCTCTGACATAATACACAATATAAATTCAAAGTGAGCCCCATGACTGAAAACGTTTACATTTCGAGTGTAACAATACACTCTGGTCACGATTTAATTCGATTTACAATACTGGCTTATTCATGATTCAGTTTGATTCTCAGAACTTTGAGCAAAATTTGAATGAATCATAAAAAATGCAAAACAATGTGCATTTTTGTTTGTATGTAAAAAAATTTTTTATCAAAATTTGCTGTTAACTGAGGTTTAATATTGTAAACAAAATATACTACAGGTTTGCCATATCTTAAAAATAAATACATTTATAAATTCTCCCAAAAATTTGATTGACTGAACAAAGTCTTTGACCTGAGGAAAATGATAAATGGAAATATAATAAGCTCCATACAGTCGGCCAAAATGCCCGAATTCTGCAGCCTTGTTCTTGGGCAATGTAAATCGCAATGACGCGGGGCTGATTCATTTAAAAACTACTGAAGAGCTCTTTTTATATTGTTTTTTACTGTTATATCATGGTTGTGTAAGTGTATAACTTATAATGCATGCTGGTAGTTGCACTCAGGAGCTATTGGGCCCAGCGTGCTCTCTATATATTATATGGGTTGGGTGGATTAGGACCTCTGGTGCTCAAACAGTGCAATTTCTTTAGATGCATACTTAATAGAATGCTGATTTCCACAGTGTGAGTCACACATTGCCACGCAGCATATCGTGAAATTTTTTGCGTCATGATGTATTGATAGAGGACAAAACACTGTGCATGTTTTGTTTTGAAAGGTTTTTTATTTATTATTATTATTATTATTATTATTATTGTTGGGAAATGTTGGGCAACAAATAGTAGAACATGGCAACTTACTGTTCAAATGTGGATTTTTTGCCTTCGAATGTCCAGATGAATTGAAATATGTAAATATCCAAAATGTGACAGCCATAGTATAGCGCCAATCAGAAGTCTATTCGTGTGTGTTTATATTCTTTTGTAGGTGTTATTGAGTAGCTCTGTAGTTCTATGTGCCAGATATTATTATGACAAATTAATTATTTTAAATGCATTCCATTTGCCTTTTTGGTTTAGATGGAACCTAACCTCATGTGGCACCAGTGTGGCAAGTTCAGAGTGCAGTGAGGAACTCTTTTCTTCTGTGTCTGTGGGGGACCAAGACGACTGCTTCTCTCTCCTGGATGATCAGGAACTCACCTCTTTTGACTTCTTCCCAGAAGGCAGCGTCTGCAGTGATGTATCATCTTCCATCAGCACGTACTGGGACTGGTCTGACAGTGAGTTTGAGTGGCAGGTAAGGCTCACCAAAGGGAGAAAAAAATTTGCTTTTACATAGCATGTCTGACAGAAGTAGAGCGCTCCTTTTAGTGCCAAAGGACATTCAGACTTTGAAGCTCTGAAGATAAAGACACCTTTATTATATTAGGCTTATAACCAAGCTGAATTCTAAGTCCAGTTAGGACTGGGTAATATTGAAAGAAATAAGTTCTTGATTCCCCCACCACACATGCACACACAATTTATGAATGATTCTCATTTTTGTTGTTTGTTTTTTTTATTGTTAATAATTTTTTTAAGTTCTTATACTGCAGTTGGAAAAGGAAACATTTTAGTTCAAATAATTATTTATTTATTCTTCCTGCCATATTCTTCATTCCCTGCCTGTTTTCTTTAAATTTTCATTTTCATTTACGCAGCCATCCATGAGGACAGTAGTATAGTGTTTCTGCAGCTCAGTACTATGCTAGAGCAAATGTAATTAATTAATTAATGAATCATAAGGTGGGGTGTCAAATTCAGATTCTGCCCAGGACACATGAGCATCTCTTTGTGAGATCTAGAGGGGCGGTAATTTAAAGCTATTAATTTTTTAAACTTATTTAACATATTCTATTGATTAACACCAATAACCGGCTCTGAAATTAGAATAGGATGTTTCTAGTGAGTGAAATAGTGAAAACAGCAAATGTTCAAAGCTTGGGAAAAATTTATTTCAGTGAATGTCTGTTAAATTTGTGTATGTTAAGGGTTAAATTTTAGTGTAAATGTGATATTGTAAGTGTGTGTATTGTGATATGTGTTCATATAGTATGTTTTAAGTGTGAATGTGAACTCATATTATAAGTCACACAAGCATTAAATCATGTGTAAAGAGAGATTTATTTGACACAGATGTATGTATGATTAACCTGTATCAATGTAAACTTGCATTCTTTCAGTTGCCAGGCAGTGATATTGCAAGTGGTAGTGATGTACTCTCTGACATCATTCCCAGTATACCAAGCTCACCTTGCCTTGTTTCAAAACGAAAGTCCAAACCTCATAGGAACCTGGATGAATTACCCTGGAGTGCCATGACCAATGATGAACAGGTATGTCTGACAGCAAGCAAGTTTTATATCATTATATTTACTGACTTTCCAAAACTGGCTTAAGTGAGTCTTAAAGTCTCATGAGCAAAACTGTAAGTGTACTATAAGTCTCAACAGGGCAACAACTAAAATATTTTTAAAACTGATGTTTCTCCTGAGTGAACCAACAGAAAAGTGTGCACCCTATCCTCAAGAGATCATGAGTTTGAATCCTGAAAATGCCAGACATCGGTGGCTGGGTGTCCAGAGAGCAAAACTGACCACACTATCTGGGTGGTAGAAATGGTGTTACTCTTTCCACTGACAGTCACAGAGATAGTAGCCAATTGTATCTGTCTGTGAGTTTATGTATGTGGAAGAGGGCAGGTAGCACTTTCTTCTGAGTGTGTTAAGCTGTCCTGTAACTCAGCAAGAGCAACAGTTTGAAAAAGAATGCAGTGGTTTGTTTCATGTGTCTTGGAGGCAACAAGCACTTGTCAGTCTTCACCCTCCCCTGCTGGAATTCCAAAATCTAATCAGTTCATCTGTTGGTTACAATGATAATTCTATATAAATTCTACAAACATTCAACCACTTGTTCTTGAGAGACGGATGAAAGTACACCCCGAAACCCAAGAACCTGCCACTTAGAGGCTGAGGAATAAAAATCTTTTGGTAACTTTTGGTGACATTTCATTTCATTTGGCATACTGTTTGGCATACTGTTTGGCATACTGCAGGCAGCTAAAAACATTGCCTATTGTACTTTTAGGTGGAGTATATTGAGTATTTGAGCCGGAAAGTGAGTACAGAAATGGGGCTGCGGGAGCAGCTTGACATAATTAAAATAATCGACCCGAGTGCTCAAATATCTCCAACCGACAGTGAGTTCATCATTGAGCTGAACTGCCTCACGGATGATAAACTAAAACAGGTCAGTAAAAAAATGGAGAAATTAAAAAATATCTAAGCATTAAATACTGTATGTAGTGTTTTCTTAATTTTCTAAGAATAGTGCTAAATCATACACCTGTGATTATGAACTAAAACTGAAAACTTTGCTCTAAAATCTATGACCAGTGTTGTACTATATTTTATGTACTCATATGTTTTTTTTTTAATACGACCAATATCTGACACAAGTCAGAATTCTGAAATGACCCTTCTATACAAAAATGGTGTGTGTGAAGTTTCTTGTTAGTGCTGATTCCTTGGTCTTAACCCATGTAACTTGAATCATGTAGCCCCACTCGCTCCAATTCACAATCATTTGCATAATATGCAAAACCTACTTTTGTGAACAATCCTAGGATTTGTGTCAAAATACTCAGGAGAGTTTGAAACCTCAAAAAATTTGCCTTTTGAAACTATTGCTCTGCTTGGTCAAATTTTTGATAATTTGCTTAATATGTAAAACCTATTTTTGAGGACTTGTTACAATTTTGGTGTCAAACTACTTAGCAGAGTGTGAATCTCAGTATTTGTCAAAAACATGTTGACATTTGTAAAGAATATGGCCAGCACTTATCTATCAATTCTAACAAGGTGGAGCCTAATCTACTTAATCAGTTATAAGAGAGGGTTATCATTGAAATATTGCCACCAAATTTGGTAGTTATGTCCCTCATCCCACCCCCTACTCAGCCAAATGAAATGACACATACCCACCTGAAGGGTATAAAACAGTAATTTTGCCTCTGTACACCACCACAATGGATTTGAAATGAAGCAGTCAAGATGTGATTGAAACGTAGACTTTCTGTTTTATTTCAAGGCGTTTAACCAAAGTATTGCATTAACCGTTTAGCCATTTTTTACATGGTCCCTCCATTTTCACAGGCTCAAAAGTAATTGGACAAACTAACCTAATCATAAATATTATGATTGTTTTTAATACTTGGAAGCAACTTGGAAGCAAATCCTTTGTAGTCAATGTTTACCTGAAGTCTGGATCCCATGGACATCGCCAAATGCTGAGTTTCCTCCATTGAGATGCTTTGCCAAGCCTTTACTGGAGCCGCCTTCAGTTGCTGCTTGTTTGTGGGCGAGAGACGGGACATGTTTGTTCTCAACAGAGATAATTCTGTGTCTTAAAGAGGCTATGGTAATTTTAAATTGGTTTCACTTAGTTGATCAATTGACCAGTTGGTTGAACCTCCCATTCAAGTTTGTGACAATAGTTCAGTGGTAACCCTGTCAAATGCCTGCTGAAATGTAATTGGCCGACGGTGGCCATGTTTTTTAGTAATTATTTTTTTAGTAATTAGGTCATTCTCAAAAATCCACTCAGATTAGCACATAGATGCACTGTACCAAATTTCAGCTCGATCAGACTTAAGATTCCTGAGTTATCTGACCTTAGCTCCACCCCCTTTTTATGACCACACCCCAAACTTTGCACTTGACCTCAGGTTAAACATGACTTTCAAGTTCCATGTTGTCTTGTACATGCCTTTCATGAGTTACAGCTGTTTGCCTTTTTAGCATTGATTGACATGTGGTGACCATATTGTTTGCAAATCCTAACATGTTTTTGATTATTGAGCTTCACCCTCTGCTGAGTAGTTTGATGCCAAATGAGTATAGATACAAGAAAGACAGATTTACTAAACTAGCAGCTGATTGCTTATCTCTAATCTTGTGATCACCCAGGTAAGGAATTATATCAAAGATCATAGTCCCCGCCAGAGACCCGCAGGTATGCGAGACAGCTGGAAGAGGAGTGTTCCCAGCAGTGCCAGTACTGTAAGTGTGCAGAGTAGCAGCAATGTCAGCATGGTTAGCAGCACCAGTAGCAGCGCAGGATCAATAAGTTCCAATTCGTCCACAAGCATCAGTTGTGCTCACAGTGATGGCAACCTAGCCACTGTGGCTGAGCGTATCCGAGATTCCAAGGTAGGCATAAGACCAGATGTCTTTTTCCTAGTGGAACATTTAAACAATGAAGCACCTTAAATTTTTTATTTTTTTTTATTTGAGTTTGCACAGAACAGTATTAAAGGATATGGTTTTATAAAATTATAAAGATTATAGGGTGCAACCTATTATTTTAATAGCAATTAAATACTGAGGGCCAGATGACCTACATCTGGCCCTCAGTATTTAATTGTACAAAAAATGTACAAAACTGCTTTGGGGGAAAAAAACCCCTAAAAGATATTCTTTATTTTTATTCTTTATAGGACATTGGAGAAATAATTATTCAGGGAAGCTGCATGTATTAATACTGCTTATCCAGTAGGCTGATTTTGTCATGCAGATCCTGGTCATAGCATTAACTTTAGTTATGCTAAATTAACTTTTTTACTAGACTAAAACCCATTAGGTATTTAATGGTATATCAGCCTTTTACTTGTTCTGCCACATCATTATTGCCTTGTTGCTGAACCTGCATCCCTTCTCTTTCTGAGCTTTTTTACAGCCCTTTAGTTTACTATTTCACAATAGGGAAATTGTGGTTTAAAAACTATCACACAAAGCACATTTAATAGGTGTGTATTGCAGTCGCATTTTGTCCTGTGCCTTCTTAAACACATACATCTGGCCCTGAGTTTAGTTAAATGCTACCTTACCTACTTGTTTTTAATGTGTTTGCTTTGTAATCCTTTTTATAGAAACGCTCTAAGCAGAGAAAACTGCAGCAGAAGGCTCTGCGTAAACGACATCTGAAAGAACAGAGACAGGCTCGCAAGGAAAGACTGAGTGGTCTGTTCCTTAATGAAGAGGTCCTGTCACTCAAACTCACTGAAGAGGATGACCATGGTGATGACATAGACATCCTAATGTGATTAGAGCAACTTATTCAGTGCTCCCTCTATTCCTTGTCATTCATACAACCTCTGTCACTCTTTGTATATGAAACTTCAAAGTCAAATAACTAACAAACTAACAAAAACTAATATTATTAATAAACTACTACTAAATAATGAAAAGAACTTGAAACTTATGTAAAAATCATACAACAGGAAACCCCAGTGTTTTAGTTCACAAATACATGTTTAACTAGACCAAAAATTGATCCCTCAATTTCTTCTACATTGTTTGAATCTAGAAGCATCCATGTCTGATGTCTTTCACTCATACCTTTTCAGTCAAAGTGTTGAACATGTGTGGGAGATAGGCATATAAGGAACACTGAACATGAAGAAGCAAAATATCCATTATCCAGTATCCACAGTCATTGTGGATCAATAATTTTGTGACTTTAAAATATTTTGTTATATGTATTGTTGTGTTTAAAAAAACTACTTTGCAAATACTTTGTATAATCCTTATAGTATGCACTTCTACTTTGAGACTTAAGTTTAACCTGTTGGGTAGACTCAATCACATTTTTGTGTCTTAATTTCTTAAAGTAAGGTTAGATTTGGAGTTGTGTGACTTGTATAAAGCAATTTTGTTTTAATAAGGAGGTATCTTCTCCCTATTCTTTCATTAGGGGGATATTTAAATTTGTTTAAGTGAAACCTATTATTAAGTTTCACATATATTTATTTTATGAAGATTTATGAGGCTGTGAAACTCTCAGGTTCCTATGATCCATTTTATGAATCATTTTGTTCAGTACAGTACACATTATAATTTCAGATGTCGTTCTATTTCACCCCTCCTGACTGACAGGGGCAGTGCTTAAACACCTGGTAACCCATACTAAAATGTCATGAAAAAGGGTGCATGGTGATGCTCAGGTGGCACAGACCTCCTGGTGCAGCACACCTCTGAACACTGCTCATGATGAGGAGACACTTCATGTAGAGTGGCTTTCTGGGCATCCAGCCTGCCTGTAGGTAAAGGTGTTGGCATCCACCACCCAGTGGGTCCGTCTTTGCTTATATGGGGGGCTTCACATGTCTTTCCACTGTAACAGATTAACAACTGCTCATACAAAAGTGGGTGATATGATCTTAAGCAGGAACACTGCGTTTGGCCACATGCTTGCTCCTGCATCATCTGGCCACCAGTATATGCATGGCAAACTTATAGCTAAAGCATGCAGCCCTCGCACTCTTCTTGTCGAAGTGGTTGCCAGGAAGAAGGTGGTCATCAGAAATATTGAGCACTGGATAACTGTCAGGATTCCCTGTCATATGTAACCATTGATAAACAGACAGGAACTCGGCAGGAAGATTCCTGGGACAGATAGCCATTGGCAGTGTTATTTTTATATTAAAATGCTATGTCATACGGCCACCACATGACTATGCTAAGGTCACGGCATGTGTGCACACGAAGGTACAGTATATGGGGGTGTAAAGACCACCTCTGGCAGTTATCCAGTGTTCACAGAACCACAGTTCTATACATAACTAGCATTCTGACAATAAGTTAATTTGGGGCACTAATGCATTTGTGGTGCCTTTCTCAATTTGCCCTTTAGTAGTTGTACATTGGAAATATACTTGTTTATCTGACATTTTACATTTCCAGACTAGCAGGCCTGGTTGCATAGAGTTTGCTCTAAATGCAGAATATCAGTGAAAAAAGAGATTGCTGTGAATCTTCTATCTAGATGAAAGCATTGTCAAATTTTGCCAGCAGTACATACACTATGGCCAAAATTATATGGACACATTGTGCTTGTTGAACATCCTCTTCCAAATGCTTTTTTTTTTTGCTGCTGGAACAGGCTTAACTGTTCTGGGAAGGCCTTCCACTAAAATTTGGAATAAGTCTCTGTGAATTTGCGCAAAAACAATTTTAAACAAATCACAGTGAATTGGTCCCATACTGCTTTTTACAGCTTTGTATCGAAAGTATTATATGGTAGCTTTGAAAATACAATATTTTTTAATAGTTGCACTCCAACTCAACATGACATGATTGCAATTTGTAATATTTCACTTGACATACACTAGTTTGGAAACGCCTGAACAAAATAGGGTTTTTGGGCAATATCAGCATAAATCCTCTTTAGTTAGTGACCATTTTGC
>CM074980.1:10824673-10840763 GCA_037576825.1 Pangasius krempfi
CTTATGTTCTGTAAAGCTGCTTTGAGACAATGTCCATTGTTAAAAGCGCTATACAAATAAAATTGAATTGAAAAATTTAATTGTTGAGAGCTGTGAAGAAAAAGCCAAAAACAACAGTCAGTGACAGAAATATAGAGGCCATACAACAAGATGCAAACCACTCATCAGCAGTACGAATCAGAAGGCCAGATTGGAATTCACAAAGAAATACTGAGAAGAGCCACACAAGTTTTGGAACCATGATTAACCAATACCAAAGTGATGGTAAGGCCGAAGTGTGGAGAAAGAAAGGATCGTCTCATGATCCAAACCATACGTGCTCATCGTTCACACATGGTGGAGGTAGTGTCATGGCTTGGGCTTGCAGGGATGCTTCTGGAATGAGCTCACTAATCTTTACTGATGATGCAACTCATGATGGTAGCAGCATAATTAATTCATAAGTCTACAGAAACATTCTATTTGTTAATTTACAGAGAAATGCATCCAATCTAATTGGGAGGAACTTCACCATGCATTAAGACAATAACCTAAAACACACTACCAAAACAAACAGAGGACTTCATCAGGGGGGAAAAGTATAAGGTTTTAGACTGGTCAAGTCAAGCACCAGACTTTAACCCAGTTGTTTTCTTTTTCCAGTCTTCAGCTGTCCAGTTTCGGTGAGTCTATGCCAGTGAAAGCCTCAGATTCTTGTTTTTGGCTGACAGGAGTTGAACCTGATGTGGTCTCCTGCTGCTGGCCCATCTAGTTAGTTAGGTAATTAGGTACATTTTTGTCCACAAATTAGAAATTTGTCTTTGGCTTCACCAAACAGTATAAACAAGCACATCAATCACAACCTAATAAAACAACAAAGCAAAAAACATTAAAAAAAACGGTATAAAAATTAAAAACTTAAATATGCATTTTACTTCAACATACACACACATATATACATTCCCATATGTACATATATGCATGCATATCCACACCTACTCATGTACCCTCATGTATGACTCAGCATTTAATATTCTAATGGCAGTTGGCACAAATGACATCTGATACACATTTTCCTTGCCTGTGGTTGTCTAAAGCGTCTCCTTGAAGGTAACAACTGAAATTGAGAATATATGGGATGAAAAGAATCCTCTCTGATAACCAAATCTTTTTATTTTACTTTTATTGTATAAATATTATTTAACTGCCTCTGTGTATTACCTGTGTATTGCACTTGCTACATAATTTTGACACTCCAGATCTCCATACCACATAGTCGTATCGAAGCACATAATACTCACCACAAGATTCCTGTAAACCATTTCTAAAATATGTTCACACACACCAAAATGTTTTAACCTCCGAATAAGATGCAATCTCTGCATAGCCTTTTTAAAAACAATCTTTTCAATAAAACAGATGACTATCTGTAGAAGTTCCCAAATATTTAACACTACTGACTGTTTCCACCCAGCGTTCATTGAGTATCAAAGGTTGCAACTGTTCAAGAGTTCCATATTTGTCGCTACTAATTTCTTAGTTTTGTTCACATTTATCTCACGCACTCAACTGGCACCAAGTCTGGAGGGAATTTACATAACTATAATATAATTTATTCCTTTCTGTTCCACCTTCACACAAAAGACCTATAAATGCCATATCATTTGCATATTTAAGTAGGCTAAAATGTGTAGCTTGAATTTTAAATTCATTTGTATATAGTGAGAATAATAAGGGTGATAATATAGTTCCCTGTGGTACTCCCATATTTAAAATAATTGTTTTTGACACTTTATCATTAAGAGCCACTCTTTGTATATGATTTAAAAGAAAATCTCTGATCCACCAAATGAGGCCACCATTGATCCATAGGTCAGATAATCTCTGTAAGAGCATATCTGTCTTAATTGTATTAAAAGCTGAGCTAAAATCTATAAATAAGTATGCTGACTATGTTCAGTCTCTAAGTTACATAAGGTTAAAGTAGCATCATCAGTGCCCCTAGCTCTTCTGTATGCAAACTGAAGGGGGTCTAAATCTTTAATTACTTGAGCCCTAATATGCCTTAACAGTCTTTTCCATACATTTACTCAAAATAGATGTAAGAGCTATTGGTATAAAATCATTCAGCTGAGTGGCATTAATTGTTTTAGGTACAGGAATGATATTCAATAATTTCCATGAGCTAGGATCTACCTTATTATGTAACAAAAGCTGAAGTAGCGGAGTAAAAACACCAGTCAATTGAAACGCACAGTCCTTTAACACTCAACCTTTTTATTCATCAGGACCTGGTGCTTTATTTGAATTAGTGCAAGCAAGGCTGGCTGTAATTTCTTACTACTGAAGAATAATATGTTAATACATACCCTATCACATTCAGTACCTCAAGTTTTGATGTGTTGTGTGTTATGCTTTTCTGCTCACCACGGTTGTAAAGAATGCTTATTTGAGTTACTTCGACTTCCTGTCAGCTCAAACCAGTCTGGTTAGTCTCCTGTGATCTCTCTCATCATCAAAGTGTTTCAGCCTGCAGGCCCTCCATTCACAGCATGTTTTTTTTTTTTGTTTGTTTCTTTGTTTCTTTGTATTTTTTAACTATTCTGTGTAAACTCTAGAGACTGTTGTGTGTGGAAATCCCAGGAGATCAGCAGTTGCTGAAATACTCAAACCAGCCCACCTGGTAGACAACCTTGGTAAACAACCATTCCACGGTTAAAGTCACAGAGATCACATTTTTTCCCCATTATCGCATAACACCAATTCAGAGAGCTGTGGGAAAATATTGCTGAGCATTTGTATACTTTGCAATTGCACATTACAGGTGAGAAAAGATCTGAGATGATTTAACTTAGTGTCATTCTTTTATTAAGCAAAAACCTGCCATTTTAACAGGGGTGTGTAGACATTTTATAGCCATTGTAGATATGTTAAACGACTTGGAACATGGCACCTTTGGTGGCAGACCACCCAAGTTTTAGGTGAGCAAATGTATTGAAACAGATAGTCTTAAAGTAAATTAAAGTAAATACCACATAATATTTGGTACCACATAATAGCTGGCAAACCGCTGACATCACCAAATTGTGGCATTCTTCTTTTGTGATGTTTTCCAAGCTTGTACCACAGAAGCATCCATGCAAGCCCAAGTCATGACACTACCTCCACCGTGCTTGACTTTTGAGCTTGTATGTTTTGGATCCTTTCTTTCTCCACACTTTGGCTTTTCCATCAGTTTGGTAGAGGTTAATCTTGGCTCCAGAACTTTTGTGGCTCGTTTCTGCATTTCTTTGCGAATTCCAATCTAGCCTTCTGATACTTACTACTGATGAGTGGTTTGCATCTTGTGGTATGGCCTCTATAGTTCTGTCACTGACTGTTGTTTTTGGCTTTTTCTTCGCAGTTCTCTCAATGTTTGTCATCAACTTCTGTTGTTTTCCTTGGTTGACCTGCTCGATGTGTGACTGATAGTACACCAGTGGTTTCTTTCTTTTTCAGGACATTCCAGATTGTTGTATTGGCTATGCCCAATGCTTGTGCAATGGCTTTGATTTTCACTCATTTCTCAGCTTCAAAATGGCTTGCTTTTCTCCCATAGACAGATCTCTGGTCTTCATGTCGGATTATTAACAACAAATTTTTAACAACAAATGCAGTCTTCACAGATGTAACCCAGGGCTCAAACCACGAGTAGTCATTCAGAGCAATTAATTGTTTAAACAATCAATCTAACAGGGAACACCTGGGCAACAAGAAACACCTGTCAGTCAAATGTTCCATTATTTTTGATCATATGAAAAATGGGTGGGTTGAAACAAAAGGTGCCATGTTTTAAGTTGTTTAACACATCTAGATGTTTATACAAGGAAATTAAAGGTGAAAATCCGATCTATCGTCTATATTCATCTTTTGATCTCAAACCCAAATGTCTTCAGTGTATAGCAAAAACAAAAGAATTGCCCTTGCTGGCCCAATACATTCAGAGGGGTATGTATAATGTTACCAGTATTAAAAGCCACTGCCAGGAATAACAGAATAGAACGAAAGGTTTTATCAGTGTTTTTCCTCTCTCTTTTTTCAACCATTTCAACAGTTTCAGTAAACGGCTGACAAAAACTTTACTGGGGCCCTGCTTCTGCCTCAGAATGTTAGTTTGACACCCATTGCATCACAAATCCAACCTCACAATAATTTCAAATACAGTTGGGTCAATAAATATTTGTTATATATATAAAATAATAATTTTGTAATTTTGCCTCTCTACACCACAATGGATTTGAAATGAAGCATGAAGTTTAAACTTTCAGCTTTAATTCAAGGTGTTCAACAAAAATATTGCATTAACCATTTATGAATTACAGCCATTTTTACATAGTAGAATTAATTGAATTAGTGGCATTAGGCCGTGTTCACCTATATGGACTTGGAGTCATTCCTTCTTAAGGGATGACTCCAAGTCCATATAGGAGTACATGGTGTTACATGGTGTTAGAAGTGAAGCGGAGATGACAAAGCAGAGATGACAAAGTTTAACCCTCCAGAAAACTTCGATTTTAGCCGACCAGAGCAGTGGCCGGACTGGCGTCAATGGTTTGAGCGGTACTGCATAGCGACGAAGCTAAACAAGGAAGATGTTGTACAGGTTAGCATATTGATCTATGCTTTGGGAAAGGAAGCAGAACAACTGTTTTAATACAGTTACACTCGGGGAGACAGAATACTTTGATTATGCGACCGTACTAGAAAAGATGAACAGCTACTTTGTTCCAGAAGTTAGTATAATTCACGAAAGAGTGAATCAGTGCACACAAACGCACAGAGAAACAGCAGAAGAATTCATACAGAGCTTGTACAAACTGGCTAAGACATGTTCGTTTGCTAGTGCTATGGCAGAAAACATTTGCGACAGGCTCATGGATGGACTATCAGGCAGAGCTGAATGTAGGAAGTGCAGGAAAATAGGTGACTTTGTGATGGTCTTTCGAACAGCAATGTTGGACAAGATGACTTCATTGAAAGAAGATCAGAAAAATTCTCATTTCTTAGGCAAAATAAGAATGAGAGAGATTATAGTTTCCAATCTTGCCTGGTATGTTAATCTAAAAGTAAATGGAAGTCTGCTTAAATTCAAAGTAGACACTGGGGAAGACAGAAGTGTGATCTCAGACCAAGCGTTCAGGAGTGTGAAATGCCTACCCCAATTGAAAAGCACAAGAGCCATACTGGAAAGCCCTGGTGGTACACCGACTTGTTGAGGAGAATTCACAGCCACAGCATGGCACAAAGGCCATCCCTTCAAGGTTAGTGTGTATGTGATCAGAGGGTCATCAGTGAGCAGCCTGTTGGGTCACAACACAGCTGTTGCCATGGGGCTTGTGAAAAGAATTCAAGAGATCCAGACCTATGTTTCTGAAGTTGGCTTACTTAACATAAAACCTGTAAAAATTTCACACAAGGATGATGCTGGTCCCTGTAGTATATATACCGCCAGGCATGTATCTCTTCCACTGCCTCCAAATTGCAAGTCAACTGATACTGCATTGAGTCATTGAGGAGATCAACGAACCAACTGAATGGTGTGCTCCAGTGGTACCAGTCTTAAAGAAAAATCAAGCTACAGCTAAACTCACAACTTTGATCACACCAGTAGAAAGGTATTTCTTTAAGAGTTTAGTCTTCAGCATTACAGTGCCCCATAGATATTTCAGAGAGAAATGTCTTTGGCAAGACAGCAGAGCAACACAAGGTAAGACTTCAGAGAGCATTGAAAATTGTGAAAAATGCAGTTGCTTTTGAACTGTCTAGGGCATTGTATTGACAGAAGTGGCATCTGACCCGACCAGCAAAGGTGAGCGCTATCACGGAGCTTGAACCACCATCAGACATTCATGGTCTATGGAGAATTCTGGGTATTGTTCACTACCGTGGGTGATTTCTCCCAAACCTGTCAGAGGTAACAAAACCACTTAAATGACCTTCTTAATTGTAACACCACTTGGATGTGGAATGCGATGCAAGATGCGACCTTCAGAGAGATAAAAAGTTTGATCTCACAGGCACCAGTACCATCTTTGATGTTACAAATCTCTGTATTGATAGTGCTGATGCTAGTAGTTATGGACTGGATGGGTGATGCAGCATCATGGGAATCAGCTCAAACCAGTGGTATTTTGTACTAGAGCACTTACAGGAGCAGAAAAATGATTGAAAAGGAACATCTGGCATCTGTTTGGGCCTGTGAAAAATTCTCTACCTGTATTGTCTAGACTACATCACACAGATCAAGACCCCTGGGATAAAAAGTAAGGAATGCTATGCCTCTGAGATGCCAGAAACTTTTGATGAGGATGATGAGGTACAACCCAACAGCCATATACATGCCAGGAAAACAGTTGATCATCACAGATACACTGTCTAGACAACCCCTACCTGTCAGGAACTTGGAAGTGTCAAAGATGTTGAGTGAAATACAAACGTATGAAGATTCCAAGCATACAACTTGGCCTGTTCTCAACCAAAACTTGAACAAATTAGGCAGCAGACCACAGAGGATCCAGAGTTACAGGTGCTGAGTTCTGTAATTAGTAATGGCTAGCCAAAGTATTCTACCAAAGTCTCAACAAAAATCCAGAGGTACTAATTCAGGCACACCTGGAGAAACAAACTTGCTACATCAAATTTCCAGTGTTGTTTGAGGATAAAATGGTCTCAACACAAAAGATGTGCAAAGAGCTCCTGCAACGAATGCATGATGGGTATCAAAGCATTGTTAAGTGCAAGGAGAGAGATCATTTGAGTGTATGGTTGCCAGGCATTGAGAATGAGCAATGGGAGATGATCATCTTGTGGACAGTGTTTCAAAACAAGGCCGACTTTACAGGTGGAGATAATAATGATCCTGTATTTTTCAAACATTTCAAAGTTTTATTAGTGATTACACATTGTTTTTTGTTTTTTTTTATAAATATAATGTTATTGGAAGGTATAGCTTTCTAATTCTTGTACAATTTAAGCGTTTGTCAATTGAGATGCAGTGATGATAATTAAAAGTGGCCTGCCCTGCCCACCTACATCCTAGCAGCCAGCTAACATCACCTTAACAACCACCTGGAATACCTTAGCAACTGGCTATCCACACCTTAGAAACCACCATAGCAACCACCTAGCAACATTTTAGCAACCACTTGGGATACTACAGCAACCACTTAGCAACCAACCAATGCCTAGCAATACTATAACAATCACATGGCATACCATAACTACCACCTAGCAACACCCTAGCAACCACCTGAAATTCCCTGGCAACCATCAAGCAACACCCTAACAACCACAAGGGATTCTCAAGCAACCGCCTAGCAGCAACAGCACACCTTGCTTAAGCTGCACAATTACTGTGCATTTTCTTCAGGAAATTGCACTCTTCTAGTTTTAACCATCAGCTTCTGATGTTGCCATTACAAATACTAGGCGAGCGTATTGAAGAACCCAAGTACAGCTTTTATTAACAATGTGAAAACCAACAATACCAATAAAGACTTGCCTTGACATGAACAGACTTGACTTGGACAGACTGCAGGTTACAACATCATCAATACATGACCAAAGACAATGGCTACATGAGGGCTATATATACCAAACAATCAAGATAACATGACACAATCCAACTAGTGAGGGACAAGACACAAGGAAACCAACCTTGAAACCAAGGAACCAATCAGAACATGACACAAAGACAAGGGTAACACATGGCCAGATCACATGAGGGGCAAGGAACACATGGGAAATGGAGTCCAGGAACAATAGCAAGAGTCCAAGGTGGAGTGCCCTCTAGTGGAGTTCGTGGGCACTCCAGCTGGTGATCGTAACACTACAATATATTAGTAATATATTAAAAGCTGTGTAAAGGCTATATAACACAATAGCTGCTTAGTTATCTGTAGATCCCCAACGGCGGAGCAGACGACCACCACAGCAGAGCAGGGGAGAGCAAAGATCCCCACAGCAGAGCAACTGTCCACCAACGTAGTGCTAACGAGGCAGGTGCACACCAAGGCGGATCAGGCAGGACTGGCACAGAGAGGTTAATAACGGTCTCCGTGGCCGTGACAGGACAGGCTGAGAGTTCATAGACGGCCTCCGTGGCCGTGACAGGGCAGGCGAGGAGCTCAGAGACGGCCTCCTTGGCTGTGACAGGGCAGTCAGAGAGTCCACAGAGGGTCTCCTTGACCCTAACAGAACAGGCACAGAGTTCAGAAGCAGGTGCCGCCAACTCGGGAGATTCTGTAGCGGGAGCTGCCACCTCGGGAGTTAGAGCGGGCTCTGGAGCAGACTCATGGATTGGAGCGGGCTCTGGAGTAGGCTCAGGAACAGATTCACAGACTGGAGCAGACTTGGGGGTAAATTCATGGACTGGAGCAAGAACAGAGCAGTGTGTAGCCCAAACACACAGGATGGCAACCGCCATTACAGGGAGCACTGAGGACAGAGGAAGTGTCTCTGTGACGACCCATGCTGAAGCTCGTGGAATGCCTGCTGCACGCACCGACATCAACGGTGGGTCCGCCAGACTGGATACCAGCCTCAAACGCCCTTGGAAAGCCTTGGTGTCTTCAAATGCAACATCCAAGATGCTCCGGAATACAGGAGTGGCATCCGTGATGGCTGAAGACTGAGGCTTAACATCCATAATGGCTGGAGGCTCTGGTGTGAACGAGGAACCACTCAACCGGAGTGCAAAGTCAATATATTTAGCCAGAGTCCAGTGAGGCGTGTGACATGGCATTACCAAAGAGATTTCCTTAGTGAGGCCAAAACGGAAAATGTCTGAGGGCCACGTCATTAAAATCCACTGAATGGCACAATCCATAAAAGTCCTTAACATAATCCTCTATGGCCCTGTCGCCTTGACGAAGGCAGAGGAGGCGAGAAGCTGCTGGGTTCATGGTAGCGGTCATGTATTCTGTAACGTCAGTCCACTGAGGCGAGCGTAGTGAAGAACCCAATGCAACTTTTATTAACAAAGTGAAAACCAACAATACCAATAAAGACTTGCCTTGACATGAACAGACTTGTCTTGGACAGACTGCAGGTTACAACAACATCAATACACGACAAGAAACAATCAAGATAACATGACACAATCCAACCAGTGAGGGACAAGACACATGACTAAACCAACCAATAAGAACAAGACACATGAAACCAAGGAAACAGTCAGAACATGACACAAAGACAAGGGTAACACATGACCAGATCACATGAGGGGCAAGGAACACATGGGAAACGAAGTCCAGGAACAATAGCAAGAGTCCAAGGTGGAGTGCCCTCTAGTGGAGTTCGTGGGCACTCCAGCTGGTGATCGTAACACTACAATATATTAGTAATATATTAAAAGCTGTGTAAAGGCTATATAACACAATAGCTGCTTAGTTATCTGTACCCAAAAATGGAACCCACCAACTTGCACACACATGATGAAGCACATCCCCAGGGCATGGTACAAGTTTGTGTTTTGGGTGAAAGACCCTTTGAATGGACAAGTTTAACACGAGTGCACATTTTAAAAGCACATTCTTAATGTCTACTATGTAACACCCATGGTTCAATTAAATAGCCTTAGTAGTATACTCAAATAGGTATGAAAACAGTTGAAGATTAGGGGAAAAACTGGTCTTTTTCCAGTCCGGTTTCAATGAGTCTGTGCCCATTGTAGCTTCAGATTCTTCTTCTTGGCTGACAGGAGTGGACCCTGATGTGGTCTTCTGCTGTTGTGGCACATCCACCTCAAGGTTTGATGTGTTGTTCATTCTGAGATGCCTTTTTGCTCACCACAGTTGTAAAGAGTACTTATTTGTGTTACAGACTTCCTGTCAGCCCAAACCAGTCTGGTCAATTCTTCTCTGCTCTCTCATATCAACAAGGGGTTTCAGGCTATAGAGCATCCAATCATAAGATATTTTTTGTTTTTCTTATGATTCTGTGTAAACTCTAGAGATTGTTATGTGTGAAAATCACAGGAGAGCAGAAGTTTCTGAAATTCTCAAACTAGCCCTTCTGGTACCAATATCCATGCCATGGTCACAGTCACAGAGATCACACTTTTTCTTCATACTGATGCTTCATACTGAAGCTCGTGACCTGTATCTGCATGATTTTTTTTGCATTGCGCTGCTGCCACATGATTGGCTTATTAGGTAACTGCATGAATGTGAAGTTGTACAGGTGTTACTAATAAAGTGGATATTGAATGTATTTGCAGTACACGTTCTCCAGTGCTAAAGGACATATAAATGTAAGTTCATATATGTGCATTTACCAGCATATGTCTGCCCCCTTTCCAGATATTACATTGCCTTAATACCCCATGCTCAACCATCCCCTCCTTACCCCACTCACATTTAAGGTGCAAGAAAAAGTTTGTGATCCTTTGAAACACAACTGCATTATTGTATTTCTCACAGCATGATGGATGATCTTCATCCATGTCATAATAGTATACAAACCCATTCCATCCCCATTCCTAGACTGATAATAAACAATGTCCAGAGGCTAAATTAAATCATGCACTGTCTTATAAAAGACAAAGTCTAGTTACTGATAGAGTCTGCTCTTCTTAAGAAAGGTATGTTCATATGAACCTTGGCCTGTGAACCATACCCTGATGGAACAGGTGACAGGACAAGGTGGAGACATTATTGTTTGGGACTGCTTTGCTGCCTCCAGGCCTGGACAGCTTGCAATCATTGAGGGAATGATGACTTCAAAATTGCATCAAGAACTTTTAGTGCTCAGTCTCCTTGATGAATGTTGGGTGATGCAACAAGACCCAAAACACACAAGTAGCCAGCACCATTGATCTGAAGCTAGGACTATTGAATATTAGATCTCTTACGTCTAAAGCACTTATTGTTAATGAAACCATTACTGAAACGTGGATTACACCAAATGAGTTTGTAGCATTAAAAGAAGCTAGTCCTCCCAGGTAGTTATATACATCAGCCCCGTCTAACTGGCAAAAGTGGAGGCGTCGCAGTCATCTATAATGATAATCTAGGCGTCACACAAAAACCTAGTCATAAATTCAACGCATTTGAAGTACTTTATACTAACATAACATACTGTACATAGCCACTAAAAATAAGCCTACCCAGGTGATTCTGCTAATTATTATTTACAGACCCCCAGGGCCTTATTCGGAATTCCTTTGTGAATTTGCGGATTTCATCTCTAACCTGGTTGTTTCCTTAGACAAAGCATTAATTGTTGGAGACTTTAATATTCATTTTGACAATCCAGATGACCCTCTAAGAACAGCAGTTGTGTCCATTCTTGATTCAGTAGGGGTTAATCAGAATGTAATAGGATCCACTCATAATGGTGGTCACACTCTTGATTTAATACTAACATTCGGATTAACTATAGAAAATATAATCTCATTTCCACAGTCTGAAGCCTCAGCCTCAGATCATTACCTTATCTCATTTAAATTGTGTCTTGATCATAATATATGCACCTTGCCATATCACCGTGTCAAACTTCACGTCAACAACTGCACAGAGTTTTATCAGTAATCTCCTAGATTTATTAACCATGATTGGATCACCATCTGATCCCGGAGAACTTGACCAGGCAACTGAATAGAATCAACGTTCTGCAACTCGCTAGATAAGGTAGCTCCACTTAAAAGAAAAATAATTAGGGAAAAAAAGCTAGCACCCTGGTATAGCAATCACACACGAACTTTAAAACAGACCACTTGAAAACTAGAGCGTAAATGGTGTCAAACTAAATTAGTAGTATTTCAAATAGCATGGAAGGAGAGCTTTTTGAGCTATAGGAAAGCTCTTAGTGCTGCTAGATCGCTGTATCTCTCAACCCTAATTGAAGATAACAGAAATAATCCTAAATTCTTATTTAACACTGTAGCAAAATTAACTAGGAATAAGACCACAATAGAAACACGCACACAATCATTATATAGCAGTGATGACTTCATGAATTTTTTTTAGTGGTAAAATTGAAAATATCAGGCAAAAAATTCAAACTATTAATTTAAAACCAGACAGTTTTATAACTATAACAGGTAAAACTTGGCTATTCATGTTAATGGACAGGTGTAGGTTTACCTGATAGTGTGTTATGCTACAAAAGCAACAGTATGTGGGGCCATTTTCTGTTTTCTGTTAATGTCATTTTAAAAAATAAGCTGTTTAATAAAATAATAAAAAAATAGCAGCCATATAAACTTTTATAATCACCTTTACTATCCGAATCTGTGTGCATTCTGTGTGTTTGGGTTACTATGCACTCTACAAAACACAGTTCATGTTACATGTTGTATATTTCAAAATATTATTATGGTTGGATGGGTGGTGGGTATGTGTACATTTCAACCGTTTGTTTCTTGCATTAAATTGAAGCTTACAGAAAAACGACTGTTTTTTTTGTTTTTACATTTTCTGTCCGTAATTGGTGAAACAGGCTTTTGACCCGAATCAAAAGGGTTAAAGGAATTTTGACCCTTAGGAATAAATTAACCATATGGGTTAATTATTGGTTTCGATAAGTGAGTGGGGCTAAATTTTTAAATGCCTCTTATTGGTCAAGCTGCATGATTTCTTCTGCAAGCCCACTAGTCACAGTAAGTGTCTATGCTGTAAACAGCAGATTTTATACTGATTATTATAAGTGTATAATAATAATAATAATATAATATTATATTAATAAATAAATGTATATAAATTAATTAAAGTGGGACAACCTGTCCAATACAGTAGCAATTTATTTCTGTAACATTGTCTTAATAAATAGTAAAAGATCATAATATTTGTCATTCTTTTTGCTAAATCATCATGTTTAAAATAAGCAGTGCGACATCAGACAGTTGACTACTGTACCACTTGGTTGGTCAATATGGCTTAAATGCTTTGTGTTTGAAGAAAAAGCCCCCAAAATGATATACAGTTAGGTCCAGAAGTATTTGGACAATGACAGAGTTTTTGTGATTTTGTTCATTTTATTCATTCATTTGTCTTGAAGTAATGAGGGAATGGACCGCACCTGGTCAATTAACTTTTTGTCAGTCAATTTTCCAAATACCTTTGAGCCCCTGAAAATGAAAGTACTTTGCTTAAAATGGCTGTAATTCCTAAATGGTAAATGCCATATTTTTGTGGAACTGAAGCTGAAATGAAGCTGAAAGGCCACACTTCAATCACATCTTGATTGTTTTATTTCAAATACATTGTGGTGGTGTATAAAGGCAAAAATCACAAAAACTCTGTCATTGTCCAAATACTTCTGCACCTAACTGTATGTGTATTCCATGAAATTGATCATATCAACTTGACAGGTGCACGTAAGTTTACCTAAATAAATCTAACAGGCCAATAAAACTTTTTTTCCTTTATACTTTTATTAAACTTACACAATCCATGTACAATGTGGCAGTGGTTCGGGTAAACTTGTCTAATCATTTTTAAACTAAATTAATCAAATAAACAATCATTTCCTTTCTCTGTTTTTTTCAGCATTCCTCTGACTTTTCAAAATTGAGTCTTTCAAAATTACATTATTCGTAACTTGTACAACGATATTATGTAGCTGTGGGGAGTTTTCATCTCAAGAGTAAACTGTGAAATTATATAAAGTTGTTACATTGTTTACCCACTAGAGGGCAGTCTAGATCACAATGATCACAAATGAGTCTATCAGACAAACCAGCATGATCAAACCTCTTTTGCATCCACCCCTTCTAGTGGAAAAAGACCAATCAACAGAACTTAATGCAACTTTTTAAAAATACCAGTCAGTGTATACCATAGAATTCATTAGAGTGTTTTATTTTTTAGTTACACGGAGTTAAAAATTTCATTCATAACAGCACTTTTCCTAGGTTTGTTATTACTGCTGACAGAATTCAATTGAATTTTATTTGTATAGCGCTTTTAACAATGGACATTGTCACAAAGCAGCTTTGCAAAATAAATACATTTAAATTAAATTAAATCAAAATAAATTGTAAATGTGTGAATTTATACCTAATGAGTAAGCCAGAGGCAATGGTGGCAAGGAAAAACTCCCTGAGACAATATGAGGAAGAAACCTTGGGAGGAACCAGACTCAAAAGCCCCTTCTATTTCAGTTTTCAAGTCTGCTCTGAAGACATATTTATTCATATTTATTTATTTAGACACATCACATGGTCATTGGGAGGAGGTCATTCCTCGCCATCGCGTCATTCTGCACCTCGAACTGAGCGTAGAAGTTGTTCAGTGCATTTGGAACGGAGACATCACTGTCACAGACAGGTGATGTTGTCCTGTAATTGGTGATGGACTGAATGCCCTGCCAAATGTGCAGCGTGTGTCCGCTGTCCTGGTAGTGGCTGTGTGCGCGCTTTGCCTCTCTGATGGCCTGGGACAGTGTAGCCCTTCTTAGGGCCGCCTTGTCACCTGCTCTGAAGGCAGAGTCTCGGGTCCTCAGCAGCACATGCACCTCTGCAGTCATCCACAGCTTCTGGTTGGAGCATGTGGTGATGATCTTGGAGACAGTGACGTCATCAATGCATTAGCTGATACAGCTGGTCACTGATGTCGTGTATTCCTCCAAGTTGGTGAAATTGCTGTCAGTTGCCGCTTCCCTGAACGTGCCAGTGCCAGTCATGGTGCTCAAAACAGTCCTGAAGAGCAGAGATGGCTCCTGCTGGCTAGGTTTTCACCTGCATTTGAACTAGTTTGGAGCTTCTGAAGAGTGGTCTCTATGCTGGGATTAGCATAACAGAGATGTGGTCTGAGTAGCCAATGTGGGGGTGGGGCTCCGCCAGGTACACACCAGGGATGTTTGTGTAAACATGATCCAGTGTGTTCTTCACTCTGTGCAGTTGCCGACATGAATATATGTTTGACACGGTACGATGGCAAGGTGCATATATTATGATTAAGATACATTTTAAATGAGATGAGATAATGATCTGAGATAGCTTCAGACTGCAGAAATGTGACTATATTTTCTATATTTAATCCGAATATTAGTATTAAATGAAGAGTGTGACCACCACTATGAGTGGGTCCTATTACATTCTGATTACCCCTACTGAATCAAGAATGGACACAACAACTGTTCTCAGAGGGTCTTCTGGATTATCAAAATGTATATTATAGTCTCCAACAATTAATGCTTTGTCTAAGGAAACAACCAGGTTAGAAATGAAATCAACAAATTCACAAAGGAATTCAGAATATGGCCCTGGGGGTCTGTAAATAATAATTATCAGAATTGTCTGGGTAGACTTATTTTTTGTGTCTACATATGTATGTTAGTATAAAGAACTTCAAACGCATTGAATTTATGACTAGGTTTTTGTGTGACATCTAATTTATCATTATAAATAACTGCAACGCCTCCTCCTCTGCCAGTTAGATGGGGCTGATGTATGTAACTATCCGAGAAGACTAGCTTCATTTAACGGGACATACTCATTTGGTTTAATCCACGTTTCTGTTAAACTCCTGATCACTAATAGTTTCACTGACAATAAGCACTTTAGACATAAGAGATCTAATATTCAACAGTCCTAGCTTCAGATCAACGGTTTGATTTCATTTTATGTTAATTAGGTTACTAAAACAAACTTTCTGGATATTTCTACATTTTTGTTTAGCTCCGGGAACAGACACAGACTCAGTATATTGGAATCCTGGCTTTGGCTCTGGATTGTCACAGATTAACTAGGCCTGTTCTGAGACTATGTGCTATGCTGCAAGAAATGAGAGCATATGGGATGGATACCGTCCCGCCCTAACAGACCAGCCTTGCCCTCAAAACTACTCCAATTATCTATAAAGGCAGATTGTTTTTGGAGCACCACCTGGACATTCAGCAGTTCAGCGACCATAACCTGCTGTAAGATACATCGCCACGCCGCATTGGCAAGATTTTTTTTAATCCTGTCATTGAAATGTGATTTATTAATGTATGAATACCTGTTGCAAGCAAATAATGTTAAATAAATAATGTTCTTCAGAAGAAATGGGGCAAGAGGCAAAGAAAGAAATTACAAAGCTCAATGAAACCCTGGCAGCTATCCAGAACGAAAAGGAGGAAGCAAAGA
>CM074980.1:10850434-10864770 GCA_037576825.1 Pangasius krempfi
TTTTTTTTTTTAAATTTATTTACCCTTTTGTTATTTTTTTGTTTTTTTTTAAAATTTTAATTCCCCCCTACGTGTTTTTAAAAAATACTAAACCCCCCCCCCCCCCCCCCCCCAAAAAAAAAAAAAAAACCTGCAAAAATTCTGCCAGAGATAAGCTGTTTTTCACTGATTCACTTTAATGAGGTTTATTCAACCACACTTGACAACACTACCACTTGTGTTAGACTTTAGTCTGTGCACACCTTGCTACCTATCTGAATAACAAATAAGTTGGGTTTTGCGGACGGGGGGGTTAGGCAAGATCTCCTAGTTACATTGAGACCACACTATCTCCACATTTAGATCCAGGGGCCTTGGGCTTGGATGACTTTTTCCAGGCATGTTTAGTGGTAGCTCAGTGATTAAGACATTAGCATACTGCACAGAAGGTTGAGAGTTCAAATCCCAGCACCTCCAAGCTGCCACTGCTGGGCCCATGAGCAAGACTCTCAACTGCTAGATAAATGTGAGTATCTCTAGATAAGGGCATCTGCCAAAAAATTTTCAGGTTTAGACAAGCCAAGGACCAACTCTTGCTCAATGAGTGAAATCTAATGTATCATGAATGAGCTTTCAGACTGCACATTGATTTCCACAAAGGCAACCAAATTGCAATCAAGCCAACTACTTTGAAACATCAGAACTGAAAATTGTAAAAAAAATTTAATATATTCAATAAATGAACCATGAGAAATTGCAGTAATTAAGGTCCACTGTATGGAAGTCCAGAAAAGAGAAAATGTTTGTTTTTCCCCCCTTGTGAAAGATAAAATCTGTTTTCTTGAGATCCCAACTTATTTTTTCCTTATATGTCAAAATGCATTATTAGGCTTTAATCAGGGAGTGTGTGAACAGAAAATATCTGGTACAGTGGTAGAGTTGTGGCCTTGGAGCTTGCTCTGAGGGTTTGCTCCTGAGCTTGGGTGATGGTGTAAAGTTTAATTATATTTTCCCCAAATTTCCCCTTCAGCATCCATGCATCAGAGTCATATCATTTCCAAATTAGTGTCTGACACTTGAGAAGGTGACTTAGAAATCTGCACCTACACCACTGTGGACACTACAGCAATCCTGGTCAGTTTCATTACCAGTCAGTTTGAGGGACCAGGACACCACCATGGTTTTGGTATGTTGTTTGAGAGATGAAACTGACCCACTATAGTGACTCACTATAGTGTTCACAATGGTATGGTTGTATATTTCTAAGTCGAAATGGTATAGCACTGATAAATATAAGGATAGATAGACACAATTCCCTCTGAAAGTACTGGAAGAGAAAGTTTTTGGTGTACACTTAGACATTTGGAGTTTAAGATCAAAAGATGAATAGGAGACAATAGATCGGTATTTCAGCTTTCATTTCCTGATATTTTCTGTTAAAGTTAAAGGTCTGGTGATTGACTTGGAAGGTCTAAAACCTTCCACTTTTTTCCCCCTGATGAAGTGCTTTTACCATATTGGCAGTGTGTTTTGGGTTGTTGTCTTTTGGCTTGCATGATGAAGTTCCTCCCAATTAGATTGGATAGAGTTCTCTGTAAACTGGCAGACAGAATCTTCCTCTAGACTTCTGAATTCATTTTGCTACTACCATCATAAGGTACATCATCAATAATGATTAGTGAGCCCTTTCCAGAAGCAGCCATACTAGCCCAAGCCATGACATTACCTCCACTCGTATGTGCTCGTATGTTTTGGATCATGAGCAGATCCTTTTTCTCCACAGCCTTTGGCCAGTCTTCATGTTGGTTTATCCTTTTTAAACAACAAATGCAGCCTTCACAGGTGAAACCCTGGACTTAAACGAAGAGTGCACATTCAGAGCTATTAACTGCTTAAACAACCAATCTAACAGGGCACACCTGGACAACAAGAAATTTACATTTATATGTAAATATCAGGGAATGAAAGCTGAAATTTTGATCCATTGTCTCGTGTTCATCTTTTGATCTCAAACCGAAACTGGCCTTGCCGTTCCAATACTTTCGAAGGGGATGATAGATAGATAGGCTAAACAGATGAGAGAGAGAGAGAGAGAGAGAGAGAGAGAGAGTGATAGATAGATAGATAGATAGATAGATGGATAGATAGATAGAATTGAACTCCACAGTCACCCAAGCTCAGAAACAAGCCCATGACCTCAGAGCTGTAAGGCTGCAACTGTACCAGCTATTTTCTGTCAAGACACTCCCTGATTAAAGTTAAAAAAACAGATGCACTCCTCCATGATTTATAGTATGTATGACTAACAATACATTTGGACATATGAGAAAAATAAGTTGTGATTGAGAAAATACTTTTTGTTACTTTGCGATCACAAGAAAAAAAAAAAAATGCATGGCTTCACTTGACTTTCATATCACTGAGTGTAGTTAACCTCTTAATCCTAACTGTGAAAAATAGTGGATAGAAAAAAAATCATTTTGGAAACATTTTAGAATAAACACATTTTTTCATATGCAAGTATGTATTCTTTGTAGAATACCATGCATGTATTAATTACATCTGTTATATTTAAGCACATAGTGCAGTATTAAAATGTTTCTGTGTATGTGTGTTACATGCTGCTTTTTGAAGCCAGGCCTGTTTGATGGTATGAATATTTCATGCCCTGGTCTCAGAATGTTACATACAGTTTTTATACCCAGCCAACTTAACATATGAAAGATATTAGTAAAGAGAAACCTTGGTACACAGTGGCAAGTCAAAAACTTATTAAAAACATATTGTGTTATAAACTTATAAAACAAGTTCTGTAACAAAAAAGGCATCTAGGACTGGCTATTCTCCATATAGAAAATAGTCCTTTTTAATAAACAAACAAACAAACAAACAAACATCACTTTTCTTCAGGATGAAGTTCAGATTTCCACATCACTCTCTTTGTCATTGTCATGATCACCATCATAAAATTCATTTGATGCCTCAGGCCTGTTGATCAAACCAAAAGAGAAGTCTAAGTAAATCACTGTTCTAGTTATTGATACAGTTCATACAATTACCAACAGATGGTGAAAAGTCAGGTCCATAAGTATTTGTACAATGACACAATTTTTGTAATTTTGAACACCACCACAATGGATCTGAAATGAAGCAATCAAGACGGGACTTGTGTGGACTTTCAGCTTTAATTCAAAGGGTTTATTATTTTTTTTATTTTATTACTTGGATGCAAATGGAACCCTGGATACATTTTTTGAAGATTTTTCCCCCAGAGTTTCTCCCTAATTAAATCTTTGCCAATTCCCACCCTCTAGTTAGGGCTCTCGTCACACAACAGCTACCACCTAGGGTAGGCAAGGCTAACATGAGCTTCCTAAAAGGCATGTGAATTCAGCCGACCACAACTTTTGGAAATGCTGCTCACGGCGTGACATACTGTTCTCATCTGCTTACTTCTGCTTGCATGAGATCACATAAGGCCTTTATTGGCTAGTGTGATTGATAGGGTGAGAGAGTATGCGACCCCTCACTGAGAGCACGGCCAATTTTGTTCTCTTGGACTACTGGCCACCGAAGGCAGTGGCATTGTCGGGATTGGAACTTGGAGTACTTCTTCAAATCATTTACATATAAAATAACTGTTGCAGTCATTTGTAGCATTATCTCTGATCATATCATAAACCCATCAGTATCAGAGAACACCAATCTCATCCAACAATAACATCTTAATTACTTTAAGCATGAATGGGCATCCTTTATAAAAACCAAGAAAAAAAGAAAAATTAAAAAACAATGTGAAGAAATTGGACCTCCTAGCCTCTCAATTGACTACTGACTAGTCTCGTGCCACTGTGCTAGTGGCAGCTGGTTAAAGCAGCTCCTGTCTTTAGAGAAGTTTTTCCTACTTACCTACTACGTATCCTTTTCTTTAAACTTTTTTTTTTTTGGTAACTTTTAGTTTGTTGGGTCTCACAGTTTTGTTATTTACTCTACGTTCCAAGTGGCAAAGCACAGAGAAACGACCAACTGTTTCACTTTCAGCCGTGACCGGTTGTTTGCCCTCTGCAAGTCCTGCACATGGTTTACCATTCCAGAAGAACTGAGGAAACCACAGAGAAGGATGAAGAGCTGGAAATCAAAGCCTTTCATTCCCTTGATTGTTATGGGGGATGTGAAAGTGAGCAGTAAGAGGAGAGGGGGAGGGATTGCACTGTTAGTGAACAACAGATGTTGTAATCCAGGACATCCTACAGTGAAGAAACATCACTGCTGCCTGAATGCTGAACTGTTGGCTGCTGGGCTACGTTCATATTATCTGCCAAGGGAATTCAGGGTTGCCACTGGGGACACTGATTACATTCCACTGTGGAAGCCACGTGTGAAATCATCCACTTGGCTATCCTGAGACTTAAGACACAGTACCCCAATAAATTTCTTGTAATCTATCATGATTTCAATCATGCATCGCTCTCCAATGTGTTACCAAATTTTTTTTCAGTTTGTTGACTGTGCAACTAGAGAGAACAGTACATTAGACCTCCTATATGCAAAGGTAAAAGATGCATACAGTTTATCTGCTCTACCTCCACTTTGAAGGTCAGACCACAACTTGGATATACAGGCAGTTTGTGACAAAGAAGACCATAAGGTGTTGATCAAGGGAAGAGGAAGCTCTGCAGGTCTGTTTTGAGACCACAGACTGGGAGTGTTGTGTGAGCCAGCAGGGGAAGATTCATCAGAACAAACCAAAGGATGTGCAGGTTGGCATGAGCAAAATCTCTGGCTTCAAGGTGAAGCAACAGCCAATGGGTGGAAGCCTGTACAGAGCCAATGAACTGAAAATGTTTTTCAACAGGATCAGCATACCATCCTCCTCCCCATCTGCAGCATCCACACATCCTCACTCATTGCCTCCACTCTCTCACCTCCACAATTCCTCCCCCACGACCACATATGCTCCCTCAATTCCTCCACCCAAGTACCCCCACACTCACCCCACAACCACTCACCCTCCTCAACCCCCCAAGGCCATCTTACCATCTCCCACCCCCACCTATCTGTTACAACTAGCCAAGTGAAGAGTCAGCTGAAGAAGCTAAACATGGGGAAGGCCCCGAGGGTCAAGCCTTCAACCCAAGCCTTCCTCAGGAGAGGTTTCCAGTGCTGTGGAATACACAGAAGACCACTGCTCCCTCACCCCTGAACTCATCCCTGAACAACTACAGGCCAGTTGCACTCACATCACATGTAATGAAGCTTCTGGAAAGGCTGAACTTGGCCCACCTCAGACCTCAGGTGAACTCAATTCTGGCTCCCCTGCAGTTGGCCTACCAGCCACACACAGGCATGGACGATGCAGTAATTTATTTACTGCAGATGGTCTACTCGGACTGCAACCATAACACAGTAACAGGTCAAACAGTCCTCAGTTCGTGCGGCTGGGGAGCTGCTTGTCCGAGCAGCTACTGAGCAGCAACAGGAGCTGTGCTATGCCCATTCCTCTTCACCCTGTACACAACTGACTTTCAGTTTAATCTGTCACCTGCAGAAATTCTCTGATGACTCCGTGGTGGTCAAGTGCATCATGGATGTACAGTAAGAGGAGTATAGGGGTGAACCTGGTGAACAACTTTGCTGAGTGGTGTTAAAGGAACCATCTAAGGGATCATCAAGTGTCCACACACTTTTGCCCTCTGGGCACAATTATTCATAAACTTTGTATTGGTTATGCTGATGACACACAACTATAGGTGTCAACAAAGCCAGATGACAGACACCAGCTTAATAAAGTCGAGAAATGTGCGAAGAACATGAGACACTGGATGCTAAGTAATGTCCTCCTACTAAATTCTGACAAGACAGAAGTATTTCTACTAGGGGCAAAGATAGCTCGAAATAAACTATATGATTATTCAATAACTGTGGATAACCTTCCATTTAAACCATGTGCAGCAGTGAAAAGACCTTAGAGTGTTTACTGAATCCAGGTTGTACTACTACAATGCCTCGGGGCGGCTGTGGCGCAGGTGGTGGAACCGCTAAGGTTAAAAGGCAATATAAAAGTGTAGACCATTTACTTTGCTGCCAGGAGGTGCATAAACAAGTTCCAGCAAGTCCAGAATGAAGGATTCACAGCCCTTACTAGAACGAGAAGATTTTATCATATCACCCCTATCTTATTCACACTGCACTGGTTCCCTGTAAAATTTTGCACTGATTACAAAATACTGCTAATGACCTATAAAGCACTAAATGGTCATACCCTACAGTACCTGACTGAAAGTTAAGTCTATTATGATCTGCCATGTCTGCTTCGATCAAAAGAAGGAAGTTCTTTATCAGTACCTAATTAATGAAGACTTCATTAGGGAGCAGAACTTTTCCCTACAAAGCCCCCAGCTATGGAACCGCATTCTAGTTAGTGTTTGGGACACAGACACAGTCTCAAACTTTAGGTCAGGCCTTTTGTTAAATAGGCCACAGAACTGTGCAGAACAAGTGGAACAACAAAATTGTTTGCCTGAGGTTGAATCCCAATGATGCAAAATCACCATCTGTGGCTTGGAGAACTTCAAAATTGGCCATGCTTTCTGGGTGGTGGGAATGGTGTTACTCTCTCCCCTAGCAATCAGAGGGACACTAGATAATCACATGATGGGGAGAGCTAGCTAGTGGGTGAGAACTGACAGAGGATCAAATTGGGAGAAAAAACAGTTATTAATTAGTTAATACACAGTGAATATACAGAGATTATACAAAGATTGTTAGATAGCCCACCTAGAATAGTTCTCTTCTGAACCTCTCTCATCAGGATCAGCATCATCTGTGCGCTCAAAACTCAGCAGGTCTGAGGGAACATCATGGATCTGAACACTAGGTGCATGGTTCAGCATTTTTAAGTTCTCAAAGACAGTTTGACGAATTTGTTCCAAGTACTGTCAAAAAAAGAAAAGCATAACAAAACACTGTCATTCCCCCACACACACACAATAAAATTATTTCAGTGCTAATGATTAGTATTCTAAAATGCCATACCTGTCTGGAGTTCTGGTTCTCAATCCTAGTGCTAACATCTGGATGAAGTGTAAAATCAGGAGCAAAATACTCAAAATACTCTGTATTGACAAACAAGTGTATAAAGGTACAAAGTTAGAAGACACTTGTAGATACATTTATCAAATTTGTATTTTTAAAGCCACTTAAAAAAAATATAGTAGCATCTAAATGTAATAGACTACCAATATCAAAATCAATAGTCGAAATAATTCTGCCTCTTAATTATAAACAAATGCTTATGGATGTAAATAAAACAAGTGAAGTAAAAAAGCCATAAATTGGAGCATAATTCTAAATCCTATAATGACAATTTGGATAAACTGCATTAACTTCCATACAAGATTAGATTGACTTTGAAGAAACGGTCAGTTGTTACATTTGAGGAAGGGATAGAACAAAAAGTTTAAATCTTTAGAAATACTGGTTAGAAAGTAAGCCTGCAAAAGTCTGACAAAGCCAGCTGTCTAATAGTGTATATTTACATCTAGATGTGTTAAACAACTTAGAACATGGCACCTTTTGTTTGAACCCACCCATTTTTGAAGTATTGGAACATGTGTCTAACAGGTGTTTCTTGTTGCGCACATGTGCCCTGTTAGATTGTTTAACCAATTAATAGCTCTGAATGTCTACTCTTGGTTTGAGCCCTGGGTTTCACCTGTGAAGACTGCAGTTGTTGTTACAAAGATAAACCAAACATGAAGACCAGAAAGCTATCAATAGGAGAAATGCAAGAGAAAAGAGGGAAAAATCAATCAGAACCATTGCACAAGCACTAGGCTCAGCCAATACAACCATTTGGAATATCCTGAAAAAGAAAGAAACCACTGATGTACTAACAACCAGACATTGAACAGGATGGCCAAGCAAAATAGCAGCAGCTGATGACAAACACTGTGAGATATAACAGTCAGTGGCATCACCAACAACCTCCTCAGGGCAGGGGTAAAGATATCACAATTAACCGTTTGAAGTAGACTTTGAAAGAATCAGAAACAATTTATTGTCAGGTACAGTAAAGGACACTTTACAGTACTAGGAATTTTTCTTGATGTCAGGTACAAACACAGAATCAAAAGATGTAAGTCAAGGGGGATACAGAAGTGAAGAATACAAAATACAAAAATACAACACAATAACAAGGGTAAAACAATACTAAATCAATACTAAAGTGGAAGGGGCCAAAATATAGAGGCCACACCACAAGATGCAAACCATTCATCAGCAGTAAGAATCAGAAGGCCAGAATGGAATTCGCAAAGAAATACAGAGATGAGCTACAAAAGGTCTGGATAGGCAAGAGTTTTATGGACTGATGAGATTAACCACTACCAAAGTGATGGAAAGGCCAAAGTGTATAGAAAGAAAGGACCAGCTCATGAATGAATGCAGACATCTACATAAACATTCTGTCTTCCTATTTACAGAGAAAAACATCCGATCTAATTGGGAGGAACTTCATCATGCAGCAAGACAATGACCCAAAATATATTGCCAACACAACAAAGTACTTCATCAGGAGGAAAAAGTGTTTTAGACTGGCCAAGTCAATCTCCAGACCTTAACCCAACTGAACCTGCATTTCACCTCCTGAAGAGGAAACTGAAGTGAGAAACCCCAAAACAAACAACTGAAAGAAGCCTGTAAAAGTATTAGAAAAGAAGAATGCGACAGTATGGTCATGTCAGTTGGTAGCCAGCTTAGTTATTGTATGCAAAGGATATGCTAACAAATATTAAGCATTATTTACTTTAAGGCTATCTGTTCCTACACTTTATTTCATCTAAAAAATTGGGTGGTCTGCCACCAAACATGCCACGTTCCAAGTTAAACATATCTAGATGTAAATATCAAGAAAAAGCTGAAATTCTAATCTATTCTGATCATTCATATTTTGATCTCAAACCCAAATGTCTTTAAAAAATAAAAATTAAAAAAATAACTGGCCTTGCCTTTCCAGTACTTTTGGACAGGACTTTTGATGTGGCATTACTCATTGTACCACATCACTGTCCAGTCAAAAATTTCTATGACTAAACTGAGGCACAGCTGTTTTGTAGATTGCTGGGTCTAATCTGTAACCATAAAGGTGACCAAATGGTACTAAATAAGTGACTGGGCAAGCTATTTAGTTATTGAGTTAAAGAGAATCAGTATGAAATGTTGCCTTCTGCAAGTCTAATAAAATATTACATTTGATGATGAAACAGACAGTGCATAAATTATACACTGATGGTGTGCAAATGCCTCACACAGCATTTGATCTGCACAGTGACCATATTTCTAGAAAAAAATATATTTTATGATGCATTCAGATGGACTTCAGAGATTATTTTTAAAACCCTTTGGGAGGGACACTGCAGTTATCTAAAATGCAGCCTTGGTAATATGCAAAAAATATGACATAAAACAGTTTAGTAAAGGTAAAATGGCACCTAAAAATATACTTACCACTATAAGGTAATTCATCACTAATGGACTCTTCAACAAGCAAAGAAGTTTCATATGTCCTTGAGCCAAACAACAGAGACGATGAATTATTAAAAATGACAAATACAAAAACAAGAACATTTATAATGTGTGTTCTATTTTACCCCTCCTAATCACCAGGGGTGGTGAAAATCATTCTAGCTATTCATTCAAAAATGGCAATAGATTCCTATCATATACTGTCATCAATTCATGGTTGTAGTGAGTATCTATTACTTCAAGCCTTTCTGAGCAGTTTGGCTACTTGTGAGAGTTGGGGACCCATGTTAGCATCCTGGCCATGTTGTCTAACCCACGCTTGCATATAAGGTAGAAGTTGTTTTTCTGTCCGTTTCCCCAACTCTCAAGCGAGTGAGGTCTCCTTCAGTGCTTCAATTCAGTCCTACAGAATCCTCACATCTGGGCAGGAGCTAAGCATGCTTGCTAACAACACACTGGGGCTGGAGCAAAGTGGTCTCCATTAACCCCCCTTTTCTTGTCATCGAGCCATTTTCCCCTCCCTCTAGGAATCATTCCTCAGCCTTTACATGCCCTTTCATGCTCCTTGTTGTTAGGATCCAAGATAGCTGGTTTCCACTAAACAGTGGCTTTAGCTCTGTGTGAGTAACAAACCATACTTCAGGATCCTCACTCATGTAGTCAATTTTCTAAATTCCCTGGAAGCCAAGGACAAAAACCAATTAAGTCTGCTGCCTTGGCACTGAATCATATATGAGCAGACTCCAGTTCAGATGTCTCCTGTGCTGCCTGGGCATGCTGACTGGCAGATGCACACCCTGAATTGAAAGATCAAGCTCATGCGAACCCTAAATGGAGTCAGGTACCTAGCAGGGCTCCCATTTATCCTATGGGCCAGGGTTCAAACAGCACCCCATGACTACACAGACCCATGGAGTCTGCTCATGACACGAGGACTGCTGGCAGGACAGTATATATAGGCAAATACCTTGCTCAGTGGCTAGTGACTACATCAAACCAGTAGGGGTGGCGTGAGGCATGATTATTTTGAACCATGGGGTCTACTCTTTCAAAAACTTCTACTCAATGCAAGTTCTACATTGTCCATTCCATAGGACAAGGCTACCAATTGTTATGCCATACAGCTGCAAGACGGGTTCATGTCAGTACATCTGTGTTCCCATCCCTCCATTGCACAGATGATTTTTGATATTTACTTTCAAAGGACAGACATTCCAATTCAAGTTTTATATTCCAGCTTCCCTCTAGCACCCCTGGTTCTCAAGAAGCCTGCACGTGGCCCTGTCACCTCTGATGACCAGAGGCATAAGGACAGTGCGATACTAGGACAACTAGCATCTATGCTCCCCAATAAGGAGCAGGCCATCCAGGAAATGACTACCCCTCTCGCATATATTACACTGTTTGGTTCTCATGAACTCTATAAAGAGCTCATTTATACCAAAACGGACCACAAAATTTAACAGAGTGTAGCTAAATTAATTGTGAATGCCACACCCCATCACCTCAAAGGGTGGCAAACTACACTCACCAATTGAATTTTCAGAAGTGGGTCACCAGCCTGCAACTAAACCCCAAATACCACAAACAGAGATGTGCCCTCATGTCAGCAAGGAAGTGCAAGCCCTAACTCCCTGCAGGCACAAAGCTCTTCTCACAAAAGACGTCAGTTTGGGAGCAGTATGTTCAGACAATGTTGTGGCAATCACAAGGGCAGCTTGCGAGGTCAGAGTGGGCTTTCCGCCTTATCCAAAAACTCATCAGGAGGTCCTGGTTTGTAGCATCTGTGCTGTTGCCACCTTGGTGTCACCAAGAAACCTCTCCAGGTTTTGCAGGGTTAACATCACTCCTTCCAGCGGCATGGGCAGAGTGGTCATCTCTGAACACCTGTCCAGTCAGACCCAATGTGGGTCAGTTCCTTGTGACATTGGTTGGGGGGGGTTAAATAGAAAGCTTGTTACATTGTTACATTCTGTGAACACTGGATGACTGGCAGGGCTCCATATCATTCAAAACCAGCACTGATCTGGACAGTACTCGGTGAGATTGTACTGTTCTTTTCGTATAAGAAATTGTTTTTATTGATTTGTTTGTTAAATTTGGCTAAACTCTTTTGAATCATATTTTAATAAATGTTACTTTATAGACATTTTTTACATTTTTTACATCATTACTGTAGATGGCTATGTTAATTACATTTTCCTAGTTAATATTCATGAATAGCAGATGCGGTTGAAAGGAAATCTTCACCACTGGTCATAAAAAGCCACATGCGCTGTGTGTGCAAGACGTACAGAGATGACTTGCTCATCCCTCAGATTGATTTATTTTCTTTCATTTATTTACTTTTGTTTTAATACCAGTATCTAGTGTCTATTTCTCACAATGTGTATTGCATATCAGTTGTAATGTAAATTGTGCAGTTAAAATTTTCCCTTAAGATTTTTAAAATCAGTTTAATTAAAAATTAATTAATTATTTAGGCTATTTGTCACGTGGTGCTGATTAAACATTACCCATCAGCAAGATGGGAAGTGTGGACTTAAATTTTGGTGTATGAACACAGAGATGATTTTTTTTTTTTTATGCAAAAAGTATTTAACCCACCAACATCTAGCCACATTGCGCACAGTGTATCCTCCTCCTCCTAGCACAAGTAGAGGGATCTTGAAACTTTTCACAAACTCCACACATTCCCTGATGGAAAAATAAAACACTTTTACTACAGAAGAACAAGTGTATACAAACTAATTAATACAGGTCCAGTACAACAGACTTTTAAAAAAGTGCTATTTATTGCTACAGACAGCAAAAAGTGTTTCGGGTCATATCATTCAGCTTACTTGTGCAGGACATGAGTCATCGTGATTACATGCGTACATGTGGTGGCCTGGGAAAACCCTTCACTTTTCTACTATATATATACACATACACATCTGAAAATGACGATGTCTTCTTCAACTGAAATAAATTTCCCTTTCGCATGTATCACAACCAGACCTAAAGTTATATCATCTTAAATCTGGTCTCTATCCCCTTACCTGAGGTAAAAGTCACTCATGGTATTTAAACGCAAGCCTCCTCCTCATCTCTTCACTTGAATGATCACTGAGGAAATAATCACTGACTGATTCAGTGAGTTCTGTTGCCTACATTTCTCTTTATTAATGTCTTTCTATGAGGGTATTTTAACAGTTTAAAGCTTTGTTTTCTGTCATCCATACAGTGTGTGACGGCTCAAGTGCATTTTGTAATCTAATTACAAACTGCATTGATTAGGCTTGTGTCCATTTCGCAATAGCTTTCTTTTTCTCATAGCAGGAGGGTGTCAAAATACTGTCCATGCTTTACCAGACTTTATCAATGTAGTGCATTAAATTCTTCTTACCCATGACCTCGTATACTGAGATTAAAGCACCCAAGTCTGTCACAGCCCAGCGAGTCTGCTCCACACTACAAACAATATACTGAGTATATGAGAATTTGCAAAGAAGAATATTGATTTAGACTTAGACAGACTTTATTGTCATTCAAATATACAGTAGATGTATACAGAACAAGATTACGCTGCTTTTGCTCAGCATAGCTAAATATATATATATATATATATATATATATATATTTTATATTTATATTATAAACTATAATCAAACATCTTTAAAGCAGGGAAATTATTTTTTACCTGAAGCACAATACAGGTTGGCTGGTAGAAGTCCACCACTTGCTTGATCACTGGCTGAAACAATTGTCTGTAACCTAATAACATTAGAAGATGACTCTTAAAATTAAGCTCATATTAAAATGATATTAAAACATTAAGAAAAAAAACTACCTTTTAATACACAAAATTGGCATTTAGAACATTGTAATGACTGTGACTACAAAGGTTTGAAAAAACTGGACATTGTGAAAAAATTGTGCATCCTTTAGTCTGTATGGGTGAAGCCCATGTAATAAAACAATAAGTTTTATTGGAAAGTGCAGTTAGGCTTAATGTTTTAATTTTTTTTCTTCAGCAGAACCTTGCAGTGATGTATACCAAATTCTATGCAAATCAGAGAAACCAACTCCTATGATGTCACACATAAGGTTATAAGAATGATTGAACATAATTCATTATTGCTTGGTTGCTCAATTAAACTGGCTGTTGGCAGCCATGTTTGTTGATTAGTAACTTGTACATTTTAGGATATGTTGATATTTGAGAGTGCACTAAAAAAAACCAAAGCAACTCTAAATTTTACAGATTTTCTTTTTTAAACAGTACCCTGAAATATATGATTTGCAAGGTGTCAAGGTGTCCTACTGAACATGTTTGCCAGCCAAAATCAAACACTGCAGTCACAAGATACTGGTTACATTGTTGCAAAATGCTACAAGGCAAACATTTGTTTGATCTTAGAAAAATGTCAAAAATAGGTTTTATGGAATATATGTTTCTACCCTGACACCTATAGTAGTAAGTAATCAAACAAATATTTACATTTAAAAAAAGTTACTATTTACAAACAACTACTACATAATAATAATAATAATAATAATAATAATAATAATAATATTATTATTATTATTATTATTATTATTATAGCTTTAAGCAATGATCAGCAAGGGTCAAACACTATTTGCAGAAGTTTTGCATAGAAAACTAATGAAATGATAGATGAACCTTCAAATGTGTACACAAGGTAATATTTCTAACTAGGGTTGAAATGTTTCAGCAAAATTTCTGGCACAACTACATATCAAAAACCACACCAATTACAGTCAGGTCCATAAATATTGGGACATCGACACAATTCTAACATTTTTGGCTCTATACACCACCACAATGG
>CM074980.1:10875921-10886605 GCA_037576825.1 Pangasius krempfi
TCACAAAAAATTACAGTCTTATATCTTTATGTTTGAAGCCTGAAATGTGGCAAAAGGTCACAAAGTTCAAGGGGGCCAAATACTTTCACAAGGCACTGTAACTGTAATTGTTCGCTGTCAGTATTAACAGTGGTGCCATTTTTTTCATGCTGCTATTGTTGTGCTACTAATATTATACTGCTGTGATACACTGGTGACACCTTTTAATAAATAATTTATTGGTTGGAACGCAGTTTAATGGAACAAAGTCAACATCAACAAACTTGCAGAGCAAGCTTACTGTTTAACTCAAATGTGTCACTCACTCTGGTCATCAATCCCATCACGCAGAGGCACATTCAGGCAGTAGTAGCGGCCACTCTCAGCCCCAACTTCATACATGTCACCTGGATGACATTTCGCAAGAATTAATAAACAATAATAATTACTGCACAAGATATTAAGTGTCATTTCTCAGTTAGTAAACATGGAGTTTGGGCATTGATATAATATGAAAATTGTGTGAATATCATGCCTTGATTGGGGACCACAAGATTTGTTTCTACAAGTTGTGAAAAGATGTAAGTGAAAACTGTAGAAACAAGGAAAGCTGCAAGTCTACACAGTCGATTTTGTTTACATTATACACTCACCTGTTCCTGGAAAAAAATAGTTTCCATATTTATGGAAGGACACAGTCATGACTCGATCTGTAAGATAAAAAGCTTCCTGCACCCCATCACCATGATGAATGTCAATGTCGATGTATAGCACACGTGGGTGGTACCTGTTGGTATTTGGGGACAGGTGGGTGATTATACAGATATACAGCAGTGTTTGTAACTCCTATTATGAAGTAACGTACTTAGAGACCAAACTGTGCACTTACTTAAGCAGTTCAAGTATACTAATGACAATGTCATTCACATAACAAAATCCAGAAGCCTGAAACAACAGAAAATGATTAATTAAGTAACTTTATTTAACCGCAATCTGCAGAAATATGCAATTAGTGAACTTAAGCTTTCTTTTTACAATTGTTAAAAAGTTAACACAAGTGCATGTCCAACCTGCAGGCCAGTAAACTGCACATAACAATGAACCATCTGCATATAGTATATAGTTTTTATTTAAAACAAAACCCCCCCCAAAAAAAAAAAAAAAAAAAAAAAAAAAAAAAAAAAAAAAAAAAAAAAAAAAAAAAAAAAAAAAAAAAAAAAAAAAAACCCCACACACTCCACCTTTTTGAATACAGCTTGTTCCCATTCACATCCAGCCAGACTTCTTTGGTAGCATATAACCTAATTGATACCATCAACATGTCATTGTTCGAGATTGCATGGCTGCTTCTGGAACAGGCTCACTAATCTTTATTTATGATGCAACTCATGATGGTAGCAGCAAAATGAATTCAGAAGTCTACAGGAACATTCTGTCTGCCAATTTACAGACAAATGCATCCAATCTAATTGGGAGGAACTTCATCATGCAGCAAGACAATGACCAAAAACATACTGCCAACACAACAAAGGGGAGATAAAAAGTGTAAGGTTTTAGACTAGACAAGCCAAACAAGTCTCCTCCTGAAGAGGAGACTGAGTGGGAAAAAAACCCAAAACAAACAACAACTAAATTAAATTGTGGTACAAGCCTGGAAAAGCATCACAAAAGAAGAATGCTGCAGTTTGGTGATGTGAGTGGGTTGCCAGCTTGATGCAGTTCTTGCTAGCAAGGGATATGTAACCAAATATTAAAGTGGTATTTACTTTAAAACTCTATACCAATATTTTGCTCACCTAAAGATTGGGGGTCTGCCACCAAAGGTGCCAAGTCCCAAATTGTTTAATAAATATCAGGAAATGACAGCTGAAATTCTGATCTTTTGTCTCATATTTATCTTTTGATCTGAAACCCAAATGTCTTCAGTGGATAGTGGATCTTCAGTACTTTTGGAGGGGACCGTATCTTATCTATCCTCAGCCTGAATGTGCTAATTAAGTTTAAGTTCAGATGAGAACAGTAGAATGTAAAATGGTTGACTTCATGAAGGAAGATAACTAGCCAAATTAATATTTTTTGTCCACATTGTCAAGTAATATAAACTAAAGTTTTAATTATTGTTTTATTTTTTTTTTAGAGTTCCTCAAATTTGCCATTTAACAGATTAGAAAATCAGTCTTAGTCTTAAATCTTAGTAAATTAATACAAGAAAATATTTCAATGTTAAAAAGAACATTTCTATGGCCCTCAAAGGGGACAAGGATATTTGGCATGGAAAATAAAGACCATTCAGCATTATAGCACATCAGAAAACTAACAATCATCCAAAATCTCATAAGTTAACGGGTGTCATTCACAGTTCATTTTTCATCAGACTTTACCACTGATAAGTGAACAGGATTTTTTTTTTCTGTCCGTCATGTAGCCTATTACAGATTGAACAAGATTTTGTCATGATTTTTGGTGAACACATCAGCCTGGCTTTTGGAAATTTTCAAAAATGTTAGCTTTGACTTTTCCACAACCTATGTTCCACAACAGAACAGTCTAAGCTTTGTCAAGTGAATATAGCAGTGTTTTGATAATACAGTCTCTGCATTATTGATTAAAAATAATAATCGTATGTATCATATGTCATTCAAGAACCCTTGTCAAATTGTGAGGTGGTGATGAGTCAAAATATAGTGATTTGTGGAGCAGTATTGTTTAATCTTTAGGCTGATGGCAGCAGGAACACAAAGCCACTGAATAGAGAATACAGCCATAGGGACAAAAAAAAGAACAGTATCTATGGATACATAATAATCATGGACAAAAAAGCAGTCCCATGCAAGTCTGTTAGTGTTTTGGGCATATTAGTTGAACTGTTCAAGGTCCACTTTGTGATTGGTGCCTCTTATAGCAAGTATTACAGCAAGTAAAAAATTGACATTGGCAAGGTCAGAGAGCCCAAGGGTTGTTGAACTGAGGACCAGATTCCAACATTAGAGACTTAAAATAGTTAATAATGGGTAAAGAGTTAAAATACTTGGTTTTCTATGTTCTTCGTAGTGCTTGTTATGTGCTTGTTATACATCTCAATTTAATTCATGAGCTGTTGCCTGGCAAAGGCAGGTTAGTGTCATGAGTTTGGTACTTTTTGTTTGTTTGTTTGATAAAACTAATGAGCTGTCAGTGAAATGGGTAAAATATCATGGTGTGCTGTTGAGTGGTGAAGTTGCCCTTAATTTGCCAATGTTTTGCCAGATCAAAACTACTGTTGTTAAAGATTAATGTGTGTTATTTGGTTGCATCAGCTCTTAAAACTAGGGGTGGGAGATATGACAAAAGTATCATATGATACCTAAAGACATTTTCACAATGTATAACAATATATAGATTTGCAAACCAGCAAAACAGTTGTTAGATGAAAAAAAAAATTGATTCACAAAAACATGTTTATGAGCTGTCTACCACAATTACTTACTTAAACATTTTAAAAACATTTAAAAATGATCAAATCAGGAACATTAAATAACATCAAAACATGTGTCTGGTATTATTTAAATGTTTGTCATTTTAAAACATTTTTAAAAACATTAATATAATTTATAATATATAAATAAAATGAAAATTGAGTTTTAAAAAAAATTAAAAGGTATCATGATACCTGCAATATCTCGAATGTGTGCCATCACAATTTATTAGTGTTCTATCATCAGCCTTACTTGAAACACTCGGTCCTAAATTATTATAAATTGTCTGCAGATGACTTATGGCTTCTTTTGTTTTATTATACCATACTCCGATTTGATTGATATCTTGGCATGATTTTTGCATATAATTTTCAGTGGTCCCTGACAATGAAACAAAAGTTTGCTTCTTAACATTAGGTCATTTTGCTATATATGTGTGAGATAGATATACAGGGTGGCTGTCAATACATGAAAGCATTGCTGAGATGTGTGCTCACTTCCTGTTTGGTGACTTCCCCATCAAATTAATTTGCACATTATGAACAAAACAGCCAGCATATCAAAATTCCGAAAATCATGTTGGCGTCATGAGGCTGTGATTAAAATTTCATGATTACACAAAATTTGTAGTAGTAGTAGAAGCAAAAATCACAACATGCACCACCTTCCAGCAAATCAAGAGAAAGAAGAATAATAATTTCTTGTAATTTGACCAGCTCCACAGCACCCTTTAGGGGGAATAAAACAAAACCTATTAGAGTTCTTTAGGACAAGGACATTTAATGACCTGAAAAGTTTGGTCTGAAAACATTACTCCATTGCCAAGCTATGCACTTAGTTCCAGTTTAGAGACTTTGCCATTTGTGTTCTATGGAAGAATTTCATAGAATTTCATATCAAAAATCTAAGAAACTATTTTTCAGGTTGGTCTCCCAATGCAGTCTTCTAAATACCAGAGTTATTTGAGAGAAAGGAAAAAGGGGAAGGGGAAAAAAATGACAACTTTTGTTATTATTCAAAAAGGCCAGTTTCCTGTTTGACATAAAAAATTTGTTATATCATCAACAACACTCAGCAACCTTCCAGGGAAAGAAAAACAAGAATTGTTTTTGAGCAGTCCAAAAGTTATGAGCAGTTTTACAAATTTGTGAATTATAGCACCACCTAGAGATGAATTTAGACAAATCTTGGAGTCAGTTAGGATGAGGTCCTTCAGTCATCTTCACATTTTGATCTGAACACATCAAACTGTTGCTAAAATATACCCTCACTTTAGATATCTGTTGTGTTTTTCTTGTTGTCACCTGAGGTTATTTGTTTATAGATGTTTGTTAGGACCACACAATTGTTATTTAGGCCCTGACAAATAAAAACAGACATACTTTCTTTTTCCCATGACTGTATGTTGCCTTCTTGTCGCGTTGTGGATATAGCGTCATCAGTGCACTGGTTTGAGCGATAAGGTAAGGGTCAAGTGGAGTTGGAAATGAGGCCCTGACAGATAACCAACTTCTCAAAGCATTACATGATGGTTGAAAGGAGTGCTACAGGGTGGTAGTTATTCAGCATGTCACAGTAGACATCTTCACCAAGGGCATAATGGTTGCTAACTTGAAGCACCTGGGCACAACCACCTGCCTTAGGGAGGTGATGAAGTTGTCAAAGTCAGTTGTTCAGCACATTCTCTGTGCACTCAGCCTGGTATGTTGTCAGGTCCAGCATCTTTGTCTGAACTGACCCAAAGCTATGGGGAGTGGGAGTCTGGCTCACCAGACAAAGTGCTGTTGCAGCTAGTAGTGATACCACATTTTGTTAACATTATTCACACAAACACACACACACACACACACACACACACACACACACACACACACACACACACACACACACACACACACACAAAAAAAAAAGCTCTCACATGCTAGGAGATACATTGTAATCAGAGGTTATAATAACATGAAATGTATTTCAGTTTCTGTTAACACTGGAATGCGATGTCAGAGTGGAGATAGGACTCATCTGAATGCTGAAGAACAGAACTGTGGTTTGTTGAGGGATGCATAGTGCAACACTAAAACAAAGTCATTATTAACTGTAATAAAAACACTTAAAATTATGGCAGAGTACTAAGTTATTTTTAATCATAGCAAATAGAGTGGGGCTGGTTTCCTTTTTATCAGTCAAAATCTGAAGATTCAACTTGTAGGTTTGTGTGTGAATGAATTGATTTAATAAAAATCTGATGAGGCAGTGGGTCAATCTGGCTATTTCTTCTGTTAAAATTATTTTTAATGTCACTGCAGCCAAAAATTAATCCAGCTGACATTTAGCCTAATGGTTCACCTATGGTGTTGACAGGCCAAGCCACATGGTTGCTAGGGTGTTGCTACATGGTTGCTAGATTAACCCCTTTGGTTGCTAGGTGATCGCTCGGCTAACCCAGTTGATTGCTAGGGTGTTGCTAGGTGGTTGCTATGTTAACCTAATTAATTGCTATGGTGCTGCTAAGTGGTTGCTAGGTTAACCCAGTTGGTAGCAAGGGTGTTGCTAGGTTACTGCTAGGTGTTTGCTATGCTATCCCAGTGGGTTGCTAGGCCATTGCTAGGTAGTTGCTATGCTAAATTGGTTGGTTGCTAGGGTGTTGTTAGGTGGTTGCTATGATATTCAAGTTGGTTGCTAGGTTGTTGCTAGATACCCCATGTACTACATAATGATCAAGTTGTATGTGAATGCAGTTTGGTCTGCACAACCTAATGACTAAAAATAAAAGCATCCTGACTTCTTTCCTATGGCCAAATAATACACTTCGGAGTTGATATTTCCCAAAAGAACAAGCAACTCATTTCAGTTTGGGATATATATCGGTGCAGAATTTCATGGCTATGTCAAAAATTGCGACCCATGAAAAGGGCACAAATTTGCAAATAGAAAAAGAACATAAGAATTTGTGCCAACATAATAATAATAATAATAATAATAATAATAATAATAATAATAATAATAATAATAATAATAATAATAATAATAATAATAAGCTAGTTGATTGCTAGACTAATCCAGTTGGTTGCTACCAGAAAAGTACTTTGTGTTTTATAGGACAAGAAAACACTCAAGACATTTGTTAGTTGGAGCATGTGAATGCAAACATGTCCTATAAAAATCAGAAATAAAGCAGCACCATTACCTTGTTTTCAGCTACACTGCTTGATTGTACAGCAAAACTAAATTTGATGTCAGTGTCAGAATACACATAGAGGGCCATACTTTAGGGTACATCCCTAAAACCTTACCTCAAACTTTTTTGCATGGTGTAAGCCTCCAGCCCAGTTGATGGCAATGTCACAAATCTAAGAATAATTTAGTCAAATGTTACTAATTTTTAATACTGACTAACTGAAAAAAGGCATAACTGGAAGAGAGAAAAAGGCAGCATGCTACAAATAAAAATCATAGTGACAGATGTAATAAGCATATCTAACCTTATGGTTCAACTGAGTTGCTCCTTGTAATGAGGCTCCGGTGTATCTGGAGCAAAACTCAAACAGTCCTGGAAAGACAGGACTACAAGCCAAATAGCAAATGTTATATATGCAGACAAATAACACATGGAATACACATGCACAAACTTTACATCCAAATGTAAATAACCTTCTTTGGGGCTAATTAATACAAGCAGACCAAGACTGCATGGTACAAACTATTATAATACAAGTCAAGACTAATCAGACCTACCAATCATCTCCTACATTAAAGGTGTTAAGGCTCTTTGTGAAGCCCTGCATGTTATTTGGGCTGACCTTCTGCAAAAAATCTATGTAGTCTTCTGAATGAAAACGACACATATCATGTTGTGAGGCCTTGTATGGTTTGAAAACCTGTCAAAAAAAAATTAATATTTGTACTCCTTGTGTATGAGGTATATTTGCAGTGAGAATATCATTAATATTTACAGACAGAATATTGTTATAATTAAAAAGGTACAAATACATCTGCTATACCATCATTTTCTTGTACAGGCCATAATGCAAGACAAGACTGTGAGTTAGGGACAACCTATGGGGCTTCATTGGGTGTCCAGCACCTAGTTATAGGGAGGAAATCGTACACACAGTATATTTCATGTAATAACACACCTTTACGAATTCCATACCTTACACTGCATATACAAACAGGTCCTTAAATATTTGAACAGTGACAAAGTTATTGTTATTGTAGCTGTCTACCACAGTATATTGGAGCTGTAGTTAAAATTAAATAATGCACATGAGCTCAAAATGTTCCAAATCTGGTGAAGCATGGTAAAGTTAGTTTTAGGTTCTATACTGGTTAGACATTCAGTAAGGGACCATCATCAAATTCCACCCATTTTCACATTCATGTCCTATCTATTGGATACCATAAAAAATGTTTTAGAAAATAATTCACTAAAAATCAACTACATTACATTTCCATATTCTAAATGTTGTAGTAGACTCCTAGTAGGAACACTGACTTATGTCAGGTGAGTTTTTGTCAGTATGTTGCATTATATGGATACTGGAATAATTTATCATAAAATAATTCACTAAAAATCAATTAGATCATATTTTCATATTCTAAATATTGTAGTAGACTGCTAGTGGGATGACAAAAAAATAAATTCACTTTTGAAAATGCTTTGACTACATCATCCAATCCACCTTGCTGGATGTCCCCTTTCCATTACTGCCACCTGCCATAATGTCAAAAGACATAAAAACCAGTTAAAAGTTTAGCTACTCTTGGTGTCAACAGCAAAACCAGTGCCGATTTGTGCTGCTTTGCTCTTAATCAAACTGTTTTGTACATTCTACATGATCAAATTTTCATAATTATTTTCCCTCCATACATTATTAATATAACATGTACAAACAGAAGAATCTCTGCTCTGGTGTGCCTATGTATCCTGTGCTTCTCTAGAAATGTGGGTTTTATTTGTTGGGCTTACCAGTTAATGTGAACAGTGATCAATAAGAAGCTGCAAATCATCAAAAGAAAAGAACTAGTAACTTATCTAATAACAAAAGCTCACTTGAAGTAAGTCAGTCATCCTACTAGGAGTCTACTACAACATTTAGAATAAGAAAAATGTCATAATTGATTTTTAGTGAATTATTTTATGATTCATACATGATCCAATGATCATATGAATCATTTTATGATTCATTATTTTAGGATACGTATTCGTATAATGCGGCATACTGGCAAAACTCACTTGTAGTAAGCCAAGTCATCCTACTGGAAGTCTACTACACATTTATATGAAAATATGATTTAGTTGATTTTTAGTTAATTATTTTATGGAAAAACAGTTGTGATCATTATGATTGTAGATGAGTATTCTAAAGTATTTTAAGAAGAGAGAGGGTAAAGACACTGGAGAGGACAGGAATGATATTTTAATGAAAAGTAGTAATGGCAATGGAGAGCAAAGACAAGGGTATGGTGAGGAAGAAATAGAAACAGTCAATATGAGCCGCCTGTGCAGATGACAGCCTCCACATACAACAAAGAACATTCAACAAAATAGGCTCATAAAACATCAGCCCTATTCTACTTCAAAATAAAGAAAAGCATAAATAGTATATTTGCATTTACATTGTTTTCACTCCTTTACACACATTTTTACCCAAGTCTCATTTCCACACAGCAAAAAAAGGTAATTTGATTCATAAATCTCACTCCAGCCAGGAAGCCAAAGTTGGCAACCCTGTATGCATCATTCTACTGGGAGTCTACTACACCGTTCATGTGTAAAAAAGTCATTTCATAAACTTTTAGAGACGTCAGTTAAATAATGTTTGCACCATGTTGTAGCCCAGTGAGTGGGATTTGCAGACGGTCCCTTACGTAAGTGCATTTGAGCGTTTTCAAACATACATTTATTTATTTATTTATTTATTTATTTATTGAAAGAAAGAGAGAATGCTTTATGTACAAGTAGTATTTGTGCTGATAAACAAAAATACGCTAATGCTATATTCGTAAGACAGTCACGTCCGAAGTCTGTGGAAAGGAAAACCCAACGTCTACCGAATATCGAACCTAAAACTAACTAAGTAGGAATTACAACACTTTTTATATGACAGCAATTAACTTAGTATGGATTAGGTATTTAAAATATTCAGGTAATACGTACTAGAAAAACAATGTTGCATGCCGCCTTTAGCGTCTTCTAGCCAAAGTTAGCAAGTAAGCTTGAGCTATTACTCAGTCTGGCAATAATTCAGTATCAGGACGCCATGTATCTAAATAATCATAACGGCTTTGATAGTGCAATCACAAAATCAGTACCTTACCATAGTGAAAGTTTCCAACATCTGGATCATAGAAATACGCCGTCCGGTTAGTCATTTTACCACTTAACCTGAATGCGTACAAAATTTCAAAGCAGTTTGGGTCAATTTTGAACAGTTAGTTCCGGTTGGCACTGCTTTAAATCGTCATGGGAAAGTTACGTCATCAGTAGTGGACGGAGGGTACAATTTCTGATTCCCCAATCCGCGTTCTTCGCCCGATCTGCAACGCGCATGCGCCATGTAATTTTTTTTTTTCACCGAACTTTATTGAACAGTAAGATAGGTTATTTACAAACGTAAATGGCTTGGTACAGTGTTAAATATTTTTATCCAAACAGCAGACGAGCACCATGAACAGTCATATGTAAAACAAAGGATAGCAAACAAAAGTACATTTAAAAAAAAAGAAAAGAAAAAAAGCAGCTCTAGGGATTCTCTACAAGTTCCTCTGTTAAGTTAAAGAGTTTCAGGGCATTCTTCTTCTCCATTAATTTTAGTGATGAGAACTAATGACACAGCTCCTTGTGAAATATGTAGAAACTTGGTTGTGTTTTCAGGAATCTATTCTTATGTACAAAGAATTTTCCAAGAATAATAATGTTAATTGCAATGTCGTGTGTTTTATCTTTCATAAATATACCAAAGATCACATTTTCTTTTGTTAAGTCAGATAAATTGTCAAATTTAGGTGAAAAAACAGTAATGCAAATCTTCCAAAAAGACACTAGCAAATTTACATTCATAAAATAAATGTTCTGTTGTTTCAATCTGTTCATCACAAAATGAGCAGTAATTATGATCTAGACCAAACTGATGTCTTAAAAATTCTCTGGAAGGATATTTTCCAGAAGGAAACATAGATACAGTCAGGTCCATAAATATTGGGACATCGACACAATTCTAACATTTTTGGCTCTATACACCACCACAATG
>CM074980.1:10960810-10971727 GCA_037576825.1 Pangasius krempfi
GGAGGGAGGGAGGGAGGGAGGGGGAGGGAGAGAGGGAGAGAGAGAGGGAGGGAGGGAGGGAGGGAGGGAGGGAGAGAGGGAGAGAGGGAGGGAGGGAGGGAGAGAGAGAGGGAGGGAGGGAGGGAGAGAGAGAGGGAGGGAGGGAGGGAGGGAGGTAGCATCGACTGACAGTGGCACTGGACCTATTACACCGCCCCCTTCAGGAGCCAGGCGACGGAACTGCTACAGCACTACTAGGTAGAATATGTATGCTCTTCTGCCAGCAGCCACCTTTGACTGCGTCTGATCATTTAATCATATTATTGCCACAGTTTCTAAATTTACTACACTGAAACCGACCAACTTTTCATTTATCAAATATCAGCTGCTGAGGGATGATTGTGTTGAATGCTCAATGGAATTCTATGAACAGCATTCTGTAAATACTCTTCTTGTAAAGGTGGGTTAGGGTCAAGTGGAGGGCATGCATGATCACGTCCTCAGTGGAATGTATGGGGTGGTACACAAACTTTGGTCCTGCAGCTTTGCAAGGGTTGACCTCTTCCTTATGCACTGTAGGGAGGTGGTCATGGTGGTCATTCAAGGGAGGCATGGATTTCTTTGCTGATATAGTCTTCAGTGCTTCAAACTGTGACACTGCTCTCGCCAGGGTACATCACATCAGTAGAACGAAAACTTATCCAAAAGCTCTTCCGTCTAACGATGTTCCCACTAGACTTTGCCCGATAGTAGCAAAATTTGAATGTTTTAAACAGTGCAAATACATCAGAAGCCTTGGAAAAAGACTTAAAGACAAACACTACGGAGTAGACAAACAATTTCCAATTGTGATTATGATCAGACGAACTGCTCTCCTACCAGCATACTGAGTGAATCGGGCTAAAGGCGTCTGGGTGAGTCTCACCCGAGAGAAATTTATCAATGGCACTCAAACAAAGACCTGTATATTACTACTTGGCTATAATAACACACATATAGTGGGTATAGAAAAGAATCACCCCCTTCAAAAGAATCACATTTTGTTGCTTTGCAGCCTGAAATGAAGTCGGACACAATTTTTGTTTTATCTAGCTGTATTTACTCAGTGCAACTTATAACATCCAACTGAAAGATATAACAGCTCAGAAACAGGTCAGAAAATAAAAAACCAGAATCACTGAGTTGGATAAGGGATCAGCCCCCTGTGTCAGTATTTTTTGAACCACCATTTGCTTTAATTACAGCCTTGAGTCTGTTGGGATACATCTCTACCTTTGCAGCTCTATTTTGCACATCTAGACTTTGCAATATTTGCCCCCTCTTCTTTGCAGAACTGCTCAAGTTTAGTTAAATTTGATGGTGACCATTGGTGGACTGCAGTCATTCCACAGATTTTCAGTGGGATTTAAGTCTGGGCTCTGACTAGGCCATGCAAGGACATTCACCTTTTTCTCCTTCAACCACTGTGTGGTCAATTTTGCTGTGTGCTTTGGGTCATAGTCATGTTGGAAGGTGAACCTTCTTCCCACTGACAACTTTCGAGCAGAGGGCAGCAGGTTTTTCTCAAGAATTTGACGGTATTTTGCCCCATCCATATTTCCTTCCATCCTGACAAGTGCTCCAGTCCCTGCTGTAGAGAAACACCCCCACAACAGGATATTACCACCTCCATGCTTTACTATAAGAATGGTGTTATTTGGATGGTGAGCTGTATTGGCTTTCCGCCAGACATATCGTTTGGTGTTGAGGCCAAATAATTCAATTTTAGTCTCATCTGGTCATAACATATTTTTCCATGTAGCCTCAGAATCTTCAAGGTGTTATTTGGCAAAGCTCAGTCGTGACTAAATGTGGCCTTTCTTGAGGACTGGGAGAATTTGTGATATGGTTGTCACATTCACACAATGACCACTCTTTGTCATAAATTCCTGCAACTGCTTCAAAGTTGCTCTTGGTAGCCTTTCTGACCAGTTTACATCTCGCTCTTTCACCCAGTTTGGAGCTACATCCTGATCCAGGGAGGGTCTCAGTTGAACCAAACACCTTCCACTTCTTAATAGTAGACTTCACTGTGCTTCTAGGGATTGATAAATTTTCTTGTATCCATCTCCTGACTTGTGCCTGTCTACAACTTTATCCTGGAGAACTTTTGACAGTGCCTTGCCACCCATAGTTGATTGTTTGCTTCAGTTGCACTACCAAGGACTGAAATGGTCCAGGAATAACTCTTTTATGCTGAGCTAATCAAAATGACCACAGTTGATCACAGGTGAAAGTCAAATGGCTTGGTGTGCTATTGAGATGGTGATTAGCTACACCTGATTGAGTTTACAAGTAATTTTAGGAGGGGGTGTTTCTTTATCCAACTCAGTGATTCAGTTTTTTTATTTTTTTTTATTTTTTCTGACCTGTTGCTGTTGTATCCTTCAGTTGGATGTTATAAGTTGCACTGAGTAAATACAGCTGGATAAAACAAAAATTGTGTTCGTCTTCATTTCAGGCTGCAAAGCAACAAAATGTGATTATTTTGAAGGGGGTGATTCTTTTCTATACCCACTGAACATAGTCATACATGGAAAATGACCCACATGGACTAAGCACTCACTTCTTCATCCATGTGTGATGCCTGTGACTTTAACCCTTTGGGGACGACGTTGGCGCCGGTGCCACCACTTGCAGTTTTTAATGATGACAGCGAAAAGTAAGATAAAATGCTCCGTCTTTTTTGATCGTACACATGAGAGTAATACATCATTTGAATCTGTAAAGGGTCTATTTTTATTTGTGTATACTCACAATATCAACAAATCATTGTGCTTTTGTAAAATAAAGTAAATATACAGGGTGTGCTTTCAGCCGTCTCAGTCTCTGCGCATATCTGTTTGAAACGCGTCACTAAAATGAACTGAAACTCAGCGAATACTTGACTCACAGAGATGAGAAATATATCTATGGAAAGCTTGAGGTGTCTATTTTTAAATGAAGCGAGTCAAATCGAAAAAAATATTCTCAGTTTATGTAATCCATATGAAACCAAGGAGAGGTACAGTCTTTCCGTCTCATTTCATTATCTGATAACGACCTGAGTTGGGACACACCCACACCGCTATTGCTGCGGTTTAATTGTGCTAATTCTGCAAGATCAGAAAACAGCACAAAGCTGGTGTTGTGACAAATTTCCGGGCAAAATCTGACTCCCCTTTACATGCATGTGTATCATAAAGTAGGCATACTAATGCTGCTTTTTACTTGAGATATCTGTTGTTTCTGTTAACATGCAATGTGGAACTTCTGGCAGTGACAGGAAGAAAATCAGTATATTTTGACATTTGCTCTGATAGTTTCTAGTTCTATGTGGAAACTTGATGTTTTTGATGGCATTGTCCGGGGGGGCGTGTGCCTCTTACGTGAATCACCAAACTATTTTCCCTGTGAATAGCGTGTGAATTATCAGATAATGAAGTGAGATGGAAAGACTGTACCTCTCCTTGGTTTCATATGGATTACAAGCCAATATTGTATTTTTTTAATATTAAAATAACCTATGTTCAGAAATCCTGCACTTTATTTTTATGTATGTTTTCTATTTTAACTTGACATTCATTAGCCTAGTTCATTCATTGTTCACTATTTAAACTATTTAAAGTTTATTTATATTTATTTTAGGCCCAAGTTTTTTTTTTGTTTGGAATATCTTTGAAACTGTCCCTGGTGGACTAGTGGTTAGGCCACAGCACTCTCACCACTGCGGCCCGGGTTCGATTGCAGTCACTGGGGTTGCGTGCAACAGTGCGCTCTCAGTGCCGGTCCCAAGCCTGGATAAAATTGGGGTTGCATCAGGAAGGGCATCCGGCGTAAAAAAAAAACTGTGCCACATCAAATATGCGGACCAATGATCCACTGTGGCGACCCCTAATGGGAGTAGCCGAAAGAGGAACAACAAAATATCTTTGAAACTAAAAAGTCAAAAGAGTTTAAACTGTGGATTTGGCCTGAGCTGAAAATCAGTCCCACTCCGGCCCTTTTATTAGGGGTCCAAGCACCCATCCTTGCAGAATTTGCTGAATTGTGAATAAAAGTACAAGTGGGTACAGATTATACAGACAGAGGTGAGCCTATCTAAATAATTAAAATCTATACCAGATAATGTCCCAAGCATTCAAATGCGGTGTGTGCTTGTGTGTGTGTGTATACTGTATATAGTGTAGTAATTCCCTGCTAGTATATATATACTGCTATAATTTTTTTATTATATAATGATAGTATAAATTATTTAGTTGTTGGATTATGAAGCCACGTTGTGATGAATGAAAGGAAATATACACGGTAGACAATGCATTAAAAAGAATGTGAACACAAGGAAAACTAATAAAATACTGTATGTATTTAAGTGATCCATAATAATATAATCTTGATAAATCTGTTCATCAGATTATAATAGGTCCTCTTTCATCTGCTCTTTCATCCAGGAGGAGGTTCATTGTACCACTTGTGGTCATGGGCTTGATTTCCATTGGCATTCTAAAACTTCCAATGTTCAATAATAATCCAAAACCTGTCATGATGCTTGTGGATCCCCATCATCGAGAGGTAAAGTTTAATATTTCTTTCTTTGTGACACAGCCTGAAGTCAAAAATGAGACAGAGACTTAAAATAAAAATTTCATGTCAGAATTTCTTCCAAGACAGAATGCAAGCATGTAGCAAGTGAAAAACAGGTCTATCCTTTTGTGTACTTAACAGTGTAAAATTTACATTTACATTTACGGCATTTGGCAGACGCCCTTATCCATCTTAAGATCACCTTAAAGCCCTTAAAATCACCTGCAGTTCACACATGAGGAGGAAGATGAGGGGGATAAGCAAAGTGAAGAGTAAAACTGGTTCAAAACAGAGCTGTTATCTCTACTTTAGGGCTGTGTTTTTGGGTTTAAGGAACATGAGGATTTGAAAAAGGAACCTGAAAAGACTGAAAAGACTTTTGTGCTGAGTCACCCCCACCATTAAAAATAGTTGAGCAAGGACTGGTCCCTGCTATTGGGGACAGGTAAAGTACAGATGTGGCCTTTAAGAATTCACGCTTTTTCACATGGTTTCACGTGATTTGTCATGCTTGATCACACGACAACCTGCAGGCACGGGTCTTAGAATTTAAATTAATTTGTTGTGCTTCACACAATATCCACCAGGTGGCGCATGGAACAACATACTCTAGCTCAGTGTTTTTCAACCGGTGGGTTGCGACCCAAAAGGGGCCGCAGGACCGTTTTGAGTGGGTCGTGGAGTGTGTAGTCAAAGAAACAACAGAAAAAGACGTTTTTCTGATGCAGGACTTTTCTTTTGAAAGATGTCCATGACAGCTGTTGATGTTTCCACTAATTGAAAGGTGACAAGGTCAAATAATTATTTTATTTGCGCAATAAATACAGTGAAGTGCAAGTATGACCCTGAATATATAAAATATGGATGTGTACATCGAAAAGGGCCTGAGAGCATGAAACCATCCAAATTAAAATGTCATTTAGAAACAAAACACCCAGCTTGCAAAGACAAACCTGTTGAGTATTTTCAAAGATGACTCCAGGAGCTGAGGGCCTCACAAAGGTGCCTAACATCATCGTGTTCAAAACAAGTACAGGCACTCCGCGCATACGTACTACGTAGCTCACCATATTGCAAAGGCCAAGAAACCCCACACAATAGCAGAAGACGTGTCATACTAGTGCTTGTAATGGAGCACAACAGCTGGATACTTAAGGAAAAAATGCACTGAAGAGAACTGTCATGGCACATCTCAGTAAACTGAAACTTCGATTTAATGACTATCACTGGATACACGATCCATTTGGAATCGACATGGAAAGCGTCACATTGCTAAGCAATGAAGAAAATCCACTGGTGGTGAGCAGATGCTGAAAAAGAAATTGAGTGAGGTAAGCCTCCCCCAGTTCGGGTGCAGGGATGTGATTTCTGAGTATCCGTACATCGCCACTCATGCAATCAAAATCATCCTACCATTCAGCACCACCTATCTGTGCAAAAGTGGCTTCTCTTCTTTGGTCCAGCTTAAGTCAAAGCAGAGGAACAGACTGGACATTGAGCATGATCTTAGGGTAGCCCTGTCTACCATCACCCCACACTTTGAAACTCTTATCAGGAGTAAAGCACATTCCCAGTTATCTCATTAGCTTCCCAAATGTCTGCTAAGTGAAACAGCTCATGTTTATTATGAGAGAGTTGTCATATTAGATGTAAATGCAGTTATGATTCTTTTCATCAGTCTACTGCTAAGGATTAATTTGCAGGTATGATGTTCATTGTATTCATCAGGATAAGTGTCAATATGTTTTATTAACAGTTCATGTTAGTATTGTGTGTATGATGAACATTTCTGAGACATAAATTTGCTTGGTTCAAATTCCTAAAAATTTGGGTCGCGGCTTAATGATCATGGGAAAATGTAGGTCTCATGGCTAAATCAGTTAAGAACCACTGCTCTAGCTCAACACACAGTACCTCCATGACGTTTAATGTGCTCTGCTGCTGTTGCAAAACAGTTCTGAGAGAGGTTCACAGATCCACTGGCGAAGCACAAGCAGATCATGGGCTTCAGTACAAGAAACAGCACCGTTTGGTTGGAAACTACTATATCTATTAGCAAGCCGTGTTTGTTCAAATGAAGCATGACTGCCCCCTACTGGTCTTGTCTTGTCTTTCATGCAGTCTCCTGCATGGTACCACATGAAATCGCAGGATCCCTTTACTTTTGATGCGCATTCTCAATGGCCACATCTGTAGAAGCCACAGCACAATGATCTCCAGCTTGGCGAATACGAATAGGTGTAGAAAAAAAGACTAGATGTATTACAATTTTCAAAAAGAACTAAATAGTTTCAATCCTGTTAAAAAGTAGCAGTTTGATTAACTAAGTAGCAGTTTGATTATTAACAAACCCAAAATTGAGTCCACAGCGAATTGTGCACATATAGGTTGTGACAAAGAAAATTGGCTCTTGCCAGACATGCCCAAAAGAGTGCAGCCATTCAGCCTGTCTCCCAGGGCCCCACTTATCCTGGAAGCAAGCTTTTAACATGCAATCCTTAACTGAATGTATTCCTAATATAAAATCATGAATGGACACCAGCTTCCTTAAAGAAAACCCTTAACCTTAAAACTCTCATCTTTAAAGGTTCAGAATTCACAAATCTAAGTATAAATTCAACGCAAAGAAAAAAGTACTTAAAGTACTTGGAGCAAGAAGGAGGCGATGTTCCAAGGCACACATATTTACTTTAACCATGATTTTACTTTCAACTCCCCTCCCCCCCCAATGATTTTACTTTGCGTAAAACCATAAGGGAACAATTGTCAAGCAAAAGAATCAAGATGCACATCATAGCTCCGGAAGCTTAATAATAATTGCAGTTAAGGTATTATGAGTAAAGGACTGTATAAAGCTGATGTAGAAAGACAGGGGCATATACACACATCCTCTTGGAGATAGAAGAATAAAATAAAATAGGAACAGGGTTGAAATCACAGAAATTGAATGGGAATATGTGAGTCAAGAGCTATAAAATGGGTACTTAATAGAAATTTAATTTAAAAAGCTTTTAAAACTTTTAGACTGTAGCATTTCTTTGGAGGAACAGCTCTGTGCACCTGATATGAATTTAAAGTAAATTGAATTGGTGGTAGAAGCTTGAAATTAATATGAATACTTTTGTTCTTAATGAAATTAAAGAGGTTGTGAAGGCACAATACTAGGGTAAAATTTCATATGTGTATAGTATGCGGGTGAGTTAAATAACCCGCTAGTAAAGCGCTTCAGTTTGCCTGTGTTCATTCACTGTTCAGCTTTAGCTCATGCAGCTTAAGCAGGTCAGTCCACATATCTTAAATTCGACGAATATTCAAAGTTCAGTTTTATTTTGACAGCCCTAGAGCAGACCTCTCGTCTGCTCTCGTCTGCTCTAGGGCTGTCAAAATAAAACTGAACTTTGAATATTCGTCGAATTTAAGATATGTGGACTGACCTGTGAAGATATGTGGACTGATTCGAAAGAAGCAATGCAAATGGCTAAAATGTTGTGGCAATTCAATTTAATTTTATTTGTATAGCACTTTTAACAATGGACATTATTTGAAATAAATACATTCAAATTAAATTAAATAATAAAAAATAATTTAAAATAAATTGTAAATATGTGAATTTATCCCTAATGAGTGACCACAGTGCAACTCCCCATATGAGTTCCTCATGCCATCTCCACGGCCCCCAAGTGGCACCATCCCCAGCAAACCCAATGATCTTCAGTCCGTCCATGTGGAGCCACCCCCAGCAGCAGCAAGTGATCTCAACCAATGAGAATTCCAACCAGAAGTAGGGTATCAGGATGGATCAGGCAGGTCTGGAGAGCAGAAGGGGTCAAGATCAGTGGTATCTCAGGAGTAGAATGTGTAGCTCTACAGAGAGAGGGAGAGAAAGAGGGATAGAGAGAGGGAGAGATTGTTAGGTAAGCTTTTGTCCTGTAATGGTTAAAGACAATGTACTTTGCATGCAAAGTGACAGCATAACTAAAAAAAGAGAGCCAGAAGTTAACACAGACATGAGGGCACCTGGGACATAAAGCGGCCGGCCACTCGTAATTAAGTGGTTAATATAGTCTTACTTTATAAAAGCACTTAATGTTTTAGATTAGATTCGATTAGATTCAACTTTGTCATTACACATGTATAAATACAGAGTAATGAAATGCAGTTTAGCATCTAATCAGAAGTGCAAAAAGCAGCAAGTGCAGTATGTACAGTATAAACAGTGTGTATAAACAATAGTAAATAAACTTAGTGTACAGTATAAATAGTAACCCAACCATGCTTTAAGGTGGAAAAGGAAACCTTTTTACCTTTTTCCTGTTTTTATGTTTCACCCAATGTAAATATATGGGAAAAAACATGATATAATTCACCAATATTATGTTTAAGCTAAATATTATATACGTAAATATCAATATCAGTGGTCCAATCATAGGAAAAAAGATGCATGCTCAGGTAGAGAAAGAAAAAGTGGATATACTTTTCTTATAGGAAACCTACTTAAAAAGACAGGTGCATGAGGATTTGGGGGAAAATCAGTAAAAGAAGGACAAATATTTTATATATTTTATGTTCTTGTGTGGAACAAGAAGAAGGGGTGTAGCCACAATTATTAAACCACATGTAGCCTTTGAGAAAACTAATTGCATTATTGATAGAGAGTACACATTCTGTTCAGGAAGATTCTCAACTTACAATAGGTTATACTTCTGTATGTTTAAAAATGACGTTTCATTAGTTGAAAATTATACCATCAATTCAACAATTTTGTTCTGATAGTGCAGCAGTTATATTAAAACTTTTTGGCTAAGGTTACAGCTAACAGAGGGGAAAATTATGGCGATTAAATAACAATAAAATGATACAGTAATAGTAAATCCAATTATATTATGGAAATCTAATTATATTGTGCAAATGCAGTTTGAGAGTACAAATAATAACATACTCAGCATTTAAGAAAATGTAAAAAAAAAAAAAAAAAATTAAGAACAATAAATAAAGAATCCGGAAACAGACTTAAAACTACACATTTTTTTAGAATACAGAATAAGCTTAAAATGAAGGGTTATTGACATTTACTAAACAAAAATATTATCAAAGGAACTCTGATATTAAGTATTCAGTATTCTGATGTCCTCCATAAATTTTAGGTGATCATGCTCTGATGCTTGCTTAGCTCCTTACAGAGGAAACGTGCCACAGCCATCTATGCCCGAGCATTTGGTTCACCTCAAACTTAAATGGCTGAAGTGCCGGACACCAAGAACTCATCCATGTGTTGGCATCCTTCTTGCAGTGGAGCCACTGGAGTTTGGTCTGGTCCAAATTGAGGATGAAGGTCTGTCCCAGCAAATGCTATTAGAGGGTGAGGACTGCCCACTTGATGGCCAGACACCCCTATTGCTCTTTTGCAGTGAGAGCTTGCGGCTGATATAGAGCATGAGGAGCTCCTCCCCCTCCACCATCTGGGACAACACGGACCCCAGCCCACTGTTCATCATGTCAGTCTGCCCATGGCCCAAGTGGAAGGCCAGATATCGTACTTCCACCTATCCAAATGCACTCTTTTTTTTGGGTTTGTCATGAGTCCCATCCATCACAAGGATCTCAGGACAGCCCTCAGATACTGAACATGTCGCTGCCTGTCATTACTATAAATAATAATGTCATCCAAATAGGCAGTGTGGATGGATGGTTATGTACATGAATCATTGGAATCATCGCTGGGGCTCTGAATAACCCAAAAAGAAGGGTCACAAATTGGTGTAGACCATGGTTTAAAGGTATTGAGCTGCTGTGCCTCACCTCTATCTGTTCACTTTACCTCATAGTTGAAGTCCCCGCCTTGGTTGAAAAGGCCCTTACCACTTGGGGAGTAATTGGGCGCGCTATGTGAGTAATAATATGAGCACTTAATCACCCTGTAAAAACATAGCTGAGCGCCCCTTTTATACAGCCGGGTTTGAAGTTCTTGCACCTGTAGCAAGGTCCCTCCTCCCAGTTTTCTCTGACAATGTCCCCATATAGTAATTCAAATGGGGAGAACACTAGGTAGTATTGACTGCATACTGGAAACACAACACAAGACCTGCCATTTTGGATCCGGTCGTCTAGCCATCGCAATTTGATCCTTGTCAAAGTCACCCAGATCCTTATGCTTGCTTATTTTTCCTGATTCCAACACATCGAACTGACTGTTCACTTGCTGCCTAATATATTGCCCCCCTTGAGAGGTGCCATTGTAACGAGATAATCAATGTGTGTGTACATATATACACTATATTACCAAAAGTATTCGGTCACCTGCCTTGACTCACATATGAACTTAAGTGCCATCCCATT
>CM074980.1:10982558-10992679 GCA_037576825.1 Pangasius krempfi
TTATTTATGTGTGTCTCTATATATATCTATATATATATATATATATAAATAAATATATAATATATAATTTATATATATATTTATTTATATATATATATATATAAATAAATATATAATATATAATTTATATATATATTTATTTATATAATGTGTGTGTATTATGTGTGTGCATCCTTTTTTAGCGTGTCCATTCCTTTGTCAGAAGTGTGTTAGCCCGAGAATGCAGACCATCTTTTACAAGAAGGAACATCGAGAGAATGTATTCTAGTTCCGTGCCCGTGGCTGAGCCCTTCTTACAAAAAAACAGCAACTTAACAGAACAAATATTTGAGTATTCACCACCGTTTGGATTTCGGAACCTGCAACACAAGCTGAAAGAAGTCCTGGATCTCATACCCAGTTCCTTGCCAGAGAATACTGGAGGGCATGATTGCCGTCGATGTGTTGTAGTTGGCAATGGAGGCATACTTCGAGGACTGGAGCTTGGGCCTCTCCTGAACCAGTTCAATGTGATCTTAAGGTAAGCCAAACCAGTTTAATTGGCAAATAAATGTGTGTTTGTTCTGTGCTGTGGTATTGAATAACCATTGTAAACTTGTTATTAAATGTTTGCATAAGTGTGAGCTTCTGCATTTCTAGGACACTTTATATAATATATGCTTTGGGTTGGGAAAGCATAGACCTTGGAGCCTGAATAATGGAGAAATTTTTTTTTGTTGTTCTGCATTTCACAGAGCACTACCTATTACTGAATAATAGATACACAGGATTAATCATTATTAAGTCTCACCTAATTAACTTGTAGTACTTACTAGTAATACTAAGTTATACATTTGGTACATTAATTTGAAGCTCAAAGTTCTAAATCGGACAAATGATCAAAATATTATTGTAATAAAGGTAATAGAATCAAAGCAAATCATACTCTGTAACGTGACCTCCAGTATTATTGGCGTCCTTCATAAAAATTAGCAAAATGGTTTAAAATAAATATTACAAACAGTAATTCTCATTTTCCGCTTTTTGGCCATGAACACCATCAGCAGGAAAAGGCCCCCGTACTCACTGTAAAGTATGGTGGTAGATCATCTATCCACGGCTTTGGGGCTGTTTTGCAGTTGGTGGTCCAGGGGATCATTTGGAAGATTTATAATGGGGATTCTGCAAAAACGTGACAAGGTTTTCAAACTTAACTTTGTGATGTCATACTGAAACAAACAAACAAATAATCCTCAAAATATTTCTTCAAGGTAGAAAGCACAGAATTGTACAAAATAACATTGCAGATTGTTGGGCTTTGACATTAGTAAAGTAGTAGAAAAACAAACTTTGCACTTGGGATTAGACGTCAAGGCAACAAGTTCATCAATACCTTCAGATTCATCACTTCAGAAAGCACACAGCTGTTTCACACTTCTGCCGCAGGGAATCTCTGACTCCAGATGTACTATTATACACTGGAATTTTTTTTTTTTTTGGTGAATGAGTTGAACGTGAGTGTATGACTGAGTGGAAGACCTAAATAGTGATGTATAGTAGTGTGTAAAGTAGGTACAAGGAAGGTGAACATAAAATAATTAACATATTGTGTATGTATAGTATCTTATAAATATCTTGTGTATGAGCCTTTATCCTCCACAGGTAACAAATATTCAATAATTGTTTTCATATTTTCAGATTAGTGGTTATGTGCAATAGATCTATATAGATAAAATGAGAAGAAGCAATAGTTGACACTGTGGAAGGTTTTGTAACTTGAGGTCTAGAATGATGCACTACGTCTCAACTGGAGCCTTCTGAATTTTGGTTGGCCATTCTTTGCTTCTCCTACTCAGATACTGACAGTATACACGTTATAAATTTCTGCAAATCTCTTAAAAATCAGTGCATGCTAAATGTAAAATGCAAGATTACACAACAAAAAACAGTGCTGTCACATCTAACGTCTAATATATGTTCACCCTTTTGCAGATTGAACAGTGGCCCAGTGAGAGACTTCAGTGGAGATGTGGGAAACCGCACTACTATCAGGATGAGTTATCCTGAAGGCAGCCCAAAGATATGGGAAGATGTGGACCCTCAGCTTCAGTTTGTAGCTGTTATTTACAAAGCTGTTGATTTCAACTGGCTTCATGCAATGATTTCAAGAACAACAATAGTGAGTAGTATGAGGTCTTGCTTTACTATTTCTACATTTTCTTTTAAATTGGTTGTCCACCGATTGCAGGGTTGGTGGTTCAATCCCAGGCTCCTCCACATGCCGAACTGTCCTTGGGCAAGACACTGAACTCCAAGTTGCTCCCAATGGCAGGCTACCGCCTTGCATGAATGAGGTGTGTGAGTGTATATGTGAATGGGTGAATGAGAAACAGTGTAAAGCCCTTTGTAGAACCACTAAGGTTAATGCCTAATTCCATTTATTTGCCAGCTCAGACAGTCCAGGCCCTCAAGTCCAGGGCCGCAACATGACAAACAAGTCCTCATTTCTCCTCCACATTTCATTTATTTATCACATGTATTTTTCATGTATTTATGCATTTAGTAATAGCAATGATCCATTTTCTCATTAAGGTATGGGAATGATAACCTGGAGAAAGAGAACAGAAGACCAACACTCCTTGTAAAATATATTTATTTATCCATCAAGAAGGGAAAAATATACCTTGTTTTCAGTTTTGCTGTGGCTTTGGCTGTGACATGAAGTGTGGGGTCTGTGTTAGCTTCTGTGAACCCGAAGGTCGTGGGTTCGAGTCTAAGGTCCGGCAGGGATTGTTGGTGGGGGGGGGGGGGGTGAATGACCAGCGCTCTCTGCCTCCCTCAATACCACGACTGAGGTGAGACCCTTGAGCAAGGTGCCGATCCCCCAACTGCTCCCCGGGCACTGCAGCTAAAAAGGCTGCCCACTGCTCCGGGTGTGTGTTCACGGTGTGTGTGTGCACTTGGATGGGTTAAATGCAGAGCACAAATTCTGAGTATGGGTCACCATACTCAAGTCACACAAGACACAAGTCACTTCACTTCATATTCAAAAAAAGGAATTGGAATCAGCAATTAGCTGTACAGTGGAGTAGGGCATTTCCAGTTCAATACAATTCTCTAAAGGGATTTCATATACACCGATCAGTCATAACATTAAAACCACTTGCCTAATATTGTGTTATTCCCCCTTGTACCGCCAAAACAGCTCTGACCTATCAAGTCATGGACTCCACAAGACCTCTGATGATCTTGAGCTGCTAACCAAGATGTTAACAGTAGATCCTTTAAGTCCTGTAAATTGCGAAGTGGGGCCTTCATGGATCGGACTTGTTTGTCCAACACATCCCACAGATTCTCGATCAGACTGAGATCTGGGGAATTTGGAGGCCAAGTCAAGACCTTGAAGTCTTTGCCATGTTCCTCCTCCTGCTGAAAGAGGCCACTGCCATTAAGGAATACCGTTGCCATGAAAGGGTGTACTTGGTCGGCATCAATGTTTACGTAGGTGGTACGTGTCAAAGTAACATCCACATGAATGCTAGGACCCAAGGTTTCCCAGCAGAACATTGCCCAAAGCATCACACTGCCTCTGCCATCTAACCTTCTTCTCATAGTGCATCCTGGTGCCATCTCTTCCCCAGGTAAGCAACACACACGCACCCGGCCAATCACATGATGTAAAAGAAAAATTGATTCAGACCAGGCCACCTTCCTCCATTGCTCCATGGTCCAGTTCTGATTGTCATGTGCCCATTTTAGGAGCTTTCGGTGTTGGACAGGGGTCAGCATGGGCACTCGTTCTGTGGCTATGCAGCAAGCTGCGATGCACTGTGTGTTCTGACACCTTTCTATCATAGCCAGCATTAACTTTTTTCAGCAATTTGTGCTACAGTAACTCTTCTGTGGGATTGTACCAGATGGGCTAGTCTTCACTTCCCATGTGCATCAGTGAGCCTTGGGTGCCCATGACCCTGTCACCAGGTCACTGGTTGTCTTTCCTTGGACCACTTTTGGTAGGTACTAACCACTGCATACTGGAAACACCCCACAAGACCTGCCATTTTGGAGATGCTTTGACACAGTCGTCTAGCCATCACAATCTGGCCCTTGTCAAAGTCGCTTAGATCCTTAAGCTTGCATTTTTTTTCCTGATTCCAGCACATCTTCTTTGAGAACTGGCTGTTCACTTGGTGCCTAATATATCCAACCCCATTAGAGGTGCCATTGTACCTATATAATCAGTGTTGTTTACTTCACCTGTCAGTGGTTTTAATATTATGGCTGATCGGTGTATGCCAAGGGAAGTTTGGCATCATCCAAACCAATCTTCAATCCAACTATAGGTCATAAAAGGTCTGATGGTTCATTGTTTAATGGTCTGCAACATTGATATGGCTGCCATCTTGAATTGTGACAAAAGATCTGTTTTTACTACTACTACAAATATGGTCCAATCATCATCAGCCTCTTGAACTTTTACACACATAATCCATAATTATGGAGATCTAATATTAATGTTGTGGGATGAATAAATAATTAAAGAGTAGGTGTATTAATAGTACTTATCATAGTTGTAAAATAGTTAATAGGGACACTATTTCTTTAAGAGCACACTCTCGCTCTCACCTGTGTGCATGTAGCTGAACCCTAACTTACCACTCACATTTTCTGCAAATGATTAAAAAATAGAGACAGTCATTGTTTTTTTTGTTTTTTTTAAATACTCTCACCCAGTGGCTAAATTTTGTTTACCACCATGTAGTTCTAGGATATACTGAAGATTATAATTTTCCTGTGAATGCAAGTGGAGCGAAAAAAAAAATAAATTCCCTGCCCAGTGGCAAGGTTCGAAATTGACCAGCATGTTACCATAGCTACATCATATAAAAACCACACATTTAAGGAACTTAGCCAATCTATATGCTTAACAGGAACACAACAAAAGGGCAGTCACAACATGCACTGAGTAGTGCCTAACATTACATACTGACTAAATCCAGCAGCTGAACACATTACAACTAACAGGAAAACACAAAATTAAACAGCTGGTTGTAGAATATAGGCTGTTAAAATTAGGGATCTTTATATTACTGTGTTCTACAAGTGCTTTTGACATTTCAGTAAGACAACTAGATTATATTTCAGTGACAACTGCAATTATCCAAAACGCTCTGGCCACACAGCCAGCCTATGTGAAACTAAATCACTGATTTTGAGCAGCGTGTTCAGTCAATACTGAAGTTGGAGAGGAGGACGTTTGCAGTTTGTTTCAGAAGAAACCGACAAATCACACATTGTTTTTGCTAAGATTTCTTTAAATCTATTAGGAAAACCATTGATAACTGCCTGTCAGAAGTACTTTTGGTTACAGTGACATTTAAGGATTTTAATAGGAGAAGTAGCCAGAATGACCCCCTGCCTCATCAGATTGCACACAACTGCAGCAAAAACCTTCAGATTTCAACTGATAAGGAAGCTAGGCCTACTCTAATTCCTGTTTTTTAAGATAATGTGATAAATTCTGTTATGCATTTTTGTTACAGTTAAAAATTACTTTTTTTTTTTTTTTTTTATAAAAGAGTTGTACTCTGAATTCTTTGACAAGTTGTAGTTCCCTTCTTCAAATCTAGAATGAGTCCAATCTCCAATCTGACAGTCTGTTCCAGTATTAACAGAAACTGAAATACAGTTAATGCTATTATATTCTCTGATTACAGTGGCAGGGGGGAAAGGCATGGCATGGCATCTGTTACAGAGGAGGTAAATTCTTTATTGAACTAGCCTGCTACATGGCTACACGTTGCGCAGAAAAGTTTACACTGATTACAGAGCAAGTCACTCAGTGTGGCTTCTTATAGTGGCTCCTAGCAAGCGAGAACTGTTTTTTAAAATAATGTTAATTGGCTTACAAGAGCGCTCTTTTGGGTGGTCTAGGCCTCCAGATGGGTGGGCCCAGGCCCCCCATAGCTTCTCCACTGTTCCCTCCTAAGCCTTTTTTTTTTTTTTTACCATGGTAAATTAGTGATTAGCTTTTTATGTATCTGGTGATTAGTATAAGCAATGTAGATAATAATTGATGTTACAACTCTTTATTATTCTTTTTATTAAGAGAAAGGGCTAATACCTGTAATGGATTGCGATTCACAGAAAAATAAGCATTTCCACCATTTCTGGTTTAAAGAGAGTAGGGGAGGGTATAGTAATATTACTGTCTGTGCAGTCAGGAACTGGGGCAATCACTCAGCTGAATGTTTCTGTGCCATCCCTGATAAATATAGTAAACTGGTGTTGATAATATATATACTTGTGTAATGTTACATGGATAGATTTTATTTCACATTAATGAACTCAAAACATGCTTCATTTTCCATTGCAGAAAGTGAGCAAGTCGAGTAGTGGAGTGAAGTGAAGTGACTTGTGGCCAAGTATGGTGACCCATACTTGGAATTTGTGCTCTGCATTTAACCCATCCAAGTGCACATACACAGTAGTGAACACACACACACCCGTGAACACACACCAAGAGCAGTGGGCAGCCTTTTTAGCTGCAGGGAGCAGCTGGGTGCCTTGCCCAAGGGTCTCACCTCAGTCGTGGTATTGAAGGTGGCAGAGATTGAAGCTGGTCATTCACTCCCCCCACCTACAATCCCTGCCGGACCCAAGACTCGAACCCACAACCTTTGGGTTCACCTTCAGGTTACAAGTCCGACTCTCGAACCATTAGGCCACGACGAGTAGGTTGAGAGCCCATAAGATGGGGGAAGGGGACAGCTAGCAGACTGAAAAAAGAGAGAAATAAAGTCTCTCTCTCTGTGGCTCTCTCACACACACAGCCGCAACCCCACCCCGAACTTCAAAATCCATTATGCAGTGCACTTAAACCTTGACATTTTACTTTCGATCCCTAGTATACTTTGATGTTTCTGCAGAGCTCCTATGAAAAATACATATAATGGTTTGTAGGTCTGGTGATATAATCAGCAATCTGAGATTCCCATCTGATTTTCCCACCAGTCGTTAGTGACTGGGTAAAGGGCAGATTAGTCAGTGAAGCATTCACGAGTCCAAACGTACCTATCAAGGAGATGGAGAGATCGACAGCTCAGATGGGAGAAGTTAGGACAACCATAGCCAGGACACTCCACACAGCTGGGCTTTTGGGAAGTGTGTTGAGAAGAAAGCCAACTGTTGCCAATTGGACACTAAGCAAACATTTGGAAAAAGAAACTTTGGCTCTCTGGTCTTATGAGACCAAAATTGTACTTTTTGACTTTTGCACAAAGGGCTACATTTGGCAGAACCCCAAAACAGTTTGCCAATCTGAGAACAGCATATCCCCTGTGCAGCATGGTGGTAGGAGCACATACTGTGGGAATTCTTTTTATCAGCAGGGACTGGGAAACTGCTCAGGGTTGAGGGCAAGATGGGTGGAACCAAAAACAGAGCAATCCTAGAAGAAAACCAGTTCTAGTCAGGAGACTTGAGAGCTTCAACTTCCAAAAGAACCCTGACCCTAAGCATACAGCCAAAGCTACAATGACGTGTTGGAAAACCAAGAACCTGAATGTCCCGTGAAAGCCCAGACTTCAATCGGATCTGTGGCAAGATTTGGAAATTGCTGTTCACCTTCTGGTGGTTGTGCATGTGTGCCTGTGCGTGTGTGCGCGTATGTGAAGTCATAGCCCTCTATCCTTACGTATGAATTTCTGCTGTGGAGACTAAGTGCAATATTCAGAGTTGAGTTACACGTGTGTAGTGAGGACTTAATGCCAAAATTACAGACACAGGATTTTAGATCTCAGATGTAATTATGGACTTCAGGACTACACAGACAGTCAATCTGGATTTCCAAAAACAGGGGCATGTCTCATTTATGCACGATTCAGTGTTTGTACAGTTTCTTGTGCAATATCAGCTTAAATGAGTAGCAGTATTAAATCCAGCTTTACTGTCTGACAGTTATATATTATATATTAACCACAATATATCACATTTTTGGCACTGTAAAAACTAAAGAATGCATAGAATATAGAATGTCATTTGAGAGCAATATTAAGTACACCAATAAGCCAAAACATTATGACCACTTAAAGATGAAAATGTTTATTATCTCGTAACCTTGGATGTCCACGTCTAAGATATTTTATACAGTAAACAAAGATTTGGTTGTTGACATGTTGGATGAGGGAGAAATTGGCAGGTGTAAAGACCTGAATGATTTTGACAAAGACCAAATCATTATGGCTAGACAACTGGATAGTTTCTTTTACATCACATGGATGGCTTGGTATGTGTGGACCATTTACATGGGATGTGATGGCACAAGGATGCACTGTGGGGGAGAAAGAGAAGCAGGTGGATGGAGTGTGATGCTCTAGGCTATGTTCTACTGGAAAACCTTGGGTCTGGGCATTCATGTGGATGTCAGTTTGACACATGCCACCTACCTGAACAACGTGGCGGACCAGGTACACACCTTCAGGGCAATGGTAGCTATTCCCCGAGATCAGTGGTTTCCTTCAACAGGCTAATGTGCCCTGCCGCACTGCACACCTTGATTTTTTTTTTTTTTTTTGAGGAGCATGATGATGAGTTCAAGGTGTTGCCCTTATATCCCAGATCTCAATCCGATCAAGCATCTGTGGGATGTGCTGGAACAAGAAGTTTATAGGACCTCTCCTGCTAACGTCTTGTAGAGTCCATGCCTAGGTGGGTCAGAGCTGTTTTGGCATATAGGACCAACAACATATTAGGCAGGTGGCCATAATGTTTTGGCTCATTGGTGTATATAAATATGGCACTATGAGGGGATGAAGATATTAGATAGTCAAGAAGGCTGATTAATGTCCTGATTAAGGTCTTCCAGCAGGACAGTGATGCTAAGCATACCTCCAAACAAAATGGTTTAAAGACAACAGAGTGAAACCATTGGATTGGCCCTGACCTGAATCCCATAGAAAACTTATAGACTGAACTGAAAACGCATGTCTGAGCTATGAGGCTCACAAACATGTCTGAGTTACATCAGTTCTGTCAGGAGGAATGGGCAAAAATTCTGGCAAAGTAGTGTGAGAAGCTTGTGGAAGGCTACCACAAGCGCTTGATTCAAGTACAAGCAATTAAAAGCAATGTCACCAAATACTAACAAAGTATATGTAAAATTTTGACCCACTGCATGTTGTGTGTACATACACTCACCATCCACTTTAATAGGAACACCTTTACACCTGCTCATTAATGCAGTTATCCAATTAGCCAATCGTGTGGCAGCAGCACAGTGCATAAAATTGTGCAATTTTAACACCTTCAATTCTGAGTTTTACTCTCAGATAAGGTGTCCATGCAACAGCACCTTTCTGTTGGATTTGTACAAATGCACAAACACACCAGCATCATCATAATCATATAATCATTATTATTATTAATTATTATTCATTATTCACCATCATGTCTTTTATCTGCCAGATATCTTGCACTTTTTCAGATCTGAGAGTGTCACGGTAAAACTTGGAATACTTGCTATTGGTTATTTTCTTGAAACTCAGGGAATTAAAATCCCCTGTATATTAGTGTATATTATCGATCAACGTTGCATACATTCATTTCCACATAAACTATATTCTCTGTGATGTGCAAAAGCAACAAAATGTAATTTGCAAGTGTAATGCATATATTCATTTTCAAGCAGCGAAGCATATGTTTGCACATTGCTGTCAGTATGGGTAATGAGGAAACCCTGGAAAACATTGTTTATTTGTTCTTTTTCAGTCACTCTGGGACAAGCTGTTTTTCTGGCAGAAGGTACCTGGTAGCATTCCAGTTGATCCTTCAAAGTTCCGTTTACTGAATCCTGAGATCATCAGAGAGACAGCCTTGGAACTGCTCCACTACCCAAATCCTAAGCCTCGACAATGGGGCTGGGATCAGGTAAATGTCTTTTCTAGTTGGTCAGGCATATTACACCTTCTTAAGTATTCATATTAATTTTATATACTCAGGTTATATTATATACATTTTATATTATATACATATATATATACACACATGTATGTATATGTGTGTGTGTGTGTGTGTGTGTGTGTGTGTGTGTGTGTATATATACAGTCAGGTCCATAAATATTGGGACATCGACACAATTCTAA
>CM074980.1:11000639-11013870 GCA_037576825.1 Pangasius krempfi
TGTGTGTGTGTGTGTGTATTTCATATTTGTACTCTGCATTTAACCCATCCAAGTGCACACATAGTAGTGAACACACCCTTTTTTGCTGCACCTGGGGAGAAGTTGGGGGTTCGGTGCCTTGCTCAAGGGTCTCACCTCAGTCGTGGTATTGAGGGTTGAAGAGAGCACTAGTCATTCACTCCCCCTACAATCCCTGCCGGACCTGAGACTCGAACCCACAAGTCTCAGCAAATAGTTGATAGCAGGGAGATGGTGAGTCCAATTGCATGGAATATTTCATTTATTAACCCAAACCCAGATTGTTGCAGGGAACTGACTCCCCTTTTTGGACAGTTAGAGGAGTAGATCTAAGGAAAAACAAACAAACAATGTAAATATTGTTTGTATAAAAATAATTAAATTATATATGTATTATGTATGTATATATGTATATATAATAATAAATGTTAGATACCCATTCAATGTACTTTAATTCCACCATTATTGTTATTATTAAATATTCATAATTGTTGTATATGACAGAGTTATTATTATTAGGTTATCATTTAATGACGTGTAAAAACATTACTTAATATTGTGCATGCCTATAAGCACCTAAATCAGAGAAAAAGCAAGATAATTCTAGGAAATATATGGTAATTTACCATAAAGAATAGCATTTTTAAACATTTAAACTCTTGTAGCACCATCTATTGTCTGATCTCCATTAAATTTTGCATGCTTTTTAAGAATGTTGCATGTGCTTACTTAATTTCATGCAGTGTTGAATTTTCCTTTAGGAATTTTGGGTACACTAAGCCACACACATTTTTGTAAATAACCCTGTTATGACTAAGTTCAACATATTTTTTTGATTTTCTTAAATAATCTCAAATATTTAATGAACAATTTGACTGACAAAGTTGTTCAGAATATGACATATGAATACAATTTGCACATAATACACAATAATTTACACACATAAAACATGATGGAATCTCCTGGTGGCCATTGTTTTTCAAATTTTGCACACACTTTGCATAGTCAAACAGGCCCACCAAGATTTGTTCTTATCTGCATTCATTAGCCTTGTCTTGTAGCTGCTCAAAACTGACTGGCCGATGGTGGCCATGTTTTTCAAGATTCACAACTGTCCTCATAGACACTCGTGACCTTGGACAAAGACACTGGTCATGCTCAGTAATTTTTTTTGTGTGTCCTCAGACTGAGCCCATACATAAGTCTGCCAAGTATGGTGAAAATATTTCATTCCTTCAAGAGTTCTATCCATTTCAGTAAAAGAGGAAACACCCTCTTCAAACATTTTTCATACGAGCTGTCACGAGGGTAAATCAAAAGTACAATTATAATTATTTGGAGTCCAAATAGTTTGGAGGAGTTTGGCGTTTGAGTTCATACATTTATGAACAAAATATTTTGCCATAAGTATAATTAAGTTAATAATGAAATATTGATACCTATTAAAGCCAAAAATCACATCAGCTAGACAACGATTAATTAAATATAATAATTCTAGGCCTGGTATGACATTCTTTGAAACTGAAGCTAAACAATATATAACATAAAACAATAACAATAGACTAAATTCAAACATCTACAATTAAAAAAGAGAAAAAGACTATTTATGTACTTTATGTAAAATTTTTACGTAACTTTGTATGATGAATGTTTATATGATGTATATTTCGTATTATTGCAGTAAAAAAAGTAAATCAGATACGTATCAACCTAAATATTGTCTTTTCGAGCCTTCAGTGTGAGGTAAAAACGTGATTAACATAAATTAATTTGAAAACTTACGTTTGCTAAAAAACAGGTGTTTAATAATTTTATATATATATATATATATATATATATATATATATATATATTAGGGGCTGATTTAATGTAGTTGCTATAATTGGTCACTTAGCTATATAATTTTGATTTTAAATTTATCCCTAATGAGCAAGCCAGAGGCAACGATGGCAAGGAAAAACTCTGAAGGGGGTAGGCATGTCATTGTCAAAGTCTACAATCAAAAGATGCCTTCATTAATGTAAATACAGGCGGTTTACATCAAGATGCTAACCATTGGTAACACTCAAGAACAGAAAGGCCAGATTAGACTTTGCTTAAAAAAAATCCTGACCGGTTCTGATGCAAGATTAACTGGACCAGAATGATGGGAAGAGAAGAGTGTGGAGGAGGAAAGGAAGGGCTCATGATCCAAAGCATACCACATTGTCTGTCAAACATGTGGAGGAAGTGTTATGGCATGGGCAGGTATGGCTGCCAAGGGTCACTGGTGTTTATTGATGATGTGACTGCTGAAGTGTATAGAGCTATGCTTTCTGCTCAGATTCAGTGAAATACTGCAAAACTGATAGGATGGTGCTTCATAGTACAGATGGATAATGACCCAAAACGTACTGCAAAAGCAACACTAGGGCTTCTTAAGGCAAAGAAATAAAATGTTCTTAAATGTTCAAATGGACTCATCCCAATGGACTATGCTTTTCACTTACTGAAGCCAAAACTGAAGGCAGAAAGACCCACAAACAAGCAGCAATTGAAGGCGGCTGTAGTAAAGGCCTGGCAAAGCATCTCAAGAGAGGAAGCTCAGCATTTGGTGATGTCCATGGGTTCCAGACTCCAGGCAGTCATTAACTGTAAAGGATTTGCATCCAAATATTAAAAATAATCCTAATATTTATGTTTGTGTGACGGCGGGCGGGCAGCCCCCACACAAAAGGCGCACATCACTCCTCGCATGACTGCCGGCAGGGTGCTGAAAGGACAGCACCACCTCAGCACCCATATTGTTTTGGACAGCCAGAGTGAACGTGGCTGTGAGGCAGAGTGGATTAATTCTTCATGGCTGGCAGACAGTCTCCGCCGCGGCAGCAGTCTACCATCCTGGAGGACCCGGAGGGAAATAAAAGGAGCCCGCGGCAGCACAGCAGAGAGGTAGGAGAAAATCAGAAGGCCACTAATTGTTGTCTCTCTCTGCGTACAGAAGGCGATGTCAGCAGGGAAGACGCTCCCCTTCTGCCTCCAGCACCGGCCGCGACTCTCTAAAGGCTGCAGCTATTAACCCTCCGACTCCTACCAGTGCTGCTAAAAAAGGGATTGCCGCACCAACAACTGGACCACCCCACCCACTCTCAACCTCACCATCCATGTTTCTCTCATGTTTAAAATTTTTCTGCACGACATCCTGTAAATAAAAGAGCACATTCCCCTGACTAATGACCACTCTATGCTGTGTTTCATTGTGTGCAAAGGTCTCGCCTGTTACAGTGGTGGAGGATGTGGGCATCACAGCACACAGATAGTGGCATGGATAGCTTCTTCCACCAGTTTTTGCAGATGAGCCTACAGCACCAGGCCAACACAGAGGAGCTGGCCCATGGAAACCAGAACACTGGCAGAGAGCTCCTGGAGTTGAAGAAGACGGTCAGTATGGCTGTAACGCCCACCCCCTCATCCTGCTAACATTTCAGCGGGTCGCCCAGTGGGAAAACTGGCCCAGAGTCACTTGGGCCCCAGCCCTCCACTTCTGACAGGGGAAGCCCAGCTGGCCTACCACATCCTGACGGTAGAGGAAGCAGCTCGGTACGACTGGGTTAAAAGCGAAATCCTCCTTCGCTGTGGCCTTTCCCCAACCAGCGCAGCAGCAGAGCTCCACAGGTGGGTCTATAACCCCAACGCCACCCCAAGAAGGCAAATAGACAGCCTGCTGAGGATCACGAAATGGTGGCTCCAGCCGGAGCATTTGTCTGCCACCAAAGTGTCCGAGAGGGTGGCGATGGACCAGTTTCTGAGGGCTCTGCCACCTGAGGAGCGAAAAGCCGTGGGGATAAGAGGAGCCCAACACCCCCTAGAGATGATAGAGGCACTGGAGCAAGCGGTTGCTACAGTGAAGTTCGGGGGGAAGGCCCAGGCTCATTCGCTCCACATATGGGATGCCGCAGGATGTGTCCATGCCCACCGAGCCAGACCCTGCCACCCCGCGAACTCTAGATAAGCCCTGGCTGGCTGGCTGTGCATTCCATACAGTGATCACTCCCAACCTACCCACTATTAGTGTGAAGGTCAACAGCCACCCAGTAATGGCACTTTTGGATTCAGGAAGTACCGTGACTCTGGCCCGGCCCTCTGTTCTGTCTGTACCCACGCCCTCAAGTACCCTAAAAGTAACCTGCGTTCAAGGGGACGTCCGGGAAATCCCAGCTGCCCAAGTCACACTAAAGCACCAACAGTCTGAGTGCCCGCTCACGGTTGGCCTCACTCCCTGTACCCCTGCTACTGGGCCATGACTGGCCGGGATTCCCAAAAGCCAGGGCATTGCGGGTAATGAGGAAAAGGCGGGCCAGGACAATGCTGCCAAGGATCCAACAGGCTTGCTTAGTACAGGACGAGGGCAAGGCTGGAGCAACCTCAGCATGTGAGTCCAATCCCCCTGCTAACCTTTTCTCCACTGTGTCTTCCCAGGTCGCTCGAGAGGGTCGCTTCAGCCGGGAGCAGAAGGACAATCCCTGGTTAAAGAACTGCTGGAGCCAGATGCGAGTTATTGAAGGTGTTTGACAGTAGCCAGACCAGAACCTCCCCGATACCCATTAACTGGTGCATGGAGGACTACTGTATCAGAGAACAAACCAGCGAGGAGAGCACTGTGAGCTGCTCGTGGTTCCCCAAGCCGTACCCGGGCCCTAATGCACCTGGCCCATTCACATCCCCTGGGAGGTCATCTAGGGGCTCGAAACACGCTGGAGAAACTAAAGGACCGCATCATTTGGCCTGGTATGGACGCAGAAGTCAGGGCCTTCTGCCAAGAATGCCCCCAGTGCCAGAGAATGAGTCCCCACAGGCCTGCTCCCGCACCCCCATCCCTCTCCCCATCATCAGCGTGCCCTTCGAGCAAATCGGCATGGACCTCATAGGGTCGCTGCCAAAATCTGCCTGGGGTCATGAATATATACTGGTCATCGTGGATTATGCCACCAGGTACCCCGATGCAGTTCCTGTCAGGAAAGCCACCTCCTGTATCATCGCCCGTGAGCTCCTGCTCCTCTTCAGCCACGTGCGCATTGCAAAGGACATCCTCACCAGCCATGTCTATTCATGTCTAAATTAATGACAGATCTCTGTCGGTTGTTGCAGGTTAAGCACCTGTGGACGTCTGTCTACCACGCACAGACGGATGGTCTGGTGGAATTCAGTTTTATTTGTATAGCGCTTTTAACAATGGACATTGTCACAAAGCAGCTTTACAGAAATAAATGGATTAAAAAAATATACATTGTAAATACATGAATTTATCCCTAATGAGCAAGCCAGAGGCGACGATGGCAAGGAAAAACTCCCTGAGACCATATGTGGAAGAAACCTTAAGAGGAACCAGGCTCAAAAGGGAACTTATCCTCATCCGGGTGCAACAGATAGTGCAATTAAAAATAAATCTCTTCTATTATTGTGTACTCTATGGACAAATAGTGCAATTGTGCAACCAGTAAATTCATCACAGTTTTTGCAAGAATTCCGGTTGGTTGAAATCTATCCACTGTCCACTGATGGAGTCCTGATTATGAAGGTGCTCATGGCACCTGCAACCCCAAAGCCACTACAGCAATCGCAGTCCCAAGCCATTACATTACAGCTCCCCATATGTGATCCCCAAGCCATCTCCACAGCCCCCAGATGGCACTATCCCCAGCAATCCAAATGGTTCTTCAGGCTGTCCATATGGGGCCACCCCCAGCAGCAGTGAGCGAACTCAACTGATGAGAACTCCAATCAGATGTAGGGCATCAGGATGGGTCAGGCAGGTCCGGGGAGCAGAAGGGGTCAGGATCACTGGCATCTCAGAAGTAGCATGTGTAGCTCGACAGAGAGTGAAGGAGAGAGAGAGAGATGGAGTGAGAGGGAGAGATTGTTAGGTAAGCTTTTGTCCTCTAATGGTTAAGGACAATGTACTTTGCATGCAGAGTACAAGCAGGGACTCCGGCAAGACTAGCTATGACAGCATAACTAAAAGGGAGAGCCAGAAGTTAACACAGACATAAGGGAGCCAGCCACTCCACCGTCGACAAACGATATATATATATTGTACATACTCCTAATTCCACTGTTTGTTCGAAACATACTGTATATGATAAAGTATATGTAAAAGCATGAAGTGGAGAACATATTTTTTTCACTTATACAATCTAATGTATGTATCTATACATATGATATGTAGGAATTCATATTATTTGTATATATTGTGTATCTGGACATTATTCATGATACATTAAAATACAATACTGTACCAGATATCTGATGTTGACTTCTTGTAAGGGCTATGAAACTAGTTAACTAGGCAGGAATTCATGAAAAAGGTAAACAAAAATGCCTCCATTTAGACAGCATTTTCATTGTATCAAACCATTCAAATATACTATTCATTCTTTTAATACTGATTGTTGAAAGTACACAGACCATGTTTTTGATAACATTCTAGTCATACTGAATAAGAAAAAAAAGAAAAGACAGTAGAGTTAATAAAGATACAAAATGTACATTACATAAAAATCTGATGAAATTACATCCCTTACACATATACGAATCAGATCATACACATAAAAAAAGAAATCAGTTTTAATCAAGACAAATTTATTTCCCTAATAATGCACTATTTAAAAAGTCATGTTGTAGCTAAGCAAGTCATGCAAAGTTCAGTTAGAGCTGAAGCTGTGTGGCTATTTCACTCAATTTATAAATTCATACCGATTCAAAAATGTAAAGACATAATCAACCCGTTGGTTTGGCAAGTTCATAAACAGGCACTTTCTATGTAAAGATGAGGAAGGTACAGCAGTAAGGTGCCCAAGTACTTTTCCAACAGGGACAAAATGGTGTGGATTTGTGAAAGAGGAGAAAAAAATTGTGCATTTTTTCCTCAAAGTGCTGACTGATAGCATTACAACACTCTCTGTTTCCTAGATCGGCTACAACAAACGTATCAGCCTTAAAAAGAGTGTTGTCTGTCATTGTCACTAAATGTGAATTCCTCTCTCTCTCTCTCTTTTCAGTTTTGACATGAATGAATGATTTCTTCATTTCTTACAATTGCTTATCACGATAACTGACCAACAGCCCTTTGTGTATATGATTTGCTACACTGTGGAGAGCTCTGTAGTCATTTGCATTAAGTACTACTTTTTTATGACTCCCTCCCAGTGTAGTGACCTCATCACACTTGATGGCATTCTGAACTCATGTGGGAAATAAAAAAAAAATTGAATTGCATTCAGGGGAGGCATAAGCAAGTGATTTCTTTGCATACAGAGGAAGGGCTTCCTGCAATTTGAAAGGTTTTTGCTATTTGCAAAGGAAGACCTTGTGCACGCTTGATCATTTTTAGAATGCTCTAATTGTACGAGTCAAATGTAGAGGCTGAGTGAGCCCATAATGGACCCAGTCACTTACACTTAGTGCCAAAAGAAGGGAGAGGTGGACATTGTAAGTAAGTTATGTAAACCATACAGAATCTCAATTTCTTTCACAAACAACCTAAGAAGGATTTCTGCTTCAGAGACCTGCTGTAAGGTGACACTTTCCGATAAGAGCAATGCCTAACCTTTCACAAATATAGCCCAATGTAATAGGTAGCAGTCGGGTAAAATCCCTTTAAGTGAAGGTATGCTGTAATACAGAAGCCATATGTACCATTCATGAGCTTTCCAGTACTTTCTATCATGCATTGATCTGGAAACACAGGATGGTGGTTGGATTTGCAAAAGTTTACCATCAATGTCAGATATATATCTTCCTATGTACCATGGAGTTTCATGGTTGTCACTTCCAGTTAGGTCAAAAGATTGCATTAAATTGCATTATAAGTACTTTTATACCTTTTAACAGGGCCATGGGTTGTCAGGGCATCAACAGCATATTTTGAGGTCTGACTATGACCTCTCAATTCAGTTCATATGGTACTGCATGACCTTGACCTTTTTCTACAACAGTGCCCTCTTGTAAACAATAAGAACAACCAAATTCTCCACTGAAGTGCTTTAGGTTTTGGACCATAGGTCTTGCAACTGAATCACAAACAACAACCAAAGGAAACACCTTCGATCTACCACAAATTCCATCTGTGCTAACCCAATCAGCAGTCAGTAGGTGATTGCATTCTTTAACAAATGGTGCCAAGTATGTATTGCAATTTGGCTTTTTGGTACCAAACCATAATGCTGATAACATCACATGTTTTCCTCTCAAATTAGGGGGCAGCTCATTGATTGTCTAGAGAAGTGGCCAAATACTATATGAGGACTTACTGAATACAGGAACACCATCACAATTGAAAGTTAATGTTAAGTTGATGTGATACCCAGACTTAACTTCATTATTCCTGAGAAATCTCTTGTATAGCTTACCATTCATTATATTAATAAGGATGTCAGGAGGAGCATTACTTTTGTTTGCAAACACACTTACCATTTCAAATTGTTCCATTATATCTTTTAATTGAGTTTCAAGTAGTAATACAATAAAGAAGTGTCCCAGTTTCTTCTGATCATTAGCATTACAAGAAATCTGACAGTTATTACAAATGACAGCCTCTCCTTTGACATCCATGGAAATAGGGCATTTTTCCACATATATAATGAAATTGAATGTTTTTCTTTATGTCAAAGTTTTGTAAAACAAATATTTTGAAGAAGACAGCATGCTTCTCACTTATCACATTTATAATTTTAAGGATGTCCTCTTTGGCAGCATCGGTAAGTCCATTATTAAGTTTTAATGCGATCAGTAAAAGTTCATGTTGTCATCTTGTATCAATCAAAGTTTGTTGTACCTCATTTGCATTTGTAGAGGCATGTGTAGATGCACAGTGGGGTAATGAAAAAGAATGTGCCTCATGAACCTAGGATAAAAGGAAAGTTAACCAAGTGTCAACACATTTGTTTTCATTTCTATTATATTCTTTTTTTCAGATAAGACTAAGCAAAACTTGGTTAAATTATTTTTTGTATTGCAAACAGAATTAGGGAAAAGAACTGGAAAAGAAAACGGACACAAAAAACAATTCAGCATTTCAGAAACTATTACACTGTACCTGCCATCCACATACACTAAAACACACATACCTTTTCTGATGCAAGACATGAAGAGGCAGTTGCACGTGAGAATAGAGGATATGAAAGCACCTGTCGGTCACACACATCTGCACATGTCTGATGAGAGTGAAAATGCCACTCAGACAAAGCACAATTATGCAAAACCTCAAATATGCAAAAAAGTTTTGGTGAAAAGTTGTAGCAATCACTCAATGGAAAAAATTCTAAACACTGCTATCTAAACACATAAGACAATGGTGCACCTTTGTAGCAGCTGAAACCCTTGGACACACCTTTGATCTGAAATGAAATAAACAATATTTAAAAATTAACATTTATTAGAGTCCCACAAGGACCATTATGTGTGTATGTGTAATAATTAATTGTGCTGTAAATAACTATTACAAATTCACTTTTATTTTTAGACAGAGAGACATCCCTCAAACATTGTCTGCCAGATGATGAGGATGATGATGGTGAGGAAGAAGTCATTCCTCCCAAAAGAAAGAGAGTATGACTCTGGATAATCTATAATCTGTATAAACGATTCTGGTATGACTCTCCTGAGAGAAATGAGCAAGTTCTTAATATCACATGTAATAGAAAGGTGAGTTCAGGATATTAGTAAATTAATTTAAGGGTAGTTGACATGACATGACCCATTGCTCATGTGGCATTCTAGTTCTAAAATTATGACTGCTGTATCTAAAATAATAATTCTACTTCTACTAAACAATTTCACGCTTTTTTGTAATAATGTGTTATGATATCATTGTTTGTTATTTTTAAAATAAACCATTTCTGTTTTTATTATGTTCATTAGGACAAAGCTATAGCAAGGCACAGTCAAGAAAAGGCCATTGTCAGCTATCCATCAACAAAAGAAGCCAGATATTGATGAGGTAGATGAGATCCATCTTTTTCATCAAGAAGTCCAGATCATCACTGGTATGATCATCTGTAACTACAGTAGATTGCAATTGTTAAGTCATTCTAATGGGTCTTTCTCACCCCTCCCATTTGTTTCTAATTCTTTCTCTTCCCTGTCTCCCACCTATGTGTCCCTGTGCTGAATGTTCCGAAATCCCTAAAATACACCATCAGTTTCAAGAAAAAAAGAAAGTCTGCAGACCTTACACCAAGGAAGGAGCTGTGTGGACCCACTACCAAAACCCCCCTCATCCTCACTGGTATGTGTTTGAATTAATAACGTGGATTTTTGTTTTGTCTGTATTGCACTCTAGACTCTTTGAATTCTACTATTCAAAGCCTTCATCCCTGAAGTTGTTTGCTATACCATTTTTACCAGGAAGAAATTCATCTTGGCACGAGTATATTGGGTCCCAGAAATGTCTGGCGAGCGGCTAACGAAGCCAGCACTGGCACTGCTATGGCAAGGATTTTGCTCATGGGTGTATATGCCATTGATAAACTCATGGAGAGTAATTTGAGAGGGAAAAGGATCTATTCAGACTCTTTCTACTATGCTTATCATTTAGTAAAATTGTTTTGCATATACAATGTACGTATTTATCAACATGAAATAGGTACTTATTGTACAATGTAGGCTACTAGGTGAATGTTGAGCGTAAAATTGGGATAGGCTTTAATAACATGAACCTTTTCAAGGAATGTTCAATTTTTTTTCCAAGTGTGTCTCTTTTACTTGCCAATATCTCAGATGGAGAATCAAAAGTTGCAAAAGGGAAGTGGCGCAGAGCACTTGATGAGGTCAAGGTCAAGGCAATTATTGGTAAGTCAGGTTTATTTTTCAAAGCTTCATCTCGCCCTTTAAATAAACTGCTGCATACAGTCATTAAAACTATAGAATGTGCTTCTAACTTGATTCATGGCATTTCTTTAGATGCTGTGATGATGAAACATTCTGGAACCACTTCTGATCAAATTGGTACTGCCTTTAACTGCAAAATGGCAGAGCTGTTGCTCTGAATGGCAACAGCAAAAAAAAAAAAAAAGTTTAGAATTGAATTAATTGTCACTTGATTGTGTAGTATTAAATAAATTAAATAACTTTTAAAGAAATATTTTGTGAAGGTGGGCCGATAGCCCGGGCACGGAAAACATACAACACTCCTCGCACAACTGACAGCGCAGTGCTGAAAGAACAGCTCCATTTCGGCACCCCTTTTTTTGAACAGCTGGAGTGCAAATGGCTGTGGTGCGGAGCAACAAAATACCACACAGCTGGTGGCCAATGAGTGTCGCGGTGCCAATACACCCTCTGGGAGAAGACGGGGAGCTATAAAAGGAGCCAGCGGCCGTTCAGGGAGGTACATGAAAATAATAATAAATCTAACTAACTAACTAATGTGTCTTCTTGCCAGAAGCCAACGTAAGCAGAGAGGAAGAGCCACTGCCTCTGCAAGCTGATCTCCCCACCGTCTGAAGAGCGTCTACAGTGCCACCTCAGCATCGACACAGTGCTGCTACCTCCCACTCGCCACGCCAAGCTCCGAGGCCTCCCTACCCGCACAAGACTTCACCAAACCCATGCTCCCTCACCTCCACTTCCACTAGAGCTCCAAGGGTCCCACGGAGAAGGAGGACCAGGACAGGGCAACCGAGAGTCCGGCCGGTCTGCTTAACTCAGGACGAAGGAGCGACCTCAGCAGGTGAGACCTCCATCCCCACTTTGTTTTTTCACAGGTAAGGGAACTTCAGAGGGGAACTTCAGCCGGGAGCAAAAGGAGGATGAGAGACTGAAGAACTGTTGGAGCCAGGTGCGAGTCGTGGAGGGGGTCCACCAACATCCAGAACAGTGATTACCCACCATCTATTTCCTGGTACGAGGGGGCCTCCTATCCTCCTATACTGTTGACCGGAGCAAAGAGGCCAGTCTTGCGATTTGCTGGTCATTCCCCACACCCAGACACAGGCCCTTATGCACCTGGTCCATTCGCACCCCTTAGGAGGACACATGGGGCCTGGAATACACTGGAGAAGTTGAAGGACTGGTTCCTATGGCCAGGAATGGACGCAGAAGTCCGCACCTTCTGTCAGCATTGCCCCCAGTGTCAGAGAACTACCCCGTACAAACCTGCTCCAGTGCTGCTCATCCCGCTCCCTATCATAGGCCTCACCTTTGAAAGGATTGGCATGGAGGGCCGCTGCTGAAGTCTGCCTGGGGTCATGAATACGTCCTGGTCGTTGTGGACTACGCCACTCACTACCCTAAGGCGGTGCTGTTTCAGAAAGCTACCTCCCGGAATATCACCACTGAGCTTCTACTCCTCCTGAGCAAGGTTGGGATACCGAAGGACATCATCACTGACCAAGGTACGCCCTTTATGTCAAAGCTAATGGCGGCTCTGTGTCAGTTGTTGTAGGTTACCCACCTCAGGACGTCTGTCTACCACCCCCAGACTGATGGGTTAGTGGAATGATTCAACCAGACGCTGAAGAGAATCCTCTGAAGGGTGGTAGATGAAGAGGGGAGGAACTGGGACCTTCTCCTCCCCTACGTCCTCTTCGCCATCCGAGAGACGCCTCAGGCATCCACCAGCTTCACTCCCTTCGAGCTTCTCTTCAGGCTGTGACCTCGGGAGCTGCTGGAAGTGGCTCGCTGGACGTGGCCTGGGAAGCCTGGGAGGAGCAGCCCTCCCCTTATTGCTCCCTTGTCGAGTACGTACAAGAGATGCAGGAGCAGATCAACAAGGTGATGCCTATCATAAAAGAGCACATGGAGGCTGCCCAGCACGAGCACAAGAGGGCCTACAATCGTCCAGCACAAGCCCACGAGTTCCAGCCCGGGGACAAGGTTCTCCTCCTCCCGGATGCCACTTGTAAATTGGACCACCAAGGAGAGGAGCTCACGCCGACCCAGAGCCAGGAACTGTATGGCAATCAAGGAGGAGGTCAGCCAGATGGTCCGAGACAGAAACATCTAGGAATCCGCCAGCCCCCGGTCCAGCCCCATCATTGTGGTGCCCGGTGGTACCAGGTATTCAATTCAATTCAATTCCGTTTATTTGTATAGCACTTTTTACAATGTCATTGTCTCAAAGCAGCTTTACACAAACAAAAAAAAAAAAAAAAAAAAAAAAAAAAAAAAAAAGTAAGTTTAAGTGTTAGAGTGTGTGTGTGATGAGCAAGCCGGGGCGACGGGGGCAGGGAAAAAA
>CM074980.1:11018061-11030466 GCA_037576825.1 Pangasius krempfi
TTGCTGGAGTCGGATGTAATCCAGTTTATTGTCCAGGGAGCAGACATTGGAGAGCAGGATGGACGGGAGAGCCGGCCAGCTAGGGTTTGTTTTTAGCCTAACACGAACCCCCGCCCTCTTGCCGCGCTTCTGCTTTCTCGCGCACCGCTTGCGACGTCCCTTCCCCCGGTCACCGGCATCAGGCGACGCCGAGGGCTGGAGGCCTGGTCCCCGCAGCAAGCCGAGAACGCGTAGCTTTTCCACCAGATCATCATGCAGAGTAGCTGTGTTGTTGTGTCTTAAGTTTATGAGTGTCTGGCAGTGGTATACATGAACACCGGTAGCTCCGATGTCCATGTGCCGTTAAAAAGTTGGCCTAAGGACGAAAAAAGCACCATTTTGTATCCGGAGTGGCCGCTGCATGCTACTGCCGCTCCGCCATCTTGGAAATAACATGGAGTGTGTATTATGCTCGACCTTAAATAAGAAGAAAACCATTTTAAAACTGTCCCTTGCAGACCCACAACGTCATGATCTATTAAAGGGTTAGGGTTAGGCTATCAAAGGCTGCACTAAGGTCGAGCATAATTAAAGCTCCTTGACTACCCGAGTCTGCAATGAGTAACAAATCATTGGAAACTCAGAATATAGCTGATTCAGTGCTATGTCCTGCCCTGAAACCAGACTGAAAAGCATCTAGCACATCATTTTCAGCCAAGTAGGAACTCAGCTGAGATAAAACCGCTTTCTCCAATATTTTTGAAATACAAGGCAACTTTGAAATTGTTGAAAGCAGACTTCTTGAGAAGGGGCTGAACGACCGCTTGCTTAAGACATGATGGAAAAATACCTGTAGAGAGGCTACAGTTCACAATAGATGTAAAACTCGGCCCAATAAAATCAGCTGTCGCACCAAGCAAACCTGAGGGCAAAATATCCCAACTGGTAGATTAAAGTTTCAACTGAGCAATAATCACCTATATCAATAGATGAAACCAGATCAAAAGTGTTAATCAAAAGACATTAATAGAATCATCTCCTACCTTTCCATCTAACTCACGAAACCTGGACCTAATGTTAGGTTTCTTTTAAAAACTTTTTAAAATCTTAAAAACTTCTCACAACACTCTGTAGATGGAGATATCATGACAACATTTGGATTAAGAAACCTGTTAATAGTTTGAAACAAAATTTTTGGTGAGTTTGAGTGCTGCGATATAATATTTGAAAAATAGACGTGAACGAAGTGAATCTCGTAAAATCTGATGACTGACCAAAAGTTTATTTTTCTTCCAAGCCCGTTCTGCCTTCCTACACTGCTGTCTAAGAACACGAGTATGTTCATTAAACCAAGGCTGAGGACTTATGATGCTTAGTCTTATAAGGAGCAACAGAGTCCATGACAAACAGAGTTAAAAACAGTATGTAACTTATCTGGATCAGCCGTGAGAGGTGCAGACTCCAACCATGATACATCAGAAAATGTGTTAAAGATCTCGCTAAAAGCCTGTGGTGTAGATGGAGTAATTGCACGAGAGCAAACATAAGAGGACCGACTCGCCCTCATTTCATTCAGCACATTCATTCAGAAAATAACAGGTATAAGATCAGAAATGCAAATGTCATTAACATCATCACAAATTGACAACCCTAAGGAAAAAACAAGGTCCAAAGTATATCCTTTCTGATGCATAGGGTCTGAGACATGTTGGATAAAATTAAATGAGTCCATTAAGTCTGAAAACTCCTTGACCATAGGCTTCCCAGGACAACAAATATGAATATTAAAATTATTAACAATTAAAATATAATCAGACACTAACAAAATAGAGGATAAAAAGTCAGAGAATTCCTGGATAAAAGCCTGACTATACTTTGGAGGTCGATAAATGACCACACCCAAAACAGGCGTAAAGAAGTCCAGCTTTAACAATTGAACTTCAAAGCTCAAGTAGTTGGTCGATTAACGGCGACATTTAAACTGCTGTTTGCACACCGTAGCTAGACCCCCAACATGACCCACTGATCTGGGGGTATTAATTAAGTTAGTTAGTCAGTTGGGTAAAGATCATGACATGGACTCCACTCATCAACATTTATCCAAGTCTCTGTAATAAATTAAAATTCCAAAACATTATGTGAAATAAAATCATTTAAAATGAAAGTTTTGTTTGTAATCGAGCATGCATTAACCAGCGACATCTTTAAAGTCTGTGATACCATAGAAGCAACAACTGTGGCTTGACCAGACTTTACAGTCTTAGGATACAGTAAGTTACTCAAATCAGCACCTCTGAAACACAACGAAGACTTTCCACCCAGGTTAAAATGCAATGCCGAAGAACATCCATCCGGGTAAACTGGCAGCAAACATGAACGGCGCCAACCCCAAAACTCTACAGCAAACTCCGCTTTACCATCTTCTCTTGCAAACTGCACCACATCAGGATATCTCCGCTTCACGTGAGCGTGCCCCCGTCTTCGCTGGCGTCTTTGCCTGCAGCACACACATCTAGCCGGAGAACACTGTATGCGCGGTAGGAGCGCAGAATGAGAAAAGTACTTACTTCCACTGCTGATCGACAGGTCCATAACGAACGAACAAATCTGAAGCAGAGTACTGTGATCATAAACCCACCGTGACTGACAAGGACAAAACAAAAGATATAAAAGAATACAAAAAAGAAACAAAGTAGTAAACAGAGGGGTAGAGCGACAGCAGGCCACAACACCAGTCGGCGCCATCTATGTTTAAATGATTCATTGGTGGATTTTATGTGTATTAAATGGTGTTTTTATGAATTTTCTTAATAAACAGGTGAATAAGGCCGACTGAGAAACACAGAACATTACTCAAGCCTACGACTCGGTATGTTTAGGTTTTTTTACTCAGTGTATCATTTATATGTATCATTTTATAGATTGATAAAATCCTCCATTATGATAAAGTGTGCAAGGTAAAAAAAAAAAAAAAAACATATAATCCCAATCCCATGTAATATATATTAACAATTAGATCCATTTAATTGACACTAAAAATGCAGAAAAGTTAAAGGGGGTGAGTGGACATGTGAAAAGCATCTCAGCATGCACAAAATATCAAGCCTTGAGGTGGATGAGCTACAACAGCAGAAGACCATATCAGGTTCCACTCCTGTCAGCCAAGAACAGGAATCTGAGGCTCTCATGGGCACAGATTCACCCAAACTGGACAGTTGAAGACAGCTACTTCAAGAGATGAAAAACTTTTAAAAACATCTGCGTAACTTTATCCGAAATACATCAGATATTGTTTCATGTTGGTACCCCAACCTTCACAGTGACACAATTAAACAGGCAGTGAGAGAGTTTGACTTTTCAGAAAACAGTACTAGTTCTTCCACAGACATACAGTATAAAAAAAGGTACATCATATAAAAAGGGCATTTGCTTGTGTCAAAAAAATGATGAGTCCATGGAATTTGGAGAACCTCTCATTATTTTAATTCAAAATGATGCAGCTGTGTATTTTGTGATGGATATACATAAAGCTGACTCTCATTCTGAGTACCATCTGTACTCAGTGACAAAACAGAGTAGGTTGCAATGTCTTAACATTAACGACTTTGTAGATTTTTATCTATTACCATCTTCTTGTTAACGTGCACCAAGTCATTCCGCTGAAACAGTGTTTTGTTGAAATAAACATGATCTCGGCCACTATAATGAAGAAACTATACTAAAAACGCACATGGGTGCTTAGAAAAATGATAAAATACTATTTGAAAAATAAGAAAGTGACAGTTTCCTTTCCTTTTAGATGTATAGAAATAAAAAGTATAAATCCTCACTCTGGTTTGTTCTTCCTTGATTCCAGAAATGGCTGACTTGAAGCAAACATTTTCATGCACCACCATCACTGATGTCTTCCCTGACCTTCCAGAAATTACAAAAGATATTTTAGTAGAGACATTTCAATCCCTTGGGGTGGAGAAATATGATTTTCAGTTTATTGAAGAAACTGATTTGCTGTCAGCGTTAAGGTGTGCTTTCAGTTCTATCTTGAATTTATTCTCTACTGGTAAGGTAGGTTTTTGACTTTGTGTACTATCTACTTGACTCAGTTGGATCTAGATTCTCGCCACTAGCAGTCTTCCTTAAGGTGTGAATTGTGGGCAGGGCTTACTAAGATAAGATTGCTCTTCACAAAGTACTTAAGTTAGCACTTGCACGCACGCGCACACACACACACACACAAAAAAAACAACAACAGAGTTTTGGACTGATAGCATTCCTAGTTGTGACCTAGTGAGCCAATATCAGAATGTATTTTTGATAGACTTCAAAGCACTATTGTAAGTTGCTCTGCATAAGGGCGTCTGCCAAATGCCATAAATGTAAATGTAAATGAGATTCAGGTCACGCTCGTCACATATGACATTCATTAGGTCATGCAACAAAATTATTTTCCCATGTCGAAGTAAACTGTAATCAAGTGTTAATAAAAACAAAGTGATTCTAAACAGAATAGTACCTGATTGAGTTTCAGAACCAGCTGAGGTTTCTGGCGTCTCAGGCTGTGATGAGGAAATGGAAGAGGATGGATATAATGCTCCAAGACGTTTAACAGCAGCTGTCTAGCTGTCTAGAATCCCAGTTTAGGATTAAAAGTAGCCAGTGTCATGATGCTCGTTTTACAGGAAGCTGTCCTCTCAATAAACAACCTTGGGAGGTTGCTGCACAGCTGCAGTGCCTTTTCATCATTATCTTGTGAGAGTTCGATATTTATGGCACACCTTAGCATACATATGAGAGGAGTGATCCTGATACTCTTTTCTCCTCAGATAGTTTGAGGTCAAAGGTGTCAGATCTGTCCTTACAGTGACCAAATGTCACACCAACTTGTTCTCTATGATTAAAAAGAGGTCAAGCTTGCTGTGTGAAACCACCATTTCCTTAGCATATGTACTGTTCCAACAGGTGTCCCCCTCTTGTATCAGCTTTCGAGTGGGTCTACCCATCTGTTGCTGCATTTGTAAATGCCTTTCTTTTTCTTTTGTGCTGGAGCTGAAATATGCTTCAATAACTGAAATACACTATAATCTTTTTTAGCTTTAGACTGATTATGTTTGTTGTAAAGCTTTAACAAATTCAGAGCCTGCGCAGTGCAGGTTGTATGACTCATTAAGATGTTAGCATATGCTATCATGTTAGCAGCCATATCAGTTACAAGGTATCTTACGTTTGACTAAATGCCCCACTCCTCCATTAGAGCTGGGTTAGTGTTAATGTTTCAGCAGTGTGAGTCTTTTCTTACTCTCAGTAACACAGTTGACAGCTCATTCTTTTCATTTACAAAATGGCATGTAACTGCCAAATATGTGTATGGAAATAGTAAGGCATTCTGTAGTATTTATAGTATTTAGTATAGCTAATATATGAATGACAGAAGCAGAAAGACTTTAACTGCTTGTGAACGTTGGTTGGCAACCTGAGCCATGTTTTGTATAAAAAGCCTCACTCTTATTATACACCAGCTGCTGAAAGCAAACCAAGCCCTTCACCTACAAGAGTGTGTTAGGAGTAAAGTCACATTTTAAAATTTGCTTAAAATAACGCTGCTTGAAGTGTATACAAAAGGGTAAGAATATCTAAAAATTGCATATGCATTGATATTTTGTCATGACAGCGAGCAGAGGCCATCCACACTGGATCCATTCCGTCTGCAATAATATCAACTATTATTGAGAGTGAGAACAGCGTATTTTCTGTGGGGGAAAGTCTGGATGCCTTAGGTGGAGTTAGTAATCCCCCAACTCAGGCAACTGAGCCCTCACAGCGGGACGAATGGGTGACAACTCGGCGGCATAATCGCAAAGCCAAAGCTAACGCTAAGGCTCACCCATGGGAGCACCACTCCTCTCTGCTTCACATGTCCAACAGGTTTGCTCTCCTCAGTGAAGTACCCATTGAGAAACCTGAAAGAGCCCTGGTAATAGGTGACTATCTTGCGGCACGTGAAATTAGCTAGGCCTTTAGGGGCACCAGCAGCTTTAGTTAGGTGTATACCAGGAGCCAGGGCACCGGGCATAGCAGGTAATCTTGTTGTTTCCTTAGACAAAGTATTAATTGTTGGAGACTTTAATATTCATTTTGATAATCCAGAAGACCCTCTAAGAACAGCAGTTGGGTCCATTCTAGATTCAGTAGGTGTTACTCAGAATGTAATAGGACCCACCCATAGTGGTGGCCACACTCTTGATTTAATACTAATATTTGGATTAAATATAGAAAATATAGTCACATTTCTGCCGTCTGAAGCTATCTTAGATCATTACCTCATCTCATTTAAATTGTCTTGATCATTATATATGCACCACTTCACCGTGTCAAACGTACGTTCACGTCAGCAACTGCACAGACTTTTATCAATAATCTCCCAGATTTATCAACCATGATTGGATCACCGTCTGATCCCAAAGAACTTGACCAGGCAACTGAATGCTTAGAATCAACGTTCTGCAACTCGCTAGATAAGGTAGCTCCACTTAATGTAAAAGTTTGAAGCCATACTATGAAGTCTATCATGTAGAGATTGATCTTGGATTTCAGCTGGATATGAAGGATGTGTGTGTGTGTAACGGGGTTGGGTGGATTGTTCTAAACTAAGCCGTAGTGTAAAAAGGCGCTCAGGGCCTGCAGCACTCTGTGCTCTCTTGTGGCCGATAAGGAGGTCCATTTCTCAGGCAGGTGAGCTGAGTGGAGAGAGCTCGTTGTAGCGGAGTGAGTAACAGCTCGTTGTAGCGGCGTTCGCACAAGTAGACACTGACCCAGCTGGGGGAAGACTCACTGATGGCTCAGGCGGTAAATGAAGCCTGTTACTCTACGAGAATGGATTACAAGGACACAATGCAGCACCGTGGGTAGATAGCAAAATTCATACACACTGCAAGTGGCAGGAAAAATGACTTCCAATAGCATGTCAGTGCGAGACACAAAACCGGAGTCTGAAACATATAGAGCCATTAGATGGAAAGTACACAATGTCGGAATGGCCAGATGTACTATAAAGCACTTAAAAATGGCAATTTTTATTTATTTATTTTTTTAAATGACACTAAATCTCCAAAACAAATACCATTATCTGCCCGAAGTAATCCAAACACTGTCACTACCTCATATTATAAACTTTTTATAGATACACCCGCAAAAGTGGCCATCCATAATCCTTTCCAGATGTGATGAAAAGATGCACAAACAACAAATCAGTGCAGGACATCACTAAAAGAAAAATAATTAGGGAGAAAAAGCTAGCACCCTGGTATAGCGATCACACACAAACTTTAAAACAGACCACTCGAAAACTAGAACGTGAATGGCGTCAAACTAAATCGGTAGTATTTCAAATAGCATGAAAGGGGAGCTATAGGAAAGCTCTTAGTGCTGCTAGATCAATCTCTCTCTCCAGCCTAATTGAAGATAACAGAAATAATCCTAGACTCTGTTTCACTCTTATTCTTCTCCAGAGCGAATAAATAAATAACTCTCAGATAACTACTTTGTATCCATAACTCTGCATTTACTGAACAGCATTTTACTCAGCCACATCGCTCAGTGTGTTATACTTACAAGGCTCCGTGCTACAACATGAGTCAAATAACAATCACATTGTTACATCCTTCCTTTTTTTTCCCCCCAAGTACAACCTTGCATATCTATCTTTATATATGAACACAGTGAATTGACTGTTTCAAAACATTTTTTTGTTTCCCCTTTCTCTCTTATTTTACCATGTATAACTTAAGCATTAGACTTAAAACACTGCAAAACTATTTGTTCTTCTATCAAGAACAGAGGGTGAGAAGAAAAAAACAGTCTATGTTTAATTAAGTTACATAGTCCTTCAAATACTGAGGTCTGACACTAATCCGACCTGCTCTGGTAGTGACAATTTATTTTGTGTCCCCATTTGACTGAACACAATGCTCCCTTGGTCTGATGTTATTAGCAGACGGTCCCACTTTGGGCCTGTTCTTGACGACCAGTGTGTCTGAGGTACCTTCTGTTCCTCCTTAGAACATCACCTTTGTCCAGTTCAACCTTGTATGACCGGTTATTGACAGATTCCAATACTGTTGCTTTCTGCCAATTTTTTTGTGACTGTGCTGGTTGCACTCTCACTTGATCCCCTGGTTTCAAGATGTTCATGTCTTTTGCGTGTCTGTTGTAGTAAATTTCCTGTCATCTTTGATAAAGCCTCAGTCCTTGTCTCGTGTCTGCTACTTTTGGTTTCAATAGATTTTTGTGTGTTGGGAGGAGTGTGCATGTCCTTCTGCTTAAAAGTCTCTGAGCTGGGCTTGCATTCAGACCTTGCAATGGAGTGTTTCTGTGATCTAAGATTGCCAGATATGGATCTCGACCTGAAATTTTGGCTTTCTGCATCAGGCGTTTTGCTGCCTTGACAGCAGACTCCGCTTTCCCATTACTTTGTGGGTGGGCAGGAGATGAGGTTTTATGCTGAAACTCCCAGAGTCTGCTGAACTGTTGGAATTCTGTTGATGTATATTGTGGCCCATTATCTGAGAACACAATGTCTGGTATGCCTTGCCTGGCAAAATGGGCTTTCAGCTTGTTAATCACTGTGGAAGACTTTGTGTCTGGCAAGTAATCAATCTCCCAGAAATTTGACAAATAATCCACGGTGATCAGATAGTTAATGATTGCTGAATACAAACAAATCTGTGCCCACCTTAGACCACGGTAAGTCAGGCAGTTCATGTGGGCACAGTGATTCTCTCTGTTGTTTTATATCCAGCAATCTACGCTGGTTGCATTTCTCAATGAATCTTTTTATCTGGGCGTTTATACCTGGCCAGTAGAGGCAGTCCCTTGCTCTTCTCAAGCATCCTTCTATGCCAAGGTGTGCAGAGTGAATTGGGTGTATCATGTTTACATTTACATTTATAGCATTTGGCAGACACCCTTATCCAGAGCAACTTACATTTATCTTATTTATACAGTTGAGGGTTAAGGGCCTTGCTCAAGGGCCCACCAGTGGCAGCTTGGCAGTGCTGGGGATCGAACTCATGACCTTCCAATCAGTAGCCCAACATCCTAACCACTGAGCTACCACTGTCACTTCTGAGGGCATCTGGTATCACAACTCTTTCGCCTTTGAGCACATTGCCATCCTGCACAGTTAATTCATCCTTTTTTTTATTTAATTTAATCCTGGAATGAGTAGTAGTGAACTATCCCGCTTGGTACATTTCTTTTGTTTGTTGGCCATCCTTCTCTGATTGTTTTTATCAGAGTCTGCAGTGTGTCATCTTTTGCTGTCTCTTCACTGATTACCTTTAGTCTCTCCTCAGATATTGGGAGGTACTGAATCATGTTGACACTCTCTCTCTCTTTCTCTACCGATCCTTCCTGTGCAGTGTCCTCCCAGTACGCTCGACTCAGTGCATTAGCCAACAGCATCTCCTTTCCTGGAACATACGTAATGTCAAAGTCATATTTTTGCAGTCTCATTAACATTCTTTGCAGTCTTTTGGGTGCATGCAATGGTTTCCTTACAATATTCTCAAGAGGCTTATGGTCCGACTGTACAATCACTTTACGTCCATAAGTGTATTGATGAAATTTCTCCATACCATACACTATGTCTAGGCACTCTTTTTCAATTTGGGCATAACCTCGTTCAGTCAGTGATAATGCCCGACTACCAAAAGCTACAGGTTCTCCACCCTGCAACAATGCTGCACCAAGCCCCGTCTCGGATGCATCGCACTGCAGAAGGACCTGTTCCTTGAGGCTGTAGTAGCATAGTACCGGTGCCTTGGTTATGGTTTCTTTTATGTTCTGGAAAGCCTGTTCATGCACCTCAGACCAGTCCCATAAGCTGTCTTTGTGTGTCAGCTGTCTGAGCAGTTCACAGTGATCTGAGAGATGTCTGCAAAACTTAGACAAATAATTCACCATGCCTAGAAGTCTCTGTACTCCTTTCATGTCAGTCGGTCTTGGCATCTCATTTATGGCCCGTACTTTCTCTGGATCTACTTTTAATCCTTCAGATGTTAGTAGATGTCCAATGTATGGCACTTCACTTTGTCTGAGTCTGAATTTGTCTGCGTTCAACTTAATGTTTCTCTGTCTGCATCAGTCCAAAAACAATCTCAGTTTTCGATCATGATCCTTATTTGCCATTTCCACAGTTTCTCCTTCCCCTGTTCTCAACACGTCATCTGTAATTATGTGTATGCCCTGCAGTCCTTCCAATGCCTGGTTCAGCAGTCTCTGGGAGACCTCGGGTGCCGGGCTTATTCCCATAGGCATTCTCAACCACCTGTATCTCCCGTAAGGCATTGCAAATGTGGTGAGATAACTTGACAGGTTGTCCAGTTGCACATGCCAGAAACCATTCTTTACATCACAGACTGTAAATACTCTTGCTTTTGACAACTCTGGCAAAATGTCTTCGATTGTGGGGAGAGGGAAGTGACTCCTTTTTAAGGCTTTGTTCAGTGGTCTGGGATCTATGCAGATTATTAACTTGCCATTGGGTTGGCAAGTCGGTGCTTTGTTCTATGGGCACGATTATACCTCGTTCTTGGAGATTGTTCAGCTCCTCCTTCAGCGGTCCCATCATCGCAACTGGTACTCTCCGCTTAGGCAGTTTCATTGGCTCCACCTCATGATCAATCTCCATCTTGTAGCGACCTGGCAGACAACCATCACCTGTGAAAACATCTGTAAATTCACTTGTTATTTGTTCCATTGTCCATAGCCCATCTGTTTCGTCTCTGTCTGTTTTAGTCACGACATTATCCACCACTAGGATATTCTCAGACTGCACACTAACCAGCTTCATGTCCTGGACTGCTCTGCTTCCTAGTAATGGTACTGCAGAGTGTGCATCGATGACCATAAACTCCAGTCTGTACAGCTTTTTGTTGTGTGGATTTCTCAGTTTCATCTGGCATTTGCCTATTAGTTTCAGTGTACTTTTGTTATACATCACAAGTACCTGGTCTGTTTCGTCTATTTGAATGTTTGGATTCACAAGATTTATGGGGATGATGTTACACGTTGCCCCACAATCCAACTGGAAGTTGACCAAATTGTTTCCGAGCAGCATGGCAGCAAACAATTGACCTGACTGTCTATCCAGACTCTTTGTGACTTTGTTCACCGCCTCAGTTGTGATGCTACAAAGATCCTCATACTGTTCACTCTCTGCTTCCACTACATTATTCATAACTTTTATATATCCTCGCTTTAACTTGCACACAGCAGCGAAATGGTTAGCTTTTCTGCATTTTCTACACGTTTTCCCACAGGCTGCACATTTCTGTTTATATCTTTCGTGTGTCTTTCCACAAACTTTGCAAATAACAGCTTTTCGTTCATCATACTTTACTGTTTTACATGTCGGTGCCTGTTTTACAGCATTGATTTCCTCTACTGATCTTCTCTCAATGGTTTTGCTGTTCTCTCTGGACAACTCAGTGGCTCTACAAATCTGGACACATTTCTGTAGTGTCAAATTATCCTCTCTCAGCAATCTCTCTCTCAGGTTTAGACTTCGTGCCGCACACAATCCTGTCACGTATTAGAGAGTCTTTTATGTCACCAAAATTACACGTGCTAGCGAGCATTTTCAGTTCAGTAACATATTTGTCAAATCCTTCATCAATCCCTTGATTTCTCACAAAGAAACGATATCTTTCAACAGTTTCATTTGGTTTAGGATTGCAGTGTTGGTCAAAAGCGTCTAATAATTGCTGTACAGTCCTGTCATCAGGCTGTTGATGAGCCTAATAAAGTTCCACACAACTCCCTACCGGTTTCTCCTACCAGATAGTAGAACAGTTTCATCTTCGTTCCTTCCGATGCCTCAGTCAGTGTAAGATCAAGATAGAGCTGAAATTCCTCCTTCCATGTCTTTGCCAAATTATTCGAATCCAGCATCAATGTTGGTGGAGGTTTCAATCCGAGTGCGCCATCCATTTTATCCAATGAGGCTTGTGCCGGTATAATAAGGCTTGCGTCTTTGCTAGCACGTTATCTTTCCGTGGCGAACTGCCCGGTTAGTCACTAAAAATAAAAACTGTTCCGTCGGCACATAAACAGTTCACCGCTGCCACCATGTTTCACTCTTATTCTTGTCCAGAGCGAATAAATAAATAACTCTCAGACAACTACTCTGTATCCGTAACTCCGCATTTACTGAACAGCATTTTACTCAGCCACATCGCTCAGTGTGTTATACTTCAAGGGTCCGTGCTACAACATGAGTCAAATAACAATCACATTGTTACAGACTCTTATTTAATACTATAGCAAAATTAACTAGGAATAAGACCACAAAAGAAACACGCACACAATCATTATATAGCAGTGATGACTTCATGAATTTTTTCAATGGTAAAATTGAAAATATCAGGC
>CM074980.1:11054478-11065331 GCA_037576825.1 Pangasius krempfi
TCCATTGTGGTGGTGTATAAAGGCAAAATCACAAAAACTCTGTCATTGTCCAAATACTTCTGGACCTAACTGTACATGCAATGGCCTAAAATTTTATTTGACATTTAGGCCAAACAAAATTATTTATAGTTTTAGTACGATTTTGTTTTCATATTTTATGCTGATCAGATGAATAGCCTAAGACTAGTTTGAAGGTTTTTAACAAATTAAAAATGTTAGAAAATATATCAGTCAAAAGTAATTAAAACATATTGTGAAAAGATGCAGGAGGACTCAGGAATTCTGCTGATATAACAAGTTTTACTTTATTCCCTACAACTGTGAAGATATAAAACAAAAGGAAAATTCATTTACTATAATGTCCCTTTCTGGTGTGTATGGGTTATTTTATTTGGCTAGGGGGTAGGATATGGCACCCAACTACCAAATTTGATGGCACTATTTCAATGATAACCCAGTCGAAAAGCTGTTTAAGTAAATTAGACTCTGCCTCATTAAAAATTATTGACATGGTGGCCATATTGTTTACAAATGTCAACATGTTTTTGATAACTATTGAGTTGTGTTGGTACCAAAATTGTGAATTTAAAGCAAAAATCCTAAGAAAAGTTCTCAAACGTTTTTGCATATTAAGCAAATGATTAATTATTAAAATGATTAGAATTTTGAGTAATTTGAAGCTCATGTTGATAATATTACCAGGATAGCCTTATTTCATCTCAGAAATATTGCTAAGATAAGAAATATAATGCCACTATATGATGCAGAAGAACTGTGTTACCTTTTGGTTCTCCTTTTTAGTTATTCTGTCATAGCTAGTCTTGCCGGAGTCCCTGCTTGCACTCTGCACACAACGTATGTGACAATTAGCATACCTAACAATCTCTCTCTTCACCCTCCCTCTCTCTGTCTCTCTGTCTCTCCCCCATCCTGATGCCCTACTGGTTGGATTCCTCATCATTTGGAAACCACTCACTGCTGCTGAGGATTACCCCGCATGGACAGCCTAAAGTTATATGAGAGTACATGGATGGCACTACTCAAAAACCATCAAGATGGCTTTGAACTTCAATTGATATGAACAGTTTTGCTACAATGGCATAGGACTACAATTGCTTTGATAGCTTTAGGACTGCAATTCCCACAAACAGTCAATCGGTGAACAGTTTCTGACTTCAATAAAATAGACTTCATGTGTAAACTATAATGAACTTTCATGGTTACACAATTGCACTTCATGAATATATAGTATACAGTTTGGAAGGGAATTCTATCTGATTCTAATCCCACTATCCAGATGAGGATGGGTTCCCATTTGAACCTGGTTCCTCTCAAGGTTTCTTCCTCATATTGTCTCAGGGAGTTTTTCCTTGCCACCGTCCTCAATTATACCACAATTCATTATGGTTTAATATAATTTGAATCTATTTATTCCTGTAAAGCTGCTTTGTGATATTGATCATTGTTAAAAGCAATATACAAACAAAACTGAATTGAATTATTAATAATAAGAAGAAGAAGCAGAAAATAATAATAATAATAATAATAATAATAATAATAATAATAATAATCTTAACAAAAACAATAGGACTCCTAATAATAATAACAAGATAATAACAAAAGTATAGGGGTACAAGCACTTGTTCTTCCTCCCCTATATATAGCCACCAGCGGCAATCTGTGGTGTCCAAGTCTTCCTCACAAATACTGCCCCCAGTGGCCAGTTCGTGCAAAGATAAAATTTCAGCTCAGGTGGAATTTTGATTCCTCAAAAACAGCCCCCCAGTGGCCAATTTGAGTGAAACTGCATCTGGTAGTAGTAGGTCCCTACCTGAACCTATTTTGTGTCAATAGCATAATGGAAACCTTGTTAAATGATAGCTGAAATCTGATTGGCAGATAGCAGTCATGCTTTTTCACTAATTAGGAACATGAACATCCACTTACACATTAGCACATAGATGAAGCATACCAGATTTCAACTTAATTGGCCTTATGGTTCTTCATAAACAGTTATCTGACCTTAGCCCCACCCGCTATGTATGACCATGTTCCAAATTGTGGAGATGACCCCAGAATCTTGTCTTGTATAGGCTTTTTGAGTTTTGTGTGAAACCATGCAAGCCGTCATGATTTAGATCTGTTTTAGTAAATAAGGCTCTGCCTCTTTAGAATTGACTGACATATTACAGCCATATTGTTTAGAAATGTCAGCATGTTTTTGACAATTACTGAGCCTCAAAATTCACTGAGTATTTTGATATAAACAAAGTGACGATAGGCCAAAAATCCTAGGACTAGTTCGCAAAAGTAGGTGTTGCATATTATGCACATTATCTAAAATTTTTGTGGACAGAGCCAAATGGTTAATTTGTTTGAGTTTGAGCAAACAGATTAACCTAAAAAAAAGTTTTCACTGTACACCTTTTTTTCAAGGGGATATGCTTGTTTTTGTGTTGACAAACATGAATAGCGCCCACCATTGGCCAATTTGAGATAGCATGGAGATGGTATAAGATCCCTACTTGAACACCATTTAACCATCTGATTGGCCAATGGTTGCCATGCTGTTTAAGTAATTAAGTCATTACCAATAATCTACTTACACTTTTACACATAGATGCAGCAACTCCAAATTGCAGCTCAATTGGACTTATAGCTCCTGAGAAACAGTGATCTGACCGTAGCTCCGTACCCTATGATGACCATGTTCCAACCTTTGCAGATGAATCAAAATCTTGTCCTACACTAGTCTTTCAAGTTTCGTGAGAATCCATGTAAGCAATCATGAGTAACAGATATTTGAGGAAATTAGGCTTCACCTCCTTAAACTTGATTTATATGTGGAGGCCATATTGTTGACAAATCTTCCCATGTTTGTGAAAAAATCCTAAGCTTGTGAAAAAAATCCTAGAACTTTCTCAGAAGTGACAAAACTTAATAGGTTCTCTCAAGACCTCATTCTTGATGTGTCTGGCAAGTTTGGGGCGAAAATGTCAAAATGCTGCATAATGGTCTAAATTTATAAATGATGGATAGAAATTGTTTTGCATTGACATGACTCGATATCATGCCAGAAATCAGATTACACCAGAAATGTGAATTTATTCCAAATGGTTCCAGAGTAAATAAGAAAAACATAGGTTTTCATTTTTTAGTACCCCCTCATGCTCAAATGACATGAATATTTTTGCAGATTCAAAAATTTCATGTTGATCCACCAAGCCTTGTCTCAATAGGTGTCTATGCACCTTTGGTACTTGACCCCTAAATATAGCTGCAAAAAAACTACTGACTACATAGAGCCACCTTGGGGTCAAATGCCACCAATGCTATGTCCTCCCTCAGGACATTGTCCAAAACATAGTTCATCGTCCAAAACAAATTTATTGTTGATACAGTGAAGCACTGCAGACATATACCTCACACCATTTTTGCCAACTTTGGTGTCCATACCTACCATATTATATTGCAGAATTCAAAGGCAATTAGTTCAAAGCAGCAGTCTCCAAGTAAGCCCATGACAAAGGAATTATGATTTTTAGATCAAGCAGTTGAGGAATTATAAACAGTTTTATGATTTTGTTATTATCACAAATATTGTTGCTTCAAGACAAGATGCTTAATCAAATTATCATGTATTGTTAGAACACTAAACTATTTCTGAGATATGACCTCACATCCTAAGGCAGATTCATTTTTTGTTATCTGACTGACATTTACTGATCAATTCTTGTATCTATGTAAAATAATATTTAATGATTCACACAGAACTAATATATGATACACCATTAGACATGTGTTAAGTACGTGCTGTTTATCAACATAGATAGTAACTGATTGAAACATTTGTAGTGCTTGTAAAAACTGTGATTATGTATTATTATAGGAGTAACTGTACAATTTTGGTATGGTCAGACTTCTGTTTACTTTTATTTCCTTTTATTAGAAACTATTCCTGGGGCTCAGTGTAATATACGACCTGAAAGTGTAAATGTTTAGGAGAATTATTCTAAAAGCAATAGATGTACAGCATAAACTAGATGGTAAGAACTAAAGTTCATGAACAAACTTTGATTTCGGTTTGACAGAGCCTGCTAAAAGTTTTAAACAATATTAGAGTGTTTTGTTGCCATTGATTTCAAACTGTAAAATGTGTAATAGTAAAGCGTGTAAAGGTTAAAAGGCTAAATGTTTATAATATGTAAAGGGTAATATGTTAAAAACATTAAAACAGGTTATAGTGTTAATATGCCAAAATGCTGCCATGCTATTGCTTGCTAGGGTGTTTTTACTTGGTTGTTATGAACAGTTAAGTATGTACAGGTTAAAAGGCTAAAGGCTATGTTAAAGTATTAAAATATGAAAATGTTGCTAGTCTATTCAAGTTGGCTGCTAGGATGTTGCTAGTTGGTTGCTATGCTAATTGGTTCCTAGGTGGTTACTGTCCTATTCAAGTTACTGTCCTAGGGTGCTGCTAGGTCATTGCTATGCTAATCATTTTGGTTGCTAGGTGGTTGCTATGCTATCCCAACTGGTTTGTACAGTGTTGCGAGGTGGCTGTTATGGGGCCCCAGTTGGTTGCTATGATGTTTCTAGGAGATTTCAATATTATCCCAGTTGTTGGCAAGGTTGTAGTTGGCTCCTAAGGAAACTCAGTTGGTTGATAGGATATTGCTGTGTAGCTTTTATGGGGTCCAAGGGGTTACCATTTTGTGTCTACTTGGTTTCAATATGATGCCAGTTGGTTGCAAGGTTATAGCTATTCACTTGCTAAATAAACTTAGCTGGTTGATAGGGCATTGCTAGGTGGCTGTTATGGGGTTCAACTGGTTGCTATGGTGCTTCCAGGAGGTTTCAGTATGATCCCAGTTGGGTGCAAGGTTGTACTAGTTGGTTGCTAAGGAAACTCAGCTGGTTGCTAGGGGGGGGTCCCAGGTGGTTGCTAATAAGGCTAATAAGTAAAATAGTTTATTATTGTTTAAGAAAGAGTAAATTTAATTCCTAAAATTAAATTTTAAAATGTAGAGCAAACAAAAAAATACATAAGGTACAGTGCTGTGAACAGTATTTGCCCCCATCCTGATGTCTTCTGTTTTTGTGTACAGTATATCTCATACTAAATAGTTTTAGATCTTCAAACAAAATAAAACATAAAACAAAGGCAACCTGAGTAAACACAGAATACAGTTAAACATTTTTTTTTCATTGAAGCAAAAAAAAGTTATCCAATTTTGGCAAAATTCAGACGAGCCTTAATGTTGTTCTGGGTTAGCAGTGGTTTTCGCCTCACCACTCTCCCATGGATGCCATTTTTGCCCAGTGTCTTTCTGATAGTGGAGTCATGAACAGTAACCTTTACTGATGCAAGAGAGGCCTGTATTTCCTTGTTGTCCTTGGCTCTTTTGTGACTTCGTGGATGTCACAGTTGTTGCTGTGCTTTTGGTGGAAATTTGGAAGGTCGGCCACTATGGGGAAGATTCATTACTGTGCCGAGTTTTTCCATTTGGAGATAATGGCCCTCACTGTGGTTATTTGGAGTCCCAGAGGCTTTGAAATAGCATTGTAACCCTTCCCAGACTGATGTATTTCAATCACCTTCTTCCTCATCATTTCTGGTATTTCTTTCAACTTTTACATAGTGTAACAGTAACTGGCTGGCAGTAATCAGGCCTGGTTGCGTCTAGTCCAGCTGAACCCCATTATGAATGCAGTTTCATAGATTTGAGGAATTAGGAACTATGGGGGCAAATACATTTTCAGACAGGCCCAGTTGGTGTTGGATAATTTTTTTGCTTCAATAAATAACATTATAATTTAAAAACTGTATTTTGTGTTTACTCAGGTTGCCTTTGTTTTAGGTTTAATTTTGTTTTAATTTCTGGAACAATTTAGTATAAGATACACACAAAAACATAAGAAATCAGGATGGGGCAAATACGTTTTCATGGCACTGTATGTTGATGGTTTTCATAGTGATTATGAGCATGTTTGTGAATACATTTTTTATGGGCAGATGGACAGACTAAAAAGTGAAAAAGTTAAAATGATTGCATTAAAATGATACATTTGTAGTTCTGTACAGAAGTATATAACAGGGTGAATTATGAAGGTGTAGCAGTAATTTGCAGGCATGGTGATATTTATACAGGTGAGGGAATAGACAGAGCATTAATTTTGAGGATAAATGCCTGTCTGTGTCAAGGTGCAGGCCTGCACCGTGTGTGTGTGTGTGTGTGTGTGTGTGAGAGAGAGAGATTGGCCCTCTCTGACATTCTGGAACTCTTAACTGAAAACAATCAATTTGTGTACTATTAATGGCTGCATGTTACAAAATTATGGTTGCTGTGTGGCAACCGTAATTCCGATCCTTCCTAAAAGCACAAGCAAACTATTCTGGTATAGGCTCTATGATCCTGCCGAATTTCGTGGCTCTACATCAAAAATTGCGACCCGTGAAACAGAAGAAATTTTTAGACAGAATAATAATAAAAGAGGAAGATTATGAAGAGAACAGAATGTTAGCTCTTTCAAGTCAACATAATACTGGCACTAAATTTGGTGAGGAACATATTCTGACTCGTTTATGTGTAGTAATAAGACTTGACGTGGGACTCACTTGAAACTTGCAAAACAATTAGTTACCCTGTATGTTTTTTGCGCATTTGAAAAATGGGACACTTGCTGTTCCGGAAATAACATGAAGGCACGCAAAATAACACAAAACCCCACGGGTGGACCAGTCCTTATGAGCTTCAAAAACGACACAACGCTATATTTGCATTGAGAAAAATCAAAAAGTATTTGACAAGGCAGTATACTTTAATAATGAAAGTTTAAATGTGTGTTCCCCAGACGAAACGTACGAGGCCACGTCCCCGTGTGCGTTCCCGAATTCATTGTATCCGTTTCCGTGACATCACACAACCTCTCCCCTGCCTGCAGCAGTGGGCTATCATTCTTTAGAAGAGAACCAGTTAATCAGCTTGAGACGAACGGCTGAACAAGATGGCGGAGTGAGTGGTGTGCGCTTTGGGAAAAAAGTAGCGACTACTTTTCTTTAATATTACAACAGATAAGTCTCATTCGTTTTTGTATCATTTTCACTGTGAGATAAGTTCAAACAAAGTATAAAATCGCCCCTCAATCTGAGGTGGTTTAGAGAACGCGTCGAACATAGGGCCGCACGAATATAGCCTCCTTCCTATGTAAGAGGTTAGCTAGGTTGTTTTCGGCGTTTTAACAACGCTGTCGGAAGACTGGTCAATAAGCTACACGGATTCATAGGAATACACTTCAGGACGAGCACCTATAGACGGCCGTAATTATGAAATATTCTTTTTCGTGAGTGTCCAGGGACGATAGAGACACGACAGGGTTTTATTTTAACTAGCGAGCATTCTTCATCCGATCTGATTCGGACACGAGAAAAGAACCGAAAGCTATATAGCTACCAGCAGAATAAATAGACGCAGATATTCCATTATAAAACGCCGCCATTTTACAACGATTGAGTAGTTTCTAGGAAGCACAAAAAGTCATGGCTAGTAGCAGCGGTTCTAAAGCCGAATTTATAGTCGGGGGAAAATACAAGCTTGTCCGGAAAATTGGATCTGGATCATTTGGTGACATTTACTTGGCAATCAACATTACAAATGGAGAGGTAAGGTCAAAGTCCGTTGGTGAACAGTACTACCACTAACAATATTAATTCGATATATCGTTTATGTAAAACTTGGACTCGAACTAGGCCCTTTTATTTCAGGTTTTTATCGTTGGAATCTCGATGTTTATGCTGACTCACTTTCATAACTTGATAGCTAGCGATTCATCTGTTTTTAATTTAACATTGGTAGCTAAATCTTCCTTTCATATCTCGAATGCTTGTCAACCACTTACGAATGTAACTGAATTTATTTTATATAACCTCTCTTCAACGAAGCATCCACTATACTATTAGAATTCATACTTCGGTATATATTTTGTATTTAGGAGGTCGCTGTAAAACTGGAGTCGCAGAAAGCCAGACACCCTCAGCTTCTGTATGAAAGCAAGCTGTATAAAATTCTTCAAGGGGGAGTTGGAATTCCACACATCAGGTAAGATAAGTTTAAGTATAAAATAATGCGGCACATGTTCAAATGACAAACTCTACATCTGCGCCAGTTGCAAATGGCCGCTCCTCTTTTGTTGTGTTTGTTCAACATGTCCTCCCTCTCGGTTAGAAAATGGCGGCTGAAAGAGGTCGAAAGCAAGTTTCCGGATATAGTAATAGGGTTTGTCACAGTGTCTGGTATCGTTTACCCTGAACGTAAACAATGTCCTCTGTGTTGCACTTTCTGTACACTCATGAACATTTAAATACAAAACGATAAATGTCCGTGTCGCTGCCCGAGTGTAAGTAGCTAAACCTTGCTTAATAATATTTTTGTAGGTAGCCCAGAGGTCTTGAAAAATATGTATATGCTATTGGTTATTAATATGGGAAAATATGAAAATATTTAACCTCAAACAAGTCTCTCACACTCCAGCCATAATGTTTGAGTTGGACTAATTATAGAAATGAATTGAATTTTAGAGTAATTATGGTTTATTTGTGCTTTTTGACGTCAAACTGACAGTCGTATTAGTGTAGAATGTTTTTAAATCTGGTATGTGTATTTCAGAGTTTAAAAAAAAATCACACACCAAGAGGCTTAAAGGATTTATTAAAGTTAACTATGGTAGAATAATTGGAAAGAGCACTTACCAAAAACAGTTTATGCCCAGGTCTTTTCAGTGGATAATTTTACTTCGATACTGTAGACTTGTACCTAAAACTTCTGCTGCAATCACAAAAGACCCTGATGCTTATCTTGAACATACCTTCAGCACACTCAGTACTTTTCATATTTTATAGTATACAAGATGTGGAAGAGTAACTGTTTATAATCACGCTTTCTAGTATTGCCCAGAAGTGGATAGTTTCCATTTTAAGCTGGGTTCCTCTCCTGGTTTTTTCTTCGTATTGTCTCGGGGAGTTTTCTTTGCCACTGCCTTGTTAATAAGCAATCTGCAGCAAATCTGCATCTGAATTTCTGTAAAGCAAAATGAAATTGTAGGTTTTTTATTTAAACTTCTTTCATTGACATGTTGCTTACCTGTTTTCTCCATTACCAAAAGTGCCATTTGACTACCAGTTGGTTGTGTCACTAGTGCAAATTGGCCCATTCTTTATCCCCACTTTTTCATCTTTTAGTCTTATCACTTGTCTTATCTCCTCCTTTGTATACCCTGAAGCAAACACATAGGTATTGAAAGCTTCAGTTTCCATGCTAAATACCCCTGTACTCAATGAAAGCCATCATGCTTTATATCTCGTAGACCACTAACTAACCAAGCATAGTTAGTGATCGGTTGCCGAACATGTCCCTAACCTGAGATGGTTTGAGTAGAGTGAGCTTAAAATCCCATTGCTTAAAATATGAATGAGTTGGCTTGTAATGCTCCATTTGATGGCTGTATTGCATAAGTCCTGACCATCCAGTAAAAAGATCAGTGTTTAAAAAGTTGTGTTGTCAATTCATTTCTGGTATATTTACCTCTTCCCATTTAAGTAGAAAATAACTGTCCTGGGAGCATTTTCAATATGGCCACTGAATGGACAGACTTTACTATAAGGACGTTGCCTGAATTAAGTGCAGCTGTGTTGTATAGCTTTATTGTATTCTGGAAGTTGAAATCCACCATTGGTGAAAAAAGAAGCTCATCTTTTAACTTCATTTTAGGTTTATTCATGTTTATGTTTGTTAATATATTTGTTTGAGATTGATGATTCTTCTTTTATTGAAACCGTGGTGGCAGTGTCCCATGTGATGTCAGAGTGGCACCCAACCACTAACCTCTCATGAAAATACAGTACCAGCCAAACAAATTAGCCCCCGAATTGCTAAGCACATCACAGATATTAAAATAGAAACATCTTAATGTCTCACGGTAGACCTTTTCTTAAACTCTTTCAGGACAGTCTGGCATTTATTAGGATGTACTCAAGTACTGAGTAGAAAATGTAATGAAGACAGCAAATGTGTGAATTAACTTAAATTTGCTTAATTATATTTTTTGATATGCCTGTCAAACATTTATTTTGTTGAGGTCAGATCAGCTGATATCAGAAAACAAGGATAATACCAATGAATGTGTTATTCAGTCACAAAGCTACTCCTTGCGCCTTTTACATGCAGACCTTTCATAGTTTTCAAAATTGGTAGACTGCTGCCTGAGGTGGTAAGTAGGCTTTTTCAAATGTAAAATGATATTCTAAACATATGGGTGAGCCACATTCCAGTTGTTAGTGAAATTGGGTTGGGACCATGCATTTTATTATTTTTTTTTCTTATTTTCTAGCTGAATACATTAATGCTGTAAGGATAATTTCTGGTTTATAATTCCCCATTATGATGGAAATACTTTCACATGTAGAGGTAGAGAAATGTAATTTTTATCAGAGTACCTTGGGAGTTTGTTTTGTGTTTACTCATCATGTCATTAACTTTTACAGACTGCACAGTCCTGCTTTTGGAAAGATTATGTGGTCTTTTATCTTGGAGGATTAAATAAATGCCAGATTTTGTGTGTATGTATATATATGTGTGTGTGTGTGTGTATGTATATGTGTGTGTATATGTATGTATATATATATATATATATATATGTATATGTGTGTGTATGTGTGTGTGTGTGTGTGTATATATATATATATATACACACACACACACACCTGGTATTTATTTAGTGAAATGAAACGAACAAGATGTGCTTTAACTGCAGACTGTCAGCTTTAATTTGAGGGTGTTTACATCCAAATCAGGTGA
>CM074980.1:11070527-11081392 GCA_037576825.1 Pangasius krempfi
TGTGTGTGTGTGTGTGTGTGTGTGTGTACATACATACATACATACATACATACATACATACATACATACATACATACGTACATATACACAGTGGATTTAAAAAGTCTACACACCCCAGTTAAAATGCGAGGTTTCTGGTGATGTAAAAAAAAAATGAGACCAAGATAAATCAGGGGGCAGGGCGCCCCCCCCAATATAATGGCAGGGGAAACACTGGGCTGCATAGGCGCAGACTAGTCAGAGTGTTGATCCCTGTCCACTGCCGAAAGCACCTTATCACGTTAGGGCATGTTATAATAAGACCTGGACCATGGAGCAATGGAAGAAGGTGGCCTGGTCTGATGAATCACGTTTTCTTTTGTATCATGTACAACCGGCCATCCACATCAGATGTATCAACCTTCTCACATTATTGGCTCAGGACCTGCCCTTAATGAAGCCCACTTGATCTTTATGCATCATACTTGGTGGAACCTTCTCCAAACGTGAAGCCAAATTCTTTGCCAATATCTTGCAGTCCACATTAGTGTTAGTGACATCATTATCCTTTTTAGGTGTCAGTGTTATCAATGTTTCCATGAAAGTATTAGGTAAAACTCACATTCTGTTAATAAAATCTCGAGATATATATATATATATATATATATATATATATATGAGAGAGAGAGAGAGAGATATTACATATCACTTTAACTCCATTAATGAGGGCTTCTATAAATATAATCCTCCCAAGACCATCTTTAGCTTCTTTCAAAATTCAGCCATTTATCGATTAGAATCATTACCTCATTTTGTTTCCTTCTAAACGATGAACGAAATATTTCACCCGGTCTCGTTTAATTTTGAGCGCTTCATTATCTTTCATATATATTTTAACTGGACTTCCACAACTGTTAATATTCCATGTTATGTACTTGATGTTACTGCCGGGTTTTAAGCCAAACGGATCACACGCTGTCATGCGTGTAAACAAATACGCTGGATGGCTGCCTCTTATTGGGGAATGGTGTACCCGTCTGTGATGTACTTTTATTCCATTTTAACAAGAAACCATTGAACATTTCAGACACGGGAAACCACTCTCTGCAACACAGTGTTATTTAACTAAAAGGAGCAAGCTACAGAGGCCCACCCCCACCCCAAGCTAACAAAAGAAAAGGAAAAAGAAAGGACGCAACAAAGAAAGAAGTTATACCAAACAGGACCTTCTTCCTTCAGTCAACCCAAAATTCCGGTCAGTAGAGTGCCATGTCGGCTATCGAGCCTTACTTTGGTGTCAGACTGGTCCTGGACAGCACAATTATCCAACTCCCCCCACCCACACATTGTACCTACCCCGTATGCTCCACATTTGGTTATCTTGTATATGCATTTGGTCCCTTCATTCTGTAGCCCCTCAGTGATTTTGATGACCTTCTCTGCATCTGCACTCATCGTAAACACCTTACACTTCCCTTGCCATGTAAAACAGAGTGAGGCTGGATATGCCAACGTGTACATTAATGCTCCTCAGCATTTCATCAGAATCTGAGCAGCGGTTAATTGTCTCAGCTTCCTGGCCAGCTCTCTCTATGTCCGGGAAGAAGGAAATCTTACATCCTTCCCCTTAGATTGCTCCTTTTTTCTTTGGCCACTAGTAACACTTTTTCAATGAACGCAAAAACTTAATCAATACTATTTTCGGTGATCAAGCTGCCTTGGGCCTTGTAATGAGAGCGTGGTGTGCCATCTCAATCTCGGACTCTCCATCTGGATCATCTGGATTAACCTTCGGATAAGATTTTCTGCACGTACTTGATCATTCCACCTGCCCCTAAACCCTTTCTCAGACCGATCAGACTTGCATTGTTGTGCCGGCTCCTATTTTCTAAATCCTTGATTTGATTTTACATAGCTTCCAGGCATTTGACATGTCACTCGACTTCATCAACTAAGGTAACATCCTCCATATTGTCCAGCCTTTCTAGAATTGCATTCACCAAGTTTGTCAGTCACACATTTTTTTAATTGCTGACTCGTCACCAGCGCTCATAAGGTTGAGTTCATCTTTTTCTTATTCTGGTTAACAAGTTTTCCATCTTGGAATCGTTGTCTGTCTGCTGGGGTGGCGGCGCTTAGTGTGCTGGCGAAGTCTGGTTGTCATGCAGCTTGTTACCCCCTTAAAATACGTCGACATGGTGGTCGATAAGAAATGTGGAATAAATATGTTTGAATAAATTGAATGGTGGTACCACATGACTCCCCAGGCAGGAGGTTTTAATATTATGGCTGATTGGTGTATGTATACATACATACCGACATTGTTGTTCTGTCTTTTGCACTATGGCAGTTTCTAAAATCCCAGAATAAACTTGAGCACACATAGTGAGAGAGACTAATGTTAATTTTTTTTGTCCAGCCACTTTCCTTATAAAAAGTGACCAAAATGTGTGCACACGTGTGCAAGAAAACACAGTGAGAGAGACTTTCCTTATAAAAAGTGAACAAAGTGTGTGTGTGTTTACGTTTTTTTCGGAGGAAATCGACTCCCTCTCCAGGATGATTTCTGACTTTTTCTGACAGAAATCAGCAACGCATTATAAAATGTCATTTGTCAGGAGAGCGAGGTGACAAATATCATTGGTCAAGGGACTCATTTATTGATATTTCATTGGTAGTTCATATGTACCCGAGACGATATAGGGGTTTCTATTTTTCCAGAGTTATTCCAAGAAAATGATGTCGTGTGATATACAAGTTTATAGAGTTAAATGCATGTGAAGCTTGCATTCTTATAATTTTTCTGTTTGAAAGTGTAATAAAATGTAATGTTAACCTACTTGACTAAGCGAGTAATTAGCACTATGCAGTGTGTTTGTTTATTGTATAAAACATTATAATGTTTATTTTGTCCATTTTATATGACTCTAAAACATTTTGATCCAGTGAATGTGTGGTGATGCATGTTTGTTTTTGTTTGTTGTAGGTGGTATGGCCAAGAAAAAGACTATAATGTCCTGGTGATGGATCTTCTGGGGCCCAGTCTAGAGGATCTCTTTAACTTCTGTTCCCGCAGATTCACAATGAAAACGGTTCTTATGCTTGCAGATCAGGTAAGGCGCAACATGAAAGGTTTTCTTCTCAAGGATCTTTCCATGTACAGGTGCTGAGATATTTGTGTGGAATTCAGTGTTTCTCCTGAATTCTGAAAAAGATTTCTCATCGATGTTGCTTCAAGCCTAGTGTTTAGTGAATGAATGAATGAATAAGTGTAACAAAATAGAGGCACAAATTAGCCTAGTAGATGAAAGAGTTTTTTGAAAGACACACACATCTACCAGATGACGCTTCTAACCAGTGTGCTCAGTGTGTAGTTTGCAGACTAGCTTTGCCTCCTTGTGTTTTAAACATAGCTGCAGTGTATTCTGAAAATATTTAGCCCCTTTATTTTTTCCAAATTTTATGTTACAGCGTTTCTCTAAATGAGAGTAATTTTTTGTTTTCCGTCTGCAAAGAAATTAAGAAAACAGTTGTGATTCTTGTATTTATGTTATCAGAGGTGGTTATGTTACTTGGGGTGGTTGCTTGTGTGTTACTAGGTAGTTCATATGGTATTCCAGGTGGTTGCTAGGGTGTTGATAGCTTATTGCTATGGTATCCCACATGGTTGCTAAGTGGCTGCTAGGGTACTTTGTGTAGTAGTTATGGGATTGCTTAGGTGTTTGTTACACAATTCCGAGCAGTTGGTAAGTCATAGCTAGGTGGTTGCTATAGAATCTCTGCAAATAAACATGCTAGAAGCCATCTGTCATATTTCAGGGAGCAACTACTTTGTTTTCAATCAGATGTTGAGGAATGATTTTATTGAATGCTGTGCTAAAGTCTATGAACAGCATTCGAACATACATGTTCTTTTTGTCTAGATGGGTGAGGGCCAGGTGGGAATGGGTGGAGGGAGAGTGGTGTCGTCTGTTGAGCAGTTGGGTCGATACGTGAACTGCAGGGGATCCAGTGAGGAGGGCATCAAGGGTCTTGATGTGCCTCCTGATGAGCCCCTCAAAGCAATGGTGATAGGTGCAGCATACTTCCCTGGGTTGACTCTGCATAGAGTTTTCCTCACATCAGCCGTGTTTAGACGCAGTGCTTAATCGTTGAGAGGAGGGGTGGTCTTCATACGCTGTTCTGTCTCAAACCGAGCATAGAAATTGTTGAGTGCATCTGGAAGTGAGGCGTCACGGTCACAGGCGAGAGATTTCCAGTATTTGGTCATGGGCTGGATGCCCTACCACATAAGCCCTATGCCGCCACTGTCCATGAAGTGGCTCTAGATTCTCTGGGTGTGTGCGTGCGTCGCCTCTCTGATGGCCAGGGACAGTTTGGCCCTCGCTGTTCTTAGGACTGCTGGGTTCGACTTCTGGTTGGAGCGTGTATTGATGGTCTTGGAGACAGTGACGTCATATCTGCACATGCTGATGTAGCTGGTCACAGATGCCGTGTATACCTCCAAGTTGGTGGAGCTGCCATTGGGTGCAGCCGCCCTGAACATGTACCAGTCAGTGTGTTTGAAACGGTCCTGGAGAGCAGAGATGGCTCCTGTTGGCCAGGCTTTTACCTGCTTCAGAACCAGTTTAGAGTGAGTGATAAGAGGTCTGGTGGGGCGAGGTGGGGCGGGGCTCCATCTGGTATGCGCCCTTAGCATTAGTTCTGAGGGGAATGTGCACTCTGACTATAAGGACAGTGGTGAATTCCTGTGATAAATAAAATGGTCTGCAACTAGCAGTCACAAACTCCAGTGACAAGCAGTAACTAGAAATGAGGCACGAAAGGAGGCGAGTCTGTCTAGCTGTATGGCAGCATCCCGAACTCTGTTGCAGACCCACGTGTCTGAAAACAAAGACGGAGCAGTCTCTAAACTCACACTGCGTAATCTGCTGGAGTCGAATGCAGTCCAATTTATTGTCCAGGGAGCAGACATTGGAGAGTGGGATGGTTGGGAGAGTCAGCCGGCTAGGGTTTGTTTTTAACCTAGGCACGGACCCTTGCCCCACTTCCTCGCACATGGCTTACGATGTTCCCTCCCCCGGGCACAAGTATCAGGCGTCGGGCGATGCAGAGGACTGGAGGCCTAGTCCCTGCAGCAAGCCGAGATCATGTAGCTTCTCCAGCAGATTATCTGGAAATGATCTCCAGCATATCATCTACAGATTATCTGGTTGTTGGATGATTTCTGTATTTTAGCAGCGTCTGGCGATGGTAGACACGAACACCGGTTGCTTCGATGTCCATGTGCCGTTAAGATTTGGCTAAGAACAAAAAATAGCACCATTTTGGATCCAGGTGGCCACTATGTGCTATTTATCTTTGATCTGTTTTGACTTTTTTTTTTTCAAACAGGGCTTATCAAGTCTATGGGATTGTGCACAATATGACCAGAGACATACAAATTTCAGGTCTTTGCATCATGTTGTTGCACACAGCTGGCTTGATAAGTGTATGTGTGTGTATTAACAGGGTCACAAATCATGTGATGGCAGGGCCAGTGAAGCTTTCCCTGCGTATTACCTATGGGAGAAACTCTAAATTTGGAACATTTCTATGTGACTGCTGTAATTACAATATTGCATTTAAAACAAAACAACAACAAAAAAGCTACTGAGGGGTCAAGCACTACATAGTACCACTTTGGGGTCAGATACCACCAATGTTTTGTCCTCCCTCCAGACATGGTCCTCAACATAGCTTTAAATTTTGTGTTGATCTAGTGAATATATGATCTCACTACTTTTTTTTTTTTTATATATATATTTTTTTGGCTTATTTTCATCAATGTTCATTATTGCAGATGTCAAAAGCAACACATTACTTCAGAGCGGCAGTCTCCAAGGAATCACATGAGAAGAAAGATCATGATTTTAGGTCAAGCTCTTTAATAGTTATGTTGGTGCTTTTAAACATGGAGAATATTCATTACTATATGGGGAATTAATTTGTTGCCTTAACTGTACAAGTTTTGTGTGGCTGGACTTCGGTTTACTCTTATTTTCTTTTTTGAAGTGCAGTTTTTAGCAGTTCTTTTTCAAGCAATGTTTAGTGTGTACATAAGAGTGATGTTTTTTCGCTTATAAAGGTGTCACCAGACTTTACATTAATAAAAAGACATTAATAAAAAAAAATTAATAGACATTCATAACAAGAATGCAAATACACAATTTCTTCTACAGACCAAATGAGGCAAGCCATCTGTTCAGATATATCAGGTTTCGGAGCTCAATGTGCTTTGCTGTTTAACATTATAGCAGGAAAGGCTTTGTATGCAGTGTGCATGTGGTAGGCCTCACCATTGCTTTTTGTGACATTTCGTGAGTCTACAAGCATGTATTGTATACAGTTCGATTCATTTTGATGAATAGATTTTACATGAATTTGTGAATTCATATGTGCGTTTTCAAAATATCACCTCACTTCCTGTTTTGCACCTTTTCTGGCTAAGTCCACATTATTCCGGATAGAACTGAAAACTGCTTTTTATGTTTAAAAACGCTCTACGTCTACACTGGCGTTTTCAAGCGTTTTCCAAAAATTGCTCATCCACACTGAAACGGCTGAAAACGCTTACATTCTTATACTGTGCATGCATAAAAACATAAACTTTGGGCTGCGTCATTTGTCAGGCGTTTATTTACTTTGTCTCTTTCAGTTGATGTCAACGTTGTACAAAGTGTAAAAATACATAATTGTTTTTGAATACCTCCATCTTCTCTGTCCACACTACAAAGTGAAAACAGCATTTTCAGATTTATCCATTTGGGGGAGCGTTTTTAGTTTTTGCTGGAAAATAATGCAGCCTCGGTGTGGACAGAAGGCAAACCTATAGAGGGAAAAAAATGCGTTTTCAAATTTATCTGGGTTAATGTGGACGTAGCCTCTGTCAAATGTAGTTGCATGCTATGGGCGAATTGTTTCAAATATCAAAAATTGATCTGATAACTTTTGTGCAGCTTGGTTTGAAGATGATCTGAGCCAAATGTGAGGATTGGACAGTAACTGAAAGCTGTGACATCAGGTGATCTTAGAAGCGTAGAAGGAGTTGATTCTAAACCAAATACTTTAAAAGTAATGGGGCAAAATGTTTTGCTGAACCAAATATTATGAAGGAAAAAAAATGTGGACTTTTTAAAAAATGTTTTTAAAGGTTAAAAAAAAAAAAAAAAAAAAAAAACCTTAAATGGCAGAAAATCTGATATAGTGTAAAATAACATCATGGGGCCCATTGATGAGCATGAGCCATTTATGGCATGAGCCAAGGATTAATCTGGGAAAGAAATTAGTATCTATGGCATGCAGTTCAAAAGTTATACTCTTAAATGTACCTTTAATAAATCTGACTCACTGGTGGTGCTAGAGGCATTCAGAGGCCAAAACTGGGGAAATTTCTTTTGGTACTATGGCCAGTCAGTGTGCTAAATTTCACAACTTTTTACCATACAGTTCTAAGGGCTGCCACAGACTTATATAATAAATAATAAGAACACAAGCCAAAAAGCCTTTGATGCTTGACCTCTTATAATAATAATAATAATAATAATAATAATAATAATAATAATAATAATAATAGCAATAATAGCAATAATAAAAAAAAATTAATGAATGAATGAACAAAATCACGTCTGTGATTCATCATGATTACATTCCAATTTCATAACTATATATACTATATAAGTATAAACTATATTTACACATTGAATGCACAAATTAATGTCTACACATCAGACATACTATGTTTTAAAGTGCATGCTCAATTGGGTTAAGGTCTGGTGATTGACTTGGCTAGTCTAAAACCTTTCATTTTTTCCCCCCTGAAGAAGTCCTTTGTTGCGTTGGCTGTGTGGTATGGGAGTGTGGTCACCCTTGACCTACTGGAATGCCTCCTGATACTTCCTCTCCATCAATTTTATAAAATGGGTTCTTGAGGGAAGAGTGTACCCGGGGTTGAGTGCACTGACCCTGCTTTTGAAACCTTGATCTTCAGCCATTGACAGTGGCCACATGTCGGTTACCAGCCTTTTCAGAATGACATCAGTTACAACTGCTGCTTGTTGTGCAGGGCACAGGGTTTTTTTTTTCTCTGAACAGACTCACTCATGGTGCCCTTTTTCTTTCTGAAATGAAAAAGATAATGTGTATGCAAAGAAAAGTTCTGTGTAACTCAGTATATGCTTTGTTTTGGTTATAATCCGAATTACAACTGAGACACACAATTTAATAGACAAATAGTTTAATTATAAATAAAGGTTTGGGATTTGGTTAATTTTTACTTTATATTTAAAATTATATTTATTACTGGGGATGAGAATCATGAGCAATTTTAAACCATAAACACTAAAAAATATACTATAGTATTTATGCATAATTTTTGTGTATGCACAAAAAAGCATTGATAATTAAACTACAGTCCTGAATTATTAATAAACACACTTTCACTGCACCTTATCGTTTCTGTTACACACTGCCTTTAGGCATAGTCTTTTACTTATGTTTACTCAGTTTGCTTTGTCCATCTTACTTGCGCTACCCTGTTTATCACTGCATCTGCGTTGCGAGTGAGGCACGCAGCATGACGCTAGTTACAAAAATAGCTGATTGCCATTATAATAAATGATAGAATTTACACTTCAAGCATGCAAATAAAGCGTATAAAATTTAATTAAACTAAACCTTTAAACATGCAGCGTTTAACATGCCTTAGAGGGTCGCACATTTTTTCCCACTGTCACTTGGTCTGTACTGTCATTTTTCCAATGCATGTTTTCACAGCAGATGTAAGCTAAATGTGCACAGACCAACTAATCGATAATGAGATTTGACAGCTCTAGTCTAATTCCATCATTTGCACCCAAGTGTCTTAAGTGTATAGCAACAAATTAATTGGTCTTGATGCGTGTATGTGTGTGTTATTTACAGCGATCAGCCATAACATTAAAACCACCTGCCTATTACTGTGTAGACAACCCCCCCCAACCCACAGGTGGTCAGTTGAATTAAGATCTGGGGCATTTGGAAGCCAAGCCAAGGGGTTTACTTGGTCTGCAGCAGTGCTTAGTAGGTGGTATGTGTCAAATAACGTCCACATGAATGCCAGAACCCAAGGTTTCCCAGCAGAACATTGCCCTGTACATCTCACTGCCTCCGCTGGCTTGCCTTCTTCACACAGTGCATCCTGGTGCCATCTTCCATGATGTAAAAGAAAACATGATTTATCAGACCAGGCCACCTTTGACAAGGGCCAAATTGTGATGGGTAGACAACAGGTTATGTGGGGTGTTCCTGGTATGCTGTAATTAGTATCTACCAAAAGTGGTCCAAGGAAAGACAACCGGTGGACTGACGACAGGGTCATGGGCGTGCAAGGCTCGTTTATACATGGAGCGAAGGCTAGCCCTTCTGGTCCAGTCCCACAGAACAGCTACAGTAGCACAAATTGCTGACGGAGTGACCGACAAAAATGGCAAAGACCTGGCCTCCAATTTCCCCAAATCTCTATCCAATTGAACATATGTGGGATGTGCTGGACAAACAAGTCCGATCCATGGAGGTCTCACCTCGCAACATGCAGGACTTAAACTACTACTACAGGATTTTAATTGCTGCTAATGTCTTGGTGCCAGATACCATAGCACACCTTCAGAGGTCTTGTGGAGTCTTGACGAGTAAAAGCTGTTTTGGCGGCACAAGGGGAACCTACACAGTATTAGGCAGGTGGTTTTGTTGTATGTTATGGCTGGTCTGAGTGTGTGTGTGTGTGTGTGTATGTATGTATATATATATATATATATATATGTATGTCCAAATATATATATTACACACACACTACTGTGCAAAGGTCTTGGGCACATGCAGAGACATGCTGTAGAGCCAAGATGCCTTCAAAAATAATTAAATGAAATGTTTCTACATTAAAAAAAAAAATACTATAAAGAGCAGTAAACAGTAATAAATGAAACAAAATCAATATTTGGTGTCACGATCCTTCACTTTTAAAAAAAATAAAAATAGTCTCGGGTATAATTTGTGCAGTTTTATAAGGGAATGAGCTGTAAGTGTTACTGATTATCTTGCAGAACCACAGTTCTTCTGGAGACTTTGTCACACTTGCTTCTTATTTTTCAGCAAAACCAGCAGCCTTCATTATGTTTATTTTTTTATTTATTTATTTTTTTTGGTCTGAAAAGTCTGTGTAATATGCTGCTTTCTTTACTGACATACATGTTTCTGCAACATTTAATTTTGTGCTGGAAAACTAATGTTTGGAAATCTAAAGTTTTTGTACTGAATCAATAATGTAGAAGTCATAAAATAATCTGACAAACTTTGTAATAAAAAAAAAAACATTAGGGTGCCAAAGACTTTTGCACAGTACTGTGTGTATATATGTATGTGTGTATGTACAGTGGATATAAAAAGTCTACACACCCCTGTTAAAATGCCAGGCTTCTGTGATGTGACCTTTAATGTGACCTATAACCTGTACAACTTGTTTGAAAAACAAACTGAGATCTTTCAGGTTGGGTGAGTAAAAATAAAAACACAAAATAATGTGGTTGTGTAAGTGTGTACACCCTTAAACTAATACTTTGTTGAAGCACCTTTTGATTTTATTACAGCACTCAGTCTTTTTGGGTGCGAGTCTACCAGCATGGCACATCTTGACTTGGCAATATTCGCCCACTCTTCACTGCAAAAACGTTCCAAATCTGTCAGATTACAAGGGCATCTCCTGTGCACCGGGTTCAATCGGATTTAGGTCTGGGATCTGGCTGGGCCATTCCAAAACTTTAATCTTCTTCTGGTGAAGTCATTCTTTTGTTGATTTGGATGTATGCTTTGGG
>CM074980.1:11094747-11121249 GCA_037576825.1 Pangasius krempfi
AACCAACCCCCAAAAAAAAAAACAAAAAAAAAAAAAAAAAAAAAAAACCCCATTAACAAAACAAAAAACAAAAGGTTTTATTTAAAAAAAAAAAAAAAAAAAAAAAAAAAAAAAAAAAAAAAGCAGTGGAATTAAATTTTAGAAGCACTTGCTTGTTATGGTTAGCTGCATTACATTACATATTGTATATATTTATGTGAAATTAATTACCATTAAAGTGGACTATTGCACTTTGGTCTACTGTGCCAGTGAGAGAAAATCCACTCTCTACATCTTCTGACCAGGACTGGGTGTCATTTGAATTTTTTTTCTAAATGGACTAAACTGACTTTTTGGCAATTAATCTACACATAATAACCCATAATGACAAAGCGGAAGGTTTTTAGAGATTTTTGGAAATTTTTGTTCCCTGTCCCTCCCACTGAGAAGCATCCCCATAGCATCTTACCAGCATACCTCACATTAGGGATGATATTACCAGTTTACAAGCAGTACTGGGCTTTTGCCAGTCAACCCAAAAAAAATAATGAAATTTTCCACTTTTGTCTTATCAGACAAGACAATATTTTTCCTTATGCTCTCAGAGTCTTAAGTGCCTGCCATATGCCTTTTACTCAGGACTGGCTTCTGTTTTTCCACACTATAAAAGTCTAATTGATGGAGTACTTCTGAGATTGTTGTACTTCTGGCAGGTTCACAAACTTTTGCAGAGGACTTCTGAAGTTCTATTAGAGTGGGTAGTGTCATGCAACGTCGGGGGCAGCATAACGCACTCGGAAGAAAGCACTGTCCACCTACTTCCACTGTGATTGATAGGGGCGTGTATGCAGCCCCTCCCTGAGAGCACGGCCAATTTTACTCTCTTGGCTGTGGCATCATCTGGAACTCAAGCTCTCTGGATGATGGGATGAACGCTATTCTGTTACGCCACTTGGGGCAATTTTCTTGATGGAGAATAATTAATTCTTTTTTAAAAAATATTAGTAATCCTTTTTGATGTCATTTGTTAAGTAACACTGAAGTAACACTGAATTTATTTTACTTTTTCAGTACTCAGCAGTCCTGAAATGCTTCAGTTGCTGTCTTTTGGGGTCCCAGCCCTACTTTTGACAAAGTTTAATTTGCAGATTTGACAGATTTTAAAAAACACTTGAAAGCCTACTCAGTAGGTTTCACTGGTGCCTGTATTTAATATATTTAAAAGTTTATTTATTTATTTATTTATTTATTTATTTATTTTTATAAATTAAATGATTTTGTCTCCAACAGTCGTCGAGATGACATGGAATCTCTAGGCTATGTGCTGATGTACTTCAACAGAACCAGCTTGCCCTGGCAGGGACTGAAGGTAAGATAAAGATATTGCTCAGGAGCTGTTCACAGTGCATGTCTGGCCCCATGAGACTATAAACCACAAGAGAGCTCCAAAGCACTACAAAATAACCAAAAAACAAAATCTCACACAGCCAGAACAGGCAGCTCCACTACTATAACATGTTGCTGTTTTATAATATAAAATAAGTTTGTTTAGACTTAATGTGGGAGTTTGTTGTGCACTTGGTTAGTTTAAAAGGCCACTGTTCAATGCATGGGGTTTTAAACTTGCGCACATTTAAACATCCCAGAAAGTGATCACGCACACACTGAGTGTATTTATATATGATGCATATTATAATGTGTGACAAATCTCATCCTTTCATGCTCTTTATACAGGCTGCCACAAAGAAACAGAAATATGAGAAGATTAGTGAGAAAAAGATGTCAACTCCTGTTGAGGTCTTGTGTAAGGTATGTGGAGCAAGCACATTAAATGGCATTCTTTACTTTAATGCTATTTGTCATCTCATTTCCTACTTTGTATGCTTGAGTTCAGAGAAAAGAAAGAAAGAAAAAAACACTGTCCATTAACAGAGTGCACTGTGTATTGGCTAGTTTTGGCATTTTTATATACAGGATTCCTAAGAGTCTTTGTGAATTTGCTAACTTGCCCATAACTTGTCTTGAGACATTGCAGCTAATTCAAGCTATTGACCAGACCAATAGATATTTTATAGTGGTCCAAAAAATTGTAGTGACCTTTTGTCTTGTGTAGGGTTTTCCGGCTGAGTTTGCCATGTACCTGAATTACTGTCGTGGGCTACGGTTTGAGGAGGCTCCTGATTACATGTACTTGCGTCAGCTGTTCCGCATTCTTTTCAGGTACTTGTCTGTATTACACACAAGTCCAACTCTCTTCAGCTTTTTTTTTTCAAGGGCAGATGCCATAAGTTGAATATGAACATTATCTACAACAATATCTACATTTTTGAGACTGAAGACAATAACCAAAACTTTGAGATGCACATGCAGTTTTTAGTAGTGTCTTTCTCCTAGAGTCTCGCACATGATCAATTGGTTTTTGTCTAAAAAATAAAAAAATTTTAAAACCAATTTTTGTGCTCTTATGTTGATACCTGTTCACTGTCACTGGATCTTCCTTAGGACTCTGAACCACCAGTATGACTACACATTTGACTGGACCATGCTTAAGCAGAAAGCAGCACAACAAGCAGCATCCACAGGGGGACAGGGGCAACAGGCACAGACCCCCACAGGCAAGCAAACTGACAAACCCAAGAGTAACATGAAAGGTTAGTAGCAAACAGCCAAGTGACGTTTTCAGTGCAAAGACACCAATAGCTTGAATTATTTTTTTAAGGTGTAAAAAGAAAAGCATTGAAATTGGAAGAATCTCTTTCTTCACTCAAAGATTTAGTAATATGAACAAAGAGTGTAAATTTAAGGAGGGCCCACAGAATGTTTAAAAATAAATAAATAAAAGAAAGAAAATTGGTCTTGCAGTTGCAAAGACGTCCTTGGGAAATTTGGCTACTAACTTTGACAGAGTCTCTATTCTTTGGGGTTAAGGGTTTCTTCTACCTTTCTCAAAATGTCAGATTATAATCACGGTATCTGTGAAATAACTACTTTTTAGATGTCATGCTTGAGTTGGCATTATTTCTCCTAATCACTAGTCCTAAATCTAACACTTATTGGAATGGTCTCAAGTACCACTATTACCACATGAGTGGAAGTGACTTTGTTTATCATATTAATTTTGATTTTGTTTGGCCTGGGGGCCAAAGAAACTATAAAACCTTCTGGTGAATTGTTCAAAAGTGAAAGACTAAAATCAATTCGGTATACACATTGCACAGCACTGTGCGATTCTCTAGTCCCCTCCTATGCTTCTGTGTTAATGAATATGGCCTTTCTTTGTTCCATGAGTTTTGTATCTGATCGTCTGTGACAACATGAAAGTTTAAAAAAAAAAAAAAAAAGTTTGATCCTTTCAAAGCCATAGGTTTTTTTTTTGTTAGCCCCCATGGGCAGTCCTGTTGTACTATTCTACATGAAGACATGTTTGCTATTTTTCTTAGTTCTTAGACTTGAGATCTCAAAGCATTTTGTTGTATTCCACAACGCATGCTAACTTGTTCAGTCAGGCTTGGATCAAATCTGTCAATTTCAGTTCCACAAAGGAAGCTTATCTTAAGCTCTGCTCAGTTACTGTGGCAGCATATGCTTTTGGACAAACCTGTTCAGTGTCCAGTTAGTTTTGAAGTTTATCTTAGCTTGATGTATTGGTCAAACTGTGCTTTAATGCTTTCACCATTGTGCCTTCATGGTAGTGCAAACATAAGCAGTATAAAATCTGGTGCAATAGAAAAGCACCAGACGATGCCACAGCCGTCCGTGGCTGGGAGTCCAAGAGAGCGAAAATTATCTGTGTTCTCTGGGCAGGAGGTGCAGCATACTCTCTCTACCCTGTCAATCACAGCAACACTAGCCAAACGGCCAGTGTCTGTGTGCATGAATTCATGCATACGGAAGGGGCGGATAGCTTTGACTTAAACGATCTGCTGTTAATGTCTTGGTGGAGGTCTTGTAGGGTCCATGTCTTGGCGGGTTGGAGCTGTCTTGGCAGCACACAGGTGAAAAAGATAAATGAAAGGGCAGATCAAAATTTCAGCTTTTGTTTCCTGATATTTAATCTAGTTGTCCTAAACTTAGAACATGTCACCTTTTGTTTGAACCCACTCTTTTTTTCAAGTGATGAGAAATATTGGAACATGCAACTGACAGGTGTTTCTTGTTGCCCAGGTGTACCCTATTAGATTGTTTAAACAGTTAATAGCTGTGAATGTCTACTCTTGGTTTGAGCCTTGAGTTTTGCCTGTGAAGACTGCATTTGTCCTTAAAAAGGATAAACCAACATGAAGACCAGAGAGCTGTCTATGGGAGAAAAGCAAGCCATTGTGAAGGTGAGAAAAGAGGGAAGATTGATCTAGGCCATTGCACAAGCATTGGCCATAGACAGTACAACAATTTGGAATGTCCTGAAAAAGAAAGAAACCACTGGTGTACTAACAACCAGACATCAGACTGGTTGGCCAAGGAAAACAGAATGATGACAATCACTGATTGCTGTGAAGAAAAACCCAAAAACAGCAGTCAGTGACATCACTAACAACCTCCACATGGCAGGGGTGAGGGTATCGCCATCCACCGTTCAAAGAAGACATCCCTTTTGAGCCTGGTTTCTCTCAAGGTTTCTTCCTCATATCATCTCAGGGAGTTTTTCCTCGCCACCGTCGCCACTGGCTTGCTCATTAGGGATAAACATACAGTGATAAATTCAAATATTTACAATATATTTTTTGTGAATCCATTTATTTCTGGAAAGCTGCTTTGTGACAATGTCCATTGTTAAAAGTGCTATACAAATAAAATTGAATTGAATCAAGAGCAGAAATATAGAGGCCATACCACAAGATGCAGATTACTCATCAGCAATAAGAATCAGAAGGTCAGATTGGAATTTTCAAAGAAATACTGAGATGAGCCACATTCTTCTTGAACCAAGACAAGTTCTTGAACCAAGACTGACCACTACCAAATTGATGGAAAGGCCAAAGTGTGGAGAAAAAAAGGATCTGCTCGTGATCCATGCAAGTTCATCAGTCAAGCACAACTTTGCATGGCTGATTCTGGAACAGGCTCACTAATTTTTATTGATGACGTAACTCATGGTAGCAGCAGAATGAATTTAGAAGTCTAAAGATACATTCAGTTTGCCGATTTACAGAGCAATGCGTCCAGTCTGATTGGGAGGAACTTCATCATACAGGAAGACAATAACCCACAACAAACTGCCAACACGACAAAGGACTTAATTTGGGGGAAAAAGTTTTTAAAAGAAGGTTTTAGACCGCCAAATTCAATCAGCAGGCCATAACCCAATTGAACATACATTTCATCTCATGTAGAGGAGGCTGAAGGGAGAAACCACCAAAACAACAACTGAAAGTAGATCAAGTAGCATCACAAAGGAAGAATGCAACAGCATCTGCATCAAGCCGGCAACCCGCAGAAAATTGTGGCCATGAAGGGATGCACATGGTCAGCAACAATAACCATATCTGTATGGTTATTGTTGCTGACCATGTGCATCCCTTCATGGCCACAATTTTCTGATTAATAAAAAAATAGACCCATCTTCTAATGGTTGCTGTCAGAATGGTAATGCACCATGTCACAAAGCAAAAGTCGTATCAACCTGGTTTGATGACCATGAGAGCGAGTTCATTGTTCTTCAGTGGTCTTCAGTAATTGAATCTGAATCCACCTTGGGGATGTGGAGCATGAAAGTGCACCTAAAAATATGCAGGAATTGCATGATTCAATCATGTCAACATGGACTTGAATCTCAAAGGAATGTTTCTAACATCTTGTGGAGTCTATGCCATGAAGACGTGAGTCTGTTTTGAGCGCAAAGGGAGGCCCTACCCAGCATTAGTATAGTTTTCCTAATAAAGTATGCACACGCACGCACACAAATATATAAATACATATATAAAAAAATTTGTGCGCGCGCATGTACTGATGAACCATAACATTATGACCATATCCAATCCGCCAAGTCCTAGCCTCTACAAGACCTCTGAAGGTGCCCTGTGGTATCTGGCACCAAGACGTTAGCAGCAGATCCTTTAAGTCCTGTAACTTGTGAAGTCGAGCCACCATGGATTGGAATTAGTATTCCAGCACATCCCATAGCTGCTTTATCTGATTGGGATCTGGGGGATTTGAAGCCCAGAGCAACACCCTGAGTGCTTTGTCATGTTCCTCAATCCATTCTTGAAAAATGCACCTCAGTTTGATGCAAAATTAACAGTGATGAATTGTGAAATATGAAAGTGAGAAATACTTGAAAGTGTCACTCATGGTGCCCATCAAAGCACTTTTTCTAACAGTGCTAATTTAACAAAAATCAGTTGAATAAAAATCGAAGGATGTAGAGACACTCAGTTTAGTGCTCTAAAGTACTCTTCAAGATGACAATGAATTAGTTAACCAGTGATTAAAAAAAAAAAAAAAAGGCTCTAATGGGCTTGATAACAGATCTCAGCCTGAGAAAACTGCAATTTTATTTCATACTTTTTTGTGCATCGCTCAAACCAGCTGATTAAAACAGTGGTAAAAAGTCACTATAAATTTCCACTTTGTGTAAAAAAAAAAAAAATACTGGTTCAGCTTAAAACCCATGTCCTACTTCATGCACCTTGCTTTATTTTAAGGGGGTGGGGTAACTTTTTGTTAACTTTAAAACATTGCTAGTGACCTGAATAGAATTTCACAAGTAAATGCTCATTAAGACCTAACTTTTAAAATATAAACCGATCAGCCACAACATTAAACCACTGAGAGGTGGCAGGAATACCCTTGATTATCTGATTACAGTGGGACCTGTCAAGGAGTGAGATATATTAGGCAGCAAGTGAACAGTTAGTTCTTAAAGTTGATGTGTTGGAAGCTGGAAAAATGGGTAAGCCTAAGGATCAAAGTGACTTTGACAAGAGTCAAATTATGATGACTAGACAGTTGGGTCAGAGCATCTCCAAAACAGCAGGTCTTGGGGGGTGTTCCTGGAATGCAGTCTTTATTACCTGCCAAAAGCGTTCCAAGGAAGGACAACTGGTGAACAGGGTCATGGGTACCCAAGGCTCATTAATGCGCCTGGGGAGCAAAGGCTAGTCTGTCTGGTCCGATCCCACAGAAGGGCTACTGTACAAAAATATCTGAAAAAGTTAAAAGCTGACTACGACAATGGTGTCAGCACACAGTGCATCGCAGCTTGCTGTGTATGGGACTGTGAAGCCAGTGAGAGTGCCCTTGCTGATTCCAGTCCACTGCCAAAAGTGTCTACAGTGGGCACATGAGCATCAGAGCTGGACCATAGAGCAATGGAAGGAGGTGTCCTGGTCTGATGAAGCATTTTCTTTCACATCATGTGGATGGCCAGGTGTGTACGCGTTGCTTACCTGCGGAAGAGGTGGCACCAGGATGCACTATGGGAAGAAGGCAAGCCGACGGAGGGCCAAGTTCTGCTGGGGAACCCTTGGTCCTGGCATTCATGTGGATGTGAGTTTGAAATGTACCACCTACCCAAACACTGTTGCAGACCAAGTAAATCCCTTCATGGCAATGGTATTCCCTAATGGCAGAGGCCTCCTTCAACAGGATAATGCACACTGCAAAAATTGTTCAGGAATGGTCTGAGGAACATGACAAGGAGTTTAGGATGTTGACTTGGCCTCCAAATTCCCCAGATCGCAATTCGATTGAGCATCTGTGGAATGTGCTGGACAAACAAGTCCGATCCATGAAGGCCCCACCTTGCAACTTAGAGGACTTAAAGGATCTTCTGCTAACATCTTTGTGCCAGATACCACACCTTTTTTCTGGTGCTGTTCTGGTGGCGCAAGGGGGACCTATACAATATTAGGCAGGTGGCTTTTAATGTTATGGCTGATCGGTGTATATTTTAAAACTTCTGTTAACGTTATCTTGGTGGAGGCTGCCAGTATATGGTGTACATGTGGCTTTAAATCGAGACTAGCATTGGCTTTTCTAGCTTTTCTCTCTCTCCGTCAAGGGCCAAGCTTATTTCTGTGTTTAATGATGGTGTTTTTTTTTTTTTTTTTTTTTAAATATAATTATTTCAGTGGCTACATTAACTGTAGTGGTGCAGTTTAACCCAATGTTTAACCCCTCTCTCTCTCTCTCTCTCTCTCTCTCTCTCTCTCTCTCTTTCTCTTTTTCTCTCTCTCTCTTTTTTTTTTCAGGTTTTTAAGCATTAAGGCAGTTTAATAAAGCAAAGAAGAGAAGAGAGGTCTTAGCAGGATTTGCCTTCAGATCACATCCCAGCATTTAGAATCAAATTCACCACGTCAGGCATTCTTTTCCTCTTAAAAGAACTAGGTTTCATATACTACGTATGTAATCAGTATATATAGGTAACATGCTCTGCATATATCTATATATTGGTATGTATATAGTATATCCACAGAGAGGGCAGGCTTGGTACGGAATTTGAAGTTGTAATCTTTTCTGTCCTGTTTCTGTTCCTGCCTTCCCTCACTCTTTCCAGAATGATTCTTGAAAACTTCAGAAAATAATTGGTTTTCTGAGGGTGTAACTGTGCAAAACGAAGGTTTGCTCAAGTTCTCTCATTCAGGAAAACTTTTTTTTTTAGGAAGATGTTCTTGTCTTACATCACTGGCTGTCATGAGCTCAAACTGTCAGATTGAACAGTTTTCTCCTAAAAATAAATCTTGTTATAAAAAGAATCCTGGCTATTCCTATGCAGGCATCTATTGTTTTAAAAGACACGGAAAACATAAGGTTCTGCCTGCTGTGATGTTGTAGAAGAGCTTCTAATGTGAAGATGAAAAATTCTAGTGACTACTAGATTTCTTTCTAGAACACTGCATTAACAGTTATTGTACTTGATATTCAGAAATATAAAAATGAATAAAAGAATGAACTCCACAGAAGCATATTCATTATAAATTAGACATCACTTCAGTAAACTTGTGTTAAGTGCTTAGAGGAAAAATTGTATGCATAAATGATTTGAGGGTTTTTTTTTTTCTATTACATAATTACAGAAATTCATTGATAGCCACAGTGCTTTTCTCTTTTTTTTTCTTTTTTTCCCTTTTTTTTTTCTTTTTTTTCTTTCTTTTTTCTTCCCTGCAGGAAAATGTTTTGTAGAGCTTTCTTTTGAATAAATTGGTTTAGGGAAAAGGTGTTTTTGTTGCTCCTTGAGGTGAAGCTCATTCTGTTGGAGAACACCCATGGGACTGTGAGCAGCATTTTTTTTTTCTAGTGGTGGTCTTCTGCGCCGTGTTCCTTTATTTTCTTTATTGCAGAAAGTATATTGTAGGGTTTCTTTTTTGTATATGTTTGGGTCCTTTGAGGGAAGATCAGCTTGAATTTCTGATTTTAGCCACAGTGCACCAGTAACATGGTTTTCAGGGTTGTCCCCCACCCCGCATCCTGCTCCTTTTTTCTTCACCAACCTCCTCTCCCTTACTCCTGACCAGCTTAAAGTATTTTATTGCTGGATGTTCTATGAAGTGTAACTTATTCCCTTTTAGCATGTCAGAATAAATGACTTCTGAGAAACACTGACCCAGACTATAATTTAAAATGCCTCTTTGCACTTCTTTCTGTGCAGCCACTTCAAACAGAGCATTTGTGTTGTTTAAATACAAAATGCAAGATTGAATTGATTGTATAGATGTTAAATACGAGAGACATCTTGGATGTCCTCTAAAATGGCTTAAAAAAAAAAAAAACTAATTTGGTTCCTATAGTTATATTCTGGGGTTGTGTGTATAAAAATGGCATCAACGTACAGTTTTGAAAAGTCATTTACAATTTACTAAAAATGGCCAGTAATCATCTCTATACACTTTATAATGCCATGACCTGTGAATATTGAATATTCAGTTAGCCAGGCCTATGAAAATATAATTAATTCATCGCTAATATTGGGGTAAGCCAGGCCAAAAAGACAAAACCCTCCACCCTTAAACAAAAATCACAAGAAACAAAATTTGAAACTACAATAAAATGTCACTGGCTCTATTTCGGCAGTGGTGACAGCAAGTACACCGACACTAAGACTGCACTGGTTCATATTTAGCACAGCACAAAACATCAAAATCTCAGTGACCCTGGTACTGGTCACTAAATATGGTTAAGGGGGAATGGGAAGAAAGAGGGGAGAACATGCAAAGATGTAGATTTGAAGGACTGTCTTCTCCCAATTATGAATGCATGGCTTTACTTTTAAATATATTATTTAGATTGGATCATGCTGGTATAAATTTGGCTGAAATCAAATTTGATAAATGATCACTGCTGCAAATTAAACTTATAGGAAACTATGGTTTGTCACAACTTGTTTTTCAAGTCAAGTCAAATTTTTATTCTCAAGAGTGGAAGATACTGTGGGATGAGTGGGAAATGGGCTGCAGTCACCTCCTCATGGGAGAATGTGGAGCCTCTTTTTCTTAGTGGTTCATGACTGGCAAGGCTAAATCATGGTAAACCAAGTACAGGTGAGAATGTAAAAACACTGACAGCTTAAAACTGCTGTAGGCTGAACCTGGATTATAAAGGAAATACTAGTGTTGCAGCCTAATGGTTTGTTAGCTATATCTAGCATAGCTAGCTAGTTCAGTCACCTTAAATAAATGTTCATACATTCATTCATCTATGTTTTTAGGATTGGTGACTTTTGGGTCTGACCAACTACCAAATCACAAGCCAACCTGGTCAAACTTGTATTCCCTTTTTTGCCAGTTGGTGAAGATGAACATTTGAGTTCTTCTATTTCTCTGTTCTCATTTCTGAGAGTTGGAGCACTTAGCTCCACCCACTTGATTTTGTGATAATTTGCATACTATGTGAAACCTACTTTTGGAAACTAGTCCTAGGATTTTCTGCTAATATTCACAATATTGATGTCAAACTGCTGAGTGTTAACCTCAGTAACACTGGACAACCTTTTTTTGTGATCATGACCGAGTTCTTCAAACTGAACACATAATTTTCTATTGTTTGTATCACAAGAATTTGGATAAGTACAAATATGACTTTTATTGAATGATTGTGTTTAATCGTTTGATAGTACTAACACTAAAATAGGTCCACTGATATGTTCTTTTTTTTTTTTTTTCCTTTTTTTTTCCCTTTTTTTTTTGAGCTGCAGATTTTCACTTTGTGTCAGTATTTAGCATCTGATGGTTCTTATTTAAGTGTTCTGCCAACATTTTTGGATTCCAGTTGCACTGCTGCTGGTTTTGTTCCATTATTTTTCATTATTCCATTATTGCAATGTCATGAGACCTTTCACCAAGTTCATAACGTACTGCACCAATATTTTCACACAAAGTCTAAATGTGAAATTGTATGCTTTCAGCAGTTTGTTAACCAGCTGGACTTGGTTTGGTGCCCTGTAGTTCCCAAGAAATTCTTCAGAAACATTCTTGACTGCCTTCCATACAATTCTGTCCAGCCCCACTTGTAGGTTTTCAGACTGCCTGTCACTGATTGACCTGTTTGATTTCTGGACCAAATAAATCCTTCCTTTATCTTGGCATCAGTTATTTTGGAAAACATCTTTCTCAAGTATTGAAATCCTTCAGTTTTCTTGTTCATTGCTTTTATTTAAAAAAATATAATTTATTTTTCTGTCCTGGAATCATATGCTTACATAATAGCCAGTCCTTTTTAATGTAACGAGACCCTTTACATATCTGTACTTTTCCCAAATGAAACAATAGTACTTTGTGTATCCAAGCTACATTCCTAGCATGTGTAATGCGATTTACATGCCATCGTGTCTGGAAATCATTTCTTTACTGGCATTGTGGGCAACATTGAAATTAAGGATGGAAAATATAAGCTAGGCAATTTCAGGAAAAAACTATATGTGACAGGAAAATTTCAAGGTGGTTTTCAGGTAGCAAAATATTTGTTCAGTGTAATTATCAAAACTGAAATGTCCAAACAATATGGCCACCATACATCAGTCACTGCTAAGGAGGCAGAGCTGGTTTACTCGAATGGCTGTAATTCAAGATTGGTTATATAGATTTGAACCAAACTTCAAAGACATGTTCAGTACATGGTTCTGAGGACCTCTGAAAAGGTTGGGGTGTGTCCATCAATGGGGGCAGAGTGAAGTCCAAATATCTGGTTCTTAGGAATCAAAAGTCCAAAAGTCCAGTTCTGCTAATCTGTAACTGGATTTGTAATCATGAGCTATATTTTTTCAATAGCATGGCTGTCTGAAGCCAATCAGCTTTTAGCGTGTTTCAGCTAGCTGTCATCACAAACTTGAAGTTTAATGCTTGTATGGATTCGCACACAACTTGAAAGGCATCCACAGCACAAGATTCTGAGGTGGTAACTAAATTTAAACATTTGGCCCTGCCAACTCTCATTTATAATAATTTGCATGATCTGCTAAACCTATTTTTGCAAATTAGTCCCAACATTTAGCCCACTATGTCCGCCATATGCCCAACAATCCTACTGGGATGGAGTTTACTCTGTTTACTCTTACTGCTGTACCTCAGTACTGATTGAATGGATTTGCGTGAAACTTAAGTCCTGTTCAGAGCAAGGTTCTGAGGACCCCCACAAACTTTGGGGAATCATTGTTAGGGGGAGGTAAATTCAGATAATTGTTTCTCAGGTTCTGTCCATCAGATTGTATTTCTCTTGATGACTGGCTTACTCAACAAATATGGCCACAATCAGTTTTCAGCAGACTTCTTAAAGTGTCTATTGACTCTATTCTCAAACACCTGTTCAACAGGTGATGCTAACATCATGCCAAAACAATTCATTCAAAGCCACAATACTAGAATATTTAGCCAACTATCAATCAGCACTATTGTTATATTTTAAGGTTTTGTGTGTATGTGGTGCTGTATTTTTAGCAAATTATTTTGTAACTTGGACCGGTGGTGGCGGTGGTATTATTATTATTATTATTATTATTTTTATTATTTTTATTATTATTGTTGTTTTTGCAAAAATTTGAACTAAATATTGTGAAGATGTGTATGATGGAACATGTTATGCATATAATTGCATATTGTACATAGCTGTATATAACTTTTTTTTTTTTTTTTAAACCACCGTGCTGTTAAAGTCTTGAGTCTGATTTTGTTTTTTGTTTTTTTGTTTGTTTTTTTGTTTTTAAAGTGTGCAGTATCTTGTTACATGACAAGATGATAGTAGTATGGTAAGTTTCTAGTTTTATCAGTGTTGGATTTTTTTTTTTTTTATTTGAAATGAATTGAAAAGTGAATTCAAATTGATTATCAATTGACTTTATTCTACTTTCATATTTACTTTTTTTTCTGTGCTATACTTATATTCATTAAGCAGGTCATAATTAGAATAATTAACATTTACATTATGTAACCATGCAATGAAAAATACCTGTTATTTTCACACACAGTACTGAATATTCTTCCTTGATATACATCCAATAAAACTGAGAGAAGAAACTACCTTTTAAATGTTCGTTATTAGATAACGAACACAATAAAATCACAAAGAGGAGAGGGTTACAGTAGCTTCACAGGAGCCACAGAATTTTACAACAAAACCTAAGCATAAACAAAACAAACTAGTAAATTGCATGACAATGAAAGACAGTGTAAGCAAGGAAAAAAAAAAAAATACTGGGTCATATGGTACATACAGTATAGAGCATATTATAATCACTATATGCAAAAACAGTAGGAACTTTGTAATACTATTAAAGACAAAACAGTGTAGAGGTTTTTCTGGTAAGGGTCTGTAAAAAAAAAAAAAAAAGTTTTTTAAAAGCAAGACGTATTATGACCAGTTCCAATTCGCCTTTTCCATATTACATTCAGGATGCTTTCCATGCTTTTTGGTTATCCATAGTGTATGTTTATGCTCTCCTCCCTTCAGTGGAACTTCAGTCATTTCATGGCCTTCTCTACGACTCTGAACACGTGACGGCATTTGTGAGAGGTCTTCAAATATGATGAATATGAAGGTTTAAGGTCTCTAGGATTTTGATGAAAATGGACTGTGAATAATATACTGCTTCCTTAGTGTGCATGCTATTTTCAGGATATGTCCTCAGTAGGAACCTATAAATTATACTTATTAATTATACAGTAGTCAACATTTGAAGTGGATCAAAAAAGTTCATCAAAGTTGTCCTAAGACAAGAACGGGTATTGTTCAAAATTCATGTATAACATGCAAGTCTGCTATTAATCAATGTTGTCATCAATGGAATTTCAAGCCTCAGACATGATTGATTCACACAAGGTGTGAAGTGGCTTGTCACACATTCGTGAAGACAAGAGTGCACCAAAAAAACTGTTAGTTGTTCAGTACTTCTGTGATTCACCTGAAGTCACAATGGACTGGAAATGCCTCTTAAACCTTATTGCCTGCAGTGCAATATTGTAATGTACTGTACTGTACTGTACTGTAGTCACTCCGTGTGGAGTGTCAGAGCTTGAAGCAGGACCCAAAACAGGAAAGAAAGCTTTTTCCAGTTCAACAAAACAAGATGTTATTGCACGTTACAGCACATCAAAAATCTGAGTTCGTACTGTAAAACAAACATGAATTGCATTGTTTAACAAATGCGACAAACAAGTCATAAACAAGAAACAACAAACGTTATGCATTGAGACAACCAGTCAGTAGGCAGTGCTACCACCTCTGACATTGATCACAGCCTCACATTGCCTGTGCATGCTTGAGATGAGTTTTTGGAAATTCAGTTGAGGGACGGCTTGCCATTTCTCCAGCAACGCTGTTCGCAACTCCACACAGGTTCCTGGAGGGACCTGGCGTGCTTGCACTCTTGACTATAGCTGCTCCCAAATGTGCTCAGTGGGGTTCAAGTCAAGTGACCGGGCTGGCCATTCCATCCTTGAGATGCCCTCCGTCACCAGCCTTGCTCGATGTGTATGGGCGTTGTCATCCATAAGCATCCAAATCTGGTCTCAGGATTTCATCCCTATATCTTTGGCCTGTCAGGCTGCCATTTTCAACCATGACAAGCTCTGTCCTTCCACCCATGGAGTGGGTCCTCCCCAAACCATGACCGATGAGCCACCAAAACTGTCATGCTGTACAACATTTTGTGGCAAATTTCTCTCCCCAGGGCGCCAGACCCTCCTATGCCTTCTAGGAAGTTCACACAGAACCAGGACTCATCTGTGAAGAGCACTGTACCCCACTCATTCAGTATCCACCTGCGGTGTTCTGTGGCCCACTATAGACGTGCCAGTTTGTGTGCTCTGGAAAGAGGCACCTCACAGCTGGTCTTCTGGCTCTCAAGCCAACTTCATGAAGTCATCTCCTCACAGTCTGAGTGGACTGTGGACCCCTGCGTGGACCCTAGTTGCCTCCAGAAGGTCATTTCGCAGGCTGACTGCAGACATGAAATGATTTCTGCAGGCATGCACGGTCAAGTATCGGTCTTGATTTGGTGTCGTGACCCGTTGTCTACCTCCACCATGCCTTCTACTCACACTACCAGACCTTCTGAACCTGTTCCATGCTCTGGAAATGACACTTTGAGGCAGTATAAATTACAAGAAAAAGTGTTTTTGTAATGGGGAAACTGGGAAACTTGAGGATCTGTTTCACTGGTTACACATGCTCTTGAAAAAGCTAGAATAACACTTTTGAAATTCTGAGGGAAAACAGATTTGAAATACGTCTGCTGAATGTAAATGTTAAATTAGAAATCACGTAGATTCTTAAAGGTATATGTACATAAATATTCATGAATATATTTATTAATTTCATAGTTTTATAATAGTTACAAAAGGCTTTACCAATTTTCTCATCATCAAAGGTAATATATATATATATATATATATTCTTGATGGGATTTCTTTTATTTATTGTTAAGTCCAATCATTCTCTGTATAAACTATTGCCATTTACTTGCTTTTTCATCTAAAATGTTAATGATTTTAAGCAAAATTAGCATGAAGCAGCAGGAGCATGAATGCCTTTTTCAAGTTTTGTTTCCAGACACGTTCCTTTTTTCTTTGCAGCCATCCAATTTTATCGACCCATTCAAAGTCCTGTGCTACAGTGATTATTACATTAGAGCATATTTTGTGCAGCATGTTCCAGTTATGCTCATCTACTTCATTGTTTGTCATAAAAACGAGACGCATACTGTCGTCTTCACCTGTTTCACCTGGGTCATGTTTTTCTGTTTCCTGAGACAATTCAGCAATTGTGTAAAGTAAAGGTCTTTTTGCAGTATGAGATCTGTAAGTTCAGCTAGAGAAAAAATATTTATCCATAAATTCACACCTTTAGGCTCAAATTAAAGAGCTTTTTCTTTTACTGGTTTAAGTTGAAAGAAGCCTCAACTTTCAGCTGCAATTACAGAAACAACTTCAGAAATGTGAATAATCAACTGTTGGTTTGATCTGTCTTAGTCTACCATAAATGTCTACAAAAGGTTTGTGATCAACCATGGAAATTTCATAAATTACTAAAATTAGAATTACATTTCCTAAATTACATTTAGGGCTCAGTGAACTTGCTTTTTGCTTATTAAATCAAACTTTAGTGAATGATTTCAACACTCATTACAATGATTCACATTTTACAATATAGAGATGCACATATTTAGGTTGATCAAAAACACAAAAGTAAAGAATCAGTGCACACATTTACACACATTTATACAATATTTACAGATCACCAAGAGTTCAGATCTTTTTATCTCCAAGTGGTTGTAGGAACCAGACAGATAGGGGGTGCAATTTTATTAAAGTACTTTTACAGCAACCGGAAGTGACATGCTCTCCAGTGGCTGATTTAGTACCAAATATAGCCGATGACTGTCTCTGCTCTAGCTGTGTCTGAAATTTTGCTTAAAACCCTCAGTGTGTTACTATAACTCCAGTTAGTTTAGGAACTAACAGGTCTGCTGGCGTGGCCATATACTTAAACAGCTGCCCAGGAAAAGTCATTGAATTTAAAGGAGATAAGGATGGACACTGGATTGCTGCAGTTTTGAACGCTGAAGGGACTCCACTGATTCTTTTAAATGTTTATGGATATAATGGAGAAACAAATTTCAGATACTGTTAGAAAATTTAAAGCAATATTCCCAACTTCTGGTTGATAACTCCAGAAATTTTAAAATATGTTTCACAGGCTACCACTCCTACTACTGATCACTGTGTAGTTACTGTCACATTGATGCCTGAATCAGAAATAACATTTATACAGAAATATTGGAAATTTAATGCAAATTTTCTAAATGATGAGCAATATTGTAGTAGGGTGAGAAACATTTTATCTTCGAATTAAGACAAATGATAACATTGTTTCTTATGGAAGGAAATGGAAATTCTTTAAATATAAGGTGAGAAAATACTCTGATACTGATTATGGTAAAAAGCAAAAAGAAAAGAAACAACTGATCTGTGACATTAATGATTATTGTAAAATGACTTTATCAGATACAAATGTTAAGTTGCAATCTAAATTAGATGAGTTATATCTGAATAAAGCATGAGGGGTATTTATATGATCCAGAACAAAATGCATTGAAGATGGTGAGAAAAATAGTTCCTATTTCAGTAGATTAGAAAACAAAGGATAAAAATGTAATCACTGCTCGAAATGTAGATAAAGTTGTAACCAACCCAAAAGACATAGCTAAAGAAGTATGTAAGTTTTATCAAAACATATATTCATCATTTTTGGAGACAAACTAAGAATTTCTTTAAAAAAAAAAAAAAAAGTAGCCCATTTTATTCCTCAAATTGATTTTTAAAAGGACTTTGATTTAAAAATTGAGGAGCTTGATACAGCTATTAAGAAAATGGCTTTGGGGAAATCACCAGGTCACAACTAACTTTTATCAGTTTTTCTGGACTGATACAAGAGAAATGCCCTTTGAAGCATTGAAAGAATGTTTAGAAAGTAATACACTACTAACAACAATGAAACAACATCTAATTACTTTAATACCAGAACCAAACAATGATAAAACAATTATTGATAATCTAAGGACAACTGCATTACTTAATATTGATTACAAAATATTTACTCAGGCATTGGCTAGTAGACTTACATTTACGGCATTTGTCATTATCCAGAGCGACTTACAATTATCTCATTTATACAACTGAGTTGTTGAGGGTTAAGGGCCTTTCTCAAGGGCCCAGCAGTGGCAGCGCTGGGATTTGAACTCTCCGCTCAGGAGTCCAACGTCTTAACCACTGAGCTACTGCTTCCCACTTAAAAGTGGTATGGATAAAATTCTCAGCGATACACAATCTGGTTGTCTTCCAAATCGATTAATACATAACAACATCTGGCTTATTTTAGATTTGTTTAATTATTTGGTGGAAGATGACAGTATTATATTATTTCTAGACTTTTTTAAAGCTTTTGATAAGCTTGAACATCCCTTTATTCCACAGTCACTCCAATAGATTGGTTTTGGGGAAAAAAATCTTCAGTGTTGTTGTTCAGTGTACAAAGGAATAACAAGTGCCGTCTTTTCAGTCAGGGGACTACAAGGAGATTTAATGTTAAATGAGGAATATATCAAGGAGACCCAGTTAGTCGTCATCTTTTCATACTAACAGCTGAGTTACTAGCACTGTATTAAAAATAATGAAAGCATAAAACCATTAAATGTTCTGGGCAGTTCCTTTATAATTACACAATTAGCGGATGATACAGCATTGTTTTTAAGGGATTCTGACCAAATATCTGGTGCCTAAAAAACTCAGATGCTTCAGGGTTGTATTTAACCCTCCTGTTATGTTGCGGGTCAAATTGACCCATTTTAAAGTTAAAAAATCTAAAAATAATAGTTAAAAGTATTTTTTCAGTATGAAACTTCTTCTGCTTAGCTTAATAAGTGTAATCTACATATAAAATGAAAATGGTTCACACACACACTCTTTCCCTATTCTCTTGACCTCATCTGTAAAGTGCGAGAATGCAGGTGTCGTTATGACTTTTGACAGGAACCTTTTCTGTTCCCATGGGCAAACTCCACCCGCATTGAGTGGAAACTCAGTGGGGAAGGGGCAAAACATATAAAGATTCTCTGCAAGGGAGTCCTACCAACATTACACTCTGCAGCTACATATGATATACTCTCTGTCAGAGCTTTACATAATGAGCAGCAGAAGTAAACAGATGACAGACCTAGAGGCTCTGAAATTCATCCTTGATCATGAAAGTGAAATAGTGGAGGATGTGTCTGAAGATGAAGACCATCTTGAGGTCAATTCTGAATCTGATGATTCTGATTATGAACCAAATGAGGAAACTGCTATTCATATTCCTCCAAGCAAGACATTCACATCAAAAAATGGTGAAATACAGTGGTCTTCATTCCCAAATAGACATCAGGCAAAACTGTCTGCAGAAAACATAATAAAGACAGTGCCAGGGCCCACTAGGATGGCAGTGACTCGTGTTTTCAGTGAGAAGTGGAAGGAGCTGGATAATATGCATTTACATATCCTCATCCTGGCTGGGGTTTATAAGCCAAAGGATGAATCAACAGTCTGTGGGATGCAGAGACAGGCAGGGCTATATTTCGTGCCACAATGTCTCTGGAGACTTTTCATATTTTCTCCAGAGTAATCCGATTTGATAATCGAGAGACAAGGGCTGTCAGACGGGAGTGAGACAAGCTGGCAGCTATTAGGACAGTGTGGGACAATTGGGTAGAGCAACTTCCACTACTCTATAACCCAGGCCCTAATGTCACAGTGGATGAAAGGCTAGTGGCATTCAGTGGTCGCTGCCCATTTAGGCAATATATGCCTTCCAAACCAGCTAAATACAGCATAAAAATCTGGGCAGCATGTGATGCAAATACCAGCTATGCATTGAACAGGTTTTCACTGGAAAGCCGGTTGGATGAGGCCCAGAGAAGAATCAGGGTACTATTCTTCAGGGTCGTGCTTGATAAATTAAAAAATTAATTTGCACAAAGCACACTGTGATGACATGTCCCTCATATGCTGTATAGATGCACACACATGCACCTTGTTCATTTCCACCTATTCATTTTTGTGTATTTCTGGTTCTAAACATTGCATAGTGTTTACTATCACAATGTGATGGCATGTCACTTGTGTGCTGTGACTCACAGACACATACATACGTGTTCATATTGCTAACCTTATTTTGTTCATTTCTGGTTCAAAATGACTCATTTTTCTTGATTTTAAATCAGCGGGTCAATTTGACCCTGAACAGAAGAGAAAGAAGAAGAAAGAAAAACTTTAAAAATGCCAAATAAAATTTAAAAAAATCAATGTCATGTAAAACTATTGTATTTTATATGTGGGTCTTTCCAATGTACATTCAAAAAAAGTTTTAACATGCATTTTTTATGAAAAACGAGTGAATTATCCTCATTAAACCATGATCTGTGAGAGGTAAAGAACACTACTGCACTAAATATTGATTGAAATGGTTAGTAATGGAGTTAATAATGAGATATAAATAATGTTTTTTTTGAGATTTTTTGGTTTGTGACACCTTTGCATATTTAAACATGCCCCGGGTCAAATTGACCCAGGAACATGATTGCTGTTCCTGAGAAACGAACATAACAGGAGGGTTAAATATTTTTGGTTTTCCAAGATAACATACAAACTTTAATTCACAATATTCCAGTCAAAAATTAGGTTAAATATTTGGGAATAACTATTAGTAAAAGTCTTACTGACAGGGAAAACACTAATATTCAAGCTGTTGTGCAAACAGACAAACAAACAAATAAATAGCTGGCTACAAAGAAATATTTGTAGAATATATATTTATGGAAGGAATTTCAAGATTAATTTACCCATCTTATTCTTCAGCTGTACCAGACACAACAAGAACAATGAACTTTCACTATTGTTAGTTTTACTAAACCCACCCTTGTTCACAGTACATAAAGAATGGAAGTAACTAAATTAACGTAAGTTAACTATGTTGTTTATACAAAAATGTAGTACTGTCGGCTTTACTTAACAATTGTTTGTTTGGTCAACTTGACATTGTGAGTAAAACACAAAACCCCATAAACTTGGATCTTTGCGGATACCGTAGCTGCTCACGGGGAGGCGGAGCAACGGAGCGAAACGGAAGACAGTAGTGATGGGAAGTTCGGATCATTTTACCGACTCGGACCTTTGAGTCTCGTTCAGCAAAAGGCAAAAATTACTATGCACCTGTTTGTAAGGAAGGTTGTAAATAAACTAATTTCTCTAGCCAATGCTGTCATGTCACGTGACAAAAGAACGAACTCGAAAGACTCGAGAGATGAACTAATAGAGATAAAAGAGATAATCAATTCTCTTTCCGGCTCAGACTGCATTGGTTAAGCTCATGGGGGTGTCACGTGATGAACGAACGACTCAGACTCGAAGACTCGAAACAGGTGAACAAACTCCAGTACAGAACCTACAGGATGTCGCGCATGCGCGACTGAACGACTCACTCCCCGAGACGACTCGTACTTCCCGAGTCATATTAAAGATTCGTTGCAAATGAACGAATCGTTCAAGAACGACCCATCACTAGAAGACAGACGAAAGCGCGAAGCACGAGCCAGGTTGAGGAGGAGGAGGAGGAGGAGATGGTGACTTTGTCAGGTATGAATATTTCATTATAATTCTTTACCATCCTGTTAAATACTGCCAAGAAAAAGTGATGTAGGTGTTCAAAGTTTTATTAATTTAAGTTATGTGCAGATATATTAGGGATCCGCTGACATACGCGGCTTTCAGATGCTCCTATGTGTTTCTGTGTTAGCGCTCGTTGAAGCATAGGACACACAGGAGCGTTTGAAAGATCCCTAATATATCTGCACACAGACGGATCCGTGCTGATAGACGCGGCTTTCCAACGCTCCCGTGTGTTTGTGTTCGCGCTCGGTGAAGAGCGTGACGCGATGATCATTGTAGCCAATCACAGTCGTATCTGTTGAGCGCGTAAACACAATGGCCAATCAGCTGTGTCTAAGAATCCGCTCAACAGCGCTCAAATGTTAGCGGGAAATGGAGGTTTTTAAAATTTCTGTACCAACTGGTATCGCGGTCGGTACTTTTGACAACACTACAGATGTCATTGAATAACCCTGAATATATTTTCAAACATGAAAGCTATCCTTACTATAATCATATGTGTCTTAAATCTGTAGATTGCTGCTGAGTTCAGTCGAATCACTACAGTCCCACTAATTCAGACATTTATGTCAAAACTGGATGGTTACACAAGCAAGCTGTCTGCCATCTACCGGAGAAAAGAGGAATTGCAGGACGTACAATTTGCAAACTAATGGCTGCCATCGACGACGTTTGTTATCTGTATTTGTGAACAGTTTCCACTTCAGCATGGTGCTTTGTCATTGTCTATACTTAATGTCTCTAATCTTCTACAGAATGATACCATCTCAACTCGGAGAGCTTGCATTCTCAGAGCACTTTCTGTGTATCTTAATGAAGACTATGAAAACCTCATGAAGGAGTATGCAGTAAGTGTTCTCGGGCAGTCTTTTGTGAACATTTAAAGTGAGAAATACCCCCCAAAATCACTAGACAATACAATACAGGGCTCATATATGGGCAAAATTCAGATAATATACTCAAGAAATACAGTGGTGGCCAAAATTATTAGAACACTAGTATTTTCACCAGCTAAAAAATGGTTTTAAGTCAGTTATTTATATCTTTTGCTGTAGTGTGTCAGTAGGAAATATCAGTTTACATTTCCAAACATTAATTTTGCCATTAATTGTAATAATTCAGTGAGATTTTTGTCTGCTCCATACAGAGATCTGATCTCATCATCATCCAGTCTGTCTGGAATGACATGAAGAAACAGAACAAACTGAAGAACTGTGGCAACGTCTCCAAGATGCTTCAAGAAACCTACCTGCAAAGCTACAGTACTGTTAAAAGTTTTAGGCACTTGTGTAAAAATGCTGTAAAATGAGGATGCTGTCAAAAATAACGTCATAAATAGATTTTCTTTATCAATTAACTTCTATTAACTACATTAAATCAACATTCGGTGTGAGCATCCTTTGCGTTTAAAGCAGCTTTTGCCCTAGGTGCACTTGTGCATAGTTTTTCAGGTAGCTCTGCAGGTAGGTTTCTTGAAGCATCTTGGAGACGTTGCCACAGTTCTTCTGGATTTAGTCTGTCTCCGTTTGTTCTGTTTCTTCATGTCATTCCAGACAGACTGGATGATGATGAGATCAGATCTCTGTATGGAGCAGACAAAAATCTCACTGAATTATTACAATTAATGGCAAAATTAATGTTTGGAAATGTAAACTGATATTTCCTACTGACACACTACAGCAAAAGATATAAATAACTGACTTAAAACCATTTTTTAGCTGGTGAAAATACTAGTGTTCTAATAATTTTGGCCACCACTGTATTTCTTGAGTATATTATCTGAATTTTGCCCATATATGAGCCCTGTATTGTATTGTCTAGTGATTTTGGGGGGTATTTCTCACTTTAAATGTTCACAAAAGACTGCCCGAGAACACTTACTGCATACTCCTTAATGAGGTTTTCATAGTCTTCATTAAGACAGACTAAATCCAGAAGAACTGTGGCAACGTCTCCAAGATGCTTCAAGAAACCTACCTGCAGAGCTACCTGAAAAACTATGCACAAGTGCACCTAGGGCAAAAGCTGCTTTAAACGCAAAGGATGCTCACACCGAATGTTGATTTAATGTAGTTAATAGAAGTTAATTGATAAAGAAAATCTATTTATGACGTTATTTTTGACAGCATCCTCATTTTACAGCATTTTTACACAAGTGCCTAAAACTTTTAACAGTACTGTAGCTTTGCAGGTAGGTTTCTTGAAGCATCTTGGAGACGTTGCCACAGTTCTTCAGTTTGTTCTGTTTCTTCATGTCATTCCAGACAGACTGGATGATGATGAGATCAGATCTCTGTGTGGAGCACTGGCTGTTGTCAGACAAAAATCTCACTGGATTATTACAATTAATGGTAAAATGAATGTTTGGAAATGTAAACTGATTTTCCCTACTGACACACTACAGCAAAAGATAGAAATAACTGACTTAAACTGACCATTTTTAGCTGGTGAAAATACTAGTGTTCTAATAATTTTGGCCTCCACTGTATAAATACACAAAGTATACTTAACTCAGTGCAAGACCAAAAACATAAACACAGTAGAGTAGTTTTTTTTAATGAAAAAGACTAAACTGAAACTAAACTGAATTACTCACTAAGTAACTCGGGTGCAGTTGAGGTATAGCATCAGTGGTGCTTTATCATTGCTGGTGGCTTTATTGTACCTTGGCATCTAGTGTGAAATTCTTTTTTCCCTGGGCAACTCATGCATGTGAAACATTAAGGAATGGACAATTGATACAGAATTCTCAGATTATTTGCTTTTTCTGGATGTATTAGTAAGTGATTCTAAATTTACAACCTGCGCTTTTTGATTCAGTTAAAGGAACTAAACAGTGTTCTTGTTTTTGTGTTTTGTAGGACACAGACTTTGAGAATGCTGAGAGAGACATGGCCAATACTGTCATTGGAATTTACATCATCAGACCTGAAGATCGGATATTGCACTCATTGTTGAGGGAGTGAAAGTTGTTCAGAATCTTGGCGATGTCACCAAGGCTTGTGCTCTTCTTTTGGGAGTTATATACAGCTTGAATCTCTGTTATCCATCAGACCAGTACACTTTTGAGTTTTTCCAGAAAGTGTCACTGGGACGTGACGCATAGAAACTTTTGCACAAAATACAGGTTCTCAACAACAAACTTGTTGATTTGAATCAGTACATCTTCATTTCTCTTGCAATTGTCCAGAATGAAGATGCTTTCTTTAATTTTAATTTTTTTTGTGTGTGTGTGTGTGAAGACCTGTGACATTTAAATTATTTCTGGTTTTAAAATTAGGGGCCAGTTTTAATGTTAACTTTGTTGATGGTACCAAAATTTGACATCACAGATTGTGTTCTGCAGCTTTTCGAAGCATGCTGCCTATCTTGAGCAGACTTGTTTTATTTTTTGTAAGAACTGTGAAGTTAACATTGTATTTGCGGTTGTTTACCAAAATTAGAGGCCAGTTTTAATGTTTCCTTTACCGATGGCTCAAAATATCAAAAATTTAGCACTGTAGCATTTTGTGGCTTGCTGCCTGTCTTGAACAAACTTTCCTTTTATTTCTTATTTTTCTAAGTAAGATTATTACAAATTCTTGAAGGCAGTTGCACTTGTGAAGAATGTTTACTATTAAACTATTGATATTACGGTCTAATTGTTTCTAAGGACCTCTGAATGTTATATATTGCAAAACCTTGCAAAGAAAATAAATTCATTTTGTTTCTAAAAATATGCTTGTGATTATTTAAGTTTTCCACTTGTAGAGCAAATAAAGTGAATAAAAAAAAACATGTTCACCTTATGTATTGAACAGTCATAAATGTAACATAACATTATTAAGTAAAATGTGCATATAATGAAAATGTAATAGTGACAAATCTGAATGGTTTGTATGTACTCAAAAATATTTTGTCAACTTTACCTGAATTGCTTTTGTCCATACAACTAAATTGTTAATTGTAGAAACTACTCAACACACTTGCGTGGAACCACTTGACGCTCCTTTTTTATGTAAGTCCAACAAATCATTTTTTGAGTGCAGGTGTATTGGGGAAATAAACTAAATTCATTATAATTTTATTTGGTATAATAAGAAACTCTTGATTCAAAAAGGTGAAAATATGGTAAAATCAGTAGAAGAAGGGGGTATGAATAAAACTGATATTTTGAAGTAATGAATGGAGTTATTAAGATGGTTACAGTCTTTTGTAAAATATGAACAATGTTTGGTTCAGTCTACTGTCTTATCTAATAAATATATATATATATATATATATATATATATATATATATATATATATATATATAGAATAGCAGGTATATTTTACATAAGAGGAAATCTTTATTTTATAAAGACTGGATGGAGAAAGGATTTTAGACTATAGTACATTTAATGGATGAAGATGGTAATATAAGGCATACTGATTTTAAAATAAAATTTACTTTGGATTGTTCATATAGACAATAGTCTTTAGTTGTCTAAGCTATTCCTGAACCTTTGATGAATCTAATTAAATTAATATTACAATATTCTTCTGTAAGACCTACATCTGCTAATCTGTTTACAATGACAATTTCATAGATGGTAAATGTAATAACAAAATTTTGAGATCACTAATTACAAAAGAATATTTTCCTCTTCCTGTTAAAGGAAATATATCATTTCAAAGGTTTTCTGTCAAAGTTAGACCTAGATATGTCATTTCCTTTTGTTACCTAAAATGAGCAAAGTTCACTTCAAAACAATGAATGATATTTATCCATGCAGTGATTTTTTAAGAGAAATGTTATTTTATATAGTAATGTATGTGCATTTTGTCAAAAAGATACAGTCAGGTCCATAAATATTGGGACATCGACCCAATTCTAACATTTTTGGCTCTATACACCACCACAATGGATTTCAAATGAAAC
>CM074980.1:11121767-11135184 GCA_037576825.1 Pangasius krempfi
CCCCCCCCCCCCCCCCCCCCCCAACCCCCCCCCCCCCCCCCCACACCCCCCCCCCCCCCCCCCCCCCCCACCCCCCCACCCCCCGCCCCATCCCCCCTCCCCCTCCCGGGGCGCCGGGGTTCTTTTTTTTCCCTTTTCTTTTTCTCCTTGTTGTATGCTGCTTTGATTTATTGTTGATGTGCTCAACAATGATAATGCCTGTTTGTTATTTGAAGATGTTTAATAAAAGGTTTAAAAAAAACAAAACAAAAAAATACCCCCCAAACTCCGCTGCTACAACCTTCGTCTAAAATCCACCACTATGAGGACGGCATATGATTACAGAAAATTCACAGGACCGCCACAAACACGGTAGTGGCAATGGCGACACGTAAACAAAACATACAGGATTTTAAAGACGAGCAGCTGACATAATGTTTCTATAATGTCTCTATAATCACAGTTATATAACGACAGGACAAAAAGGGACGCGAAATAGAAAGAACTAGAAAGAGAAAGAAAGAGAAAGATTAACTGCAGCTTCCAAGTGTGTAGCCAGCTAATTAGCACACAAACGCTCTGTTCATTTACTATTATGTAGCCAGTAACTATCTTCATCATTTAATCTGACACAAAGAAAACGTTATCACAAAGTCTGTTACAGAATTCCTTTCGATATCGTACAGCGTAACAAGTAATAAAAGTAAATGAACGCTGGAGGCTTAACACCGTCACTCAGTCAATGTTCTCCATTTATGTCGAAGAAAAATAGGATCCAAACTCCGTAGCGTTATTCCCATCAGCGTTAAGCATTGGAAATGTTTTTTATGTTTTTGTAGTTTTATCGCTGGCCATCCACCACGTGCAAATCTTTTAAAGTCCCCATGATACTTATATTCCCTATTGTTCTCCTTGTTTCACATACCAAAAGGCGAGGCCACATATCTCACGTGGGTTGCCGTGAGTCATTTTTATAAGCTCAGCGTGAACACGCACATGGACACGCGCGCTCCCTTTCCCTCGCGCGCGCACACACGCACACACACTCTTCTTTGTCTGGCCTTAATTACAATTAGGCTCGTAGTTAACAGACTAAATGCTGAATTATTGAACATCTTTGTTGTGGTTATTACTCTGATATTTCAAGACGCCAATCTATTCGGAACTAAGCCTTCAGAAACCGAGTCAATGAAGAAAAATCTCTGTGGCGTGGTATGGTTGTTGGCACCAGAAGGGCTGGTTTGAGTATTTCAGAAACTTCTGATCATCTGGAATTTACACAGAATAGTGCGAAAAACCAAAAACATTGTGTGAGTGCCAATTCTTGTGGGTGGGAATGTCTTGTTGGTAAGAGAGGTCAGAGGAAAATGGCCAGATTGGTTTTAGCTGGTTCCTCTGCTCACTCTCATCAACAAGGTGTTTCAGCCTGCAGACCCGCCTTTCACAGGCCAATCTGAATGATACTGTAATCTGTTTGAAAGAGGTGGGTTAAAGTTTTATTCACCATGTAAATATTTGCATCAAATTCTTTTTAAGAATTTAAATCCAATCAAGCTATAAATTTGTTGTACTGCATTGTGCTAATCTGTGAGTAAATTTCTAATGTAGACTAGGTCACTTCAGAAACATCAATCACATTTGCAGCATGCACTTCACTGGTTTACGACTGAGCTACAGTTATGAAATTTTAATAGTATGTTCATCTGTAGTTGCTTTAGTGTTCTATGCAACTTGGTGAGAACCAGCTACCTACGGTGTGATCTGCACATGGTGCTTGGCCTCTGCAGATTGCTGCTTGTGGCTATATTTCTACCACTACTACTCCTGCTACTACTACCACTACTATTTTACATTTTACGTCTTGGCTCATATCTTTGAAACTGCAAGTCCAACAGTGAAAAGTCTATTTGTTACTTATCTCTGCACTGATATGATGCATTCTCACTCAAATTGTGAGTGACGGCTCTTTTTGTTTCATTTATTTTTTGTTTTGGCTCATATCTTAAAAACTGTAAGTCCTACAGTGAAAAATCAATTTGCCACTTATTCCTGCATTGATAGGATGTATTCTCATTCAATTTGTGTGTGACATGTTTTGTTTGATCTTTTTTCACTTACAAACAAGCATATCTTGTGAAAAATAAATGCCACAAAAATATACTTTTTTTTTTCCACTCAAATTTCTTATAATTTGATTACTATGTGAACCCATCTTTTGCAAACTATTCCTAGGATTTTTGCCATATCTTCAATTATTATTATTAGTGATAATAGTGTAAGTGATATACTATTATATCTTATATATATATATATATATATATATATATATATATATATATATATATATATAATTTTATTCATGGTGCATGCTTGCAATGCAAGCATCACTATAATAATAATAATAATAATAATAATTATTATTATTATTATTATTGTTGTTGTTGTTGTTGTTGTTGTTGTTATTATATTGGCTCGACAAAGCCAACATACTGTTCTGCTTTATAAGATTGTTATTTTTATTCGTGGTGCTTGCGTACCAAAGCATCACTATTATTATCTCACATACTTATTATTATTATTATTAGTGGTGCCTGCTATGCAATGCAAGCATCACCCATAATTACCCATACTTATTATTCTGTATAATTATTATTAGTGGTGCTTGCTATGCAATGCAAGCATCACTATTATAATTGCCCATAACTCTCGTATGTTTTAGGGAGTAGACCTAGCATATACACATGGTGTTTCGGGAATTTTCACTGGAAAGGTCCGGAAGATGGCGTTATTCCGGCCCCATAGACGATAATGGGAAATTTTGGACCCCCCCAACTCCCACAGCATCAATGACACGGTCATTAATGACATGTCCATGTGTTCGGATTGGTCCAGAGAATCAGGAAATCCCATTTGGGATCTGATCCCACGTGCATGTCACGTGGAATTTCCTGTCAGAGTTCGCGAAACACACTGATGCAAAATTAGTCTAGAATAGCAAACAGGCAAACAGAGACACTGTTTAGATTTACTATCTCCATAGGAAATCTTCGGCACCTAACGATGTAGTCCCGCTCCTTTTGACTCACAGATATGGATCATACCTCAAATCGCTTGGAATTCCGGGAGGTGTGTGCTGTTACTTTTCTCACGGTTCCCACGTACGTGTCGTGAAATTTCCAATCAAATTTCCCCCATACGCACTCATTGAGAAATCAGTAGCAGGCCATCAACAGGCCATTAACTGAGTCTAATCACTGCAGCCATGTCATAGATCAAAATGATCGGATCAGTGAGGAGAACTGGATTATGGGGGATGACAATACCCTCAACTCAATGTGCAGAATTGAGTTATGGCTAGTTTAGTGACATTACGTGCATGTCACGTGCATTTTAACCCCCAAAATAAGTGGTATCACAAAACTACCACAACATAGACATATGATACATTAAAATGCTTGGCTCAATGAGAATTGTATCATGGGTATTTCAGTGATGTCACTTACATGTTAACCCCCAAAATAAGTGGAATCACAAAACTACCGCAATCATCAAAACACTCGGCTCAATGAGGAGAATTGCGTTATGAGTATTCTAGTGGTCTGTTTAAGTGGTCAAACCTGGGGAGACCAGGACCCGTCATGTCAAATTACAGATTGCACTCATCCTTCTTTCCCCATAATGGGGGAAAGCAAGAGTGGGTGATGTCATCACTCTGAGTATAGTCAGAATTCACTGTTTCAATGAAACAGTTTCATCTAATATCCTTATACTTTAACTTAGAAACTCCATTCAAGCTTTAAATAGTTGAGATGCCCCCTTTCAAAAAAAAAAAATCTCTAAATATCTAATTGTTTCAATATATTTTTTCAAGACAAGAGCCCCATTCATTCCCATTCAAAATCTGGCCACATCAGCTTTTGATTTTAATAAATATTTGAGTGTTTGTTTGAGGTGATTCTCAAACTAAGCCTGCTATAAAAATTTTGTAATAGACACATGTTAAAAGTACATAATCTGGCTGTTTGTCATTCACATACACACTGCAGGTGTGCAGGCCTGCACTTTGACACAGATAGCCATTTATCCCCAAAATTAATTCTCTGTCTATTCATTCACATGTATAAATGCCTCCATGCCTGCTAATTGCCCCAAAGCCTATAAATAAATCCCCTGACCTATAATTTTCTCAAAGCCCAAATATAATTGCCCATGACTGTTAACTGCCCCAAACCCAGAAATCCCCCATAACTGCTAAAAACACCTAAAGCCCAAAATAAATGAACCCCTTAATGCCCCAAACCAATAAATACCAATAAATAAACAAAATAAATACCTGTGACCTCAAATTGCCCCACACGTAAATATAAATACCAACTTGACTGCTGTCCCAAAAGTAAAAAAAAAAAAAAAAAAACCTCTGTGAACTGTAATTGCTTAATCACCCTGCCTGTAAATTTCCCCCAAATATGCCAATGAAATCTAATACCCCAAATTCAAACTTAAATACCATGTGACTGCTTTTTTCCCCAATACCCAAAAATAAATATCCCTCTGACTTCTAATTGCCCCAAACCCCAAATATAAATGCACCAATGACTGCTAAATACCCCAACACCCATAAATACCCCATGATTGTCCCAAACAGAAATATAAATACCACCCTGACTGCTAATTGTCACAAACCGAAATTTAAATATTCCCCTGCCTATGAATTGCCCCAACACCAAAAAATAAGTACCTCCATGATGTGTAATTGCCCCAAACGCAAATATAAAAATAAGTCTGCCTGCTAATTGCCACAAAATATAATTGTCCAAATATAATTGTCCACTGACTGCTAATTGCCCTAAACCCAGATATCACCTATTTCTGCTAAATACACCCTCCATTTTGCCATTTACTCCATATTCCCATTCATCAGCACAATTCCATTGTAGTACTGTTTGGCGGACAGAAACCATTTCACTTATACTGTCCCAGGGTGTAGGCCACTAGGCACTGTCAAAGTCATTCTGATCTGCACTCTACTATTTGTCATTTATTCATCACCCATAGATTACCATTAATATTCTATCAACTGCTTAGCAACCACCCATATATTCTATCTAACAATCAATATATCAATCACACACAAACTTGCATGTAACCAAATAATTTCACTTTTTCATTTGTCCATTCACCCACAGAAATTTATTCACAAACATACTCATAATCACTATGAAGACCTTCAATATAGTATATTACGTATTTCTGTTTGCTTTACAGTTTTTTTTTTAATTTGTTTCTTAAATGAACCCTTTCTTCACCATGAACAAACTAATTAATCTTTTAGCCTTTTCTTTTAACCTTTTATCCTCTTAACTGGTTTTGTCAAGTCAGCATGAAATGTGCTCTAAAATTTCTCTTTCTAGTTATTATGTTGGCCTGACAAAATCAAGATAGGCCTTTATCTCCAAAAGTAATCCTCTGTCTAATTGTTAGTAGGTGCTGCTTTGGTTACTCTGAAAACAAACCTCACACCTTTGACTTCAGAAGAGTAAATGAATGTCTTGGTGTACTGTGCCACTTCAGTGAGGCTAGCATAGAATTGTCAGAGGAGAAGAGAGTGTCAGGGTCAAAGGTGATTCCTCTTATATGAATGCTGAGGCATGCAATCACCTCAAAGAGCACACGTTGATGATGAGAGGGCTTTGCATTTGTGCAACAACCTCCTGAGGCTTCTCATGGAGAGGATGTCTAAATATGAGACTATGAGTGTTATGACCCTGCCAACTCTGCTTGATATACTTTTTTAAACTGTAGGCTTCTGCAGCCAGTCAAATGCACAGATACCTGACAGCAGAATGTGATGCAATCATAAGAGCTAAGGCAGTCCAAAACACCCCATACACATCCTCTCAAATCCCCTCATCACAACCAGAGCCAGCAGGAGCCACAGGGAGCCATGCAACCGAATCAGGTACTGTTTGTGGTAGTGTGTGTTTTATTACATTTGGCATGGATCATGCATGTATGCATGCATGCAATTTTATTTGTATAGCACTTTAACAGTGGACATTGCATGCATGCATACACTCTAGCATCTGTGCATGTGTAGAAAAGCTTTGAGTAATGAACCATTTCACAATACAGTTGAGGGGAAAGCCTCAGTGCTTTGCAAAGCTTCATTTCACCATCACTATTAAAAAGGTCTGAATCCAAAGCTCTTTCAGATGCTGCTGCTGTCCTGGTGACAGATGGGACAAATCTACTACATGTGGGCTGTTGCTAATGAGGAAGTACTGTTCTGCTGGTTCTTCTTCCTCCCCTATAGCCCATACAAACAGCTGAGTCGTCACAGCTAACTCTTTTAGGAGGTTCACGTGAAATGTCTGCTTCTGCTTACCCCTCTCTGGCATGAAGATTTCATAGGTCACCCTTCCAGTCTTACAAATGACCATAACAACACCTGCTGACAAGGCATGAAAGTTCTATCTCTGCCATTCCAATCATACCAGTTTTTCTGGTTCTTCTGTGCCCTGTTCATATTCTATTGGGCCAGTAATATCATCTACTCAAGCCGTTACCTCATCTGGATGAAATACTGGACCACAGTCATCTGCAAAATGAGGCATCAACAAATATGGTACTCACTGGTCCCAGTCAGCATCTGTTTGTGTGATAAATGTCCGCAACATAGCCTTCAACGTTTGGTTGAATCTCTCAACCAACCCATCTGTTTGGGGATGATAAAGTGTGGTCTTTATGCTCTTAATACCAGCAACTGATAGACCTGTTTGAGCAGTTCTTAGAGGATTAGTTCCAGATCTGTAACTATTTCTCTTGGTACCCAAACTCGAGAGAAAACCTGTATCAGTCAGATGGAAATCTGTCTGGCCATAACAGAACAAGTGGAAAGGCTTCTGGGTACTTGGTGGCATAATCACATATTACTTTGTTTGTTTGTTTCTTTATTCTATAAATTCATTATAGTTTTAACATGATGTCTAGTTTGTTGACATTATCAACTGTTTGCTGATGGAGACTTGAGTGCAAAACTGTTTGTGGCAAATGGAGTCCTAAAGTTATCATAGCAATTGTAATCCTAAGCTATCACAGAAAAACTGTTTGTATCAACTGCAGTCCAAAGCCATCTTCATGGTTTCTAAGTGGTACCATCCACAGTAATCTCATGTATCTTTAGGCTGTCCATATGGGGCCATCCTCAGCAGTAGTGAGTGGTTTCCAAGCGATGAGAACTCCAACCAGAAGTAGGGCATCAGGATGGATCAGGCAGGTCCGGAGAGCAGAAGGGGTCAAGATCACTGGTATCTCAGGAATAGCATGTGTAGCTCAACACAGAGAGAGAGAGAAAGAGAGAGAGGAAGAGAGAGAGAGAGAAAAAAAACAGATTTTTATTATTAGGTATGCTTATTATCATGTAATCATTAAGGACAATGTACATTGTGTGCAGAGTGCAAGCAGGGACTCCAGCAAGATTAGCTATGACCACATAAACAAAGGTAGAGCCAAAAGGTAACACAGGAATGACGGCACCCTAGGACATAAAGTGGCCAGCCACTTCACCGTCAACAAACCTAGTGGGCAAGAGCATCCAAACATTCCAGTTCACCGAAACACCTTATGCCCTTGAACCCTCTAGATCTACTCCTTTACATAAGAAAAATTATTCACAAAAGGCTTGACTAAACAAATACACTTTCAGCCTAGGCTTAAACACTGGGACTGTGTCTGAGTCCCGAACACTAATTGGAAGGCTGTTCCATAACTGTGGGGATTTGTAAGAGAAAGCTCTGCCCCCTGCTGTATCCTTCACTATTTGAGGTAGCAACAAATAGCTTGCACCTTTTGCTCAAAGTAGGTGAGCAAAAGGTGGATCATAAAAGAACAAAGTTCGCGCAGGTACTGTGGCACGAGACCATTCAGTGCTTTATAGGTCAATAGTAGCATTTTATAATCAATGTGAAATATGATTGGCCAATGAAGTGTGGATAAGTTCGTGATATGGTCATATCTTCTGGTTCTAGTTCTGGACTAACTGGACCATGTTTAAGCACCTTCTGGAAAATCCAGAGAGTACGGCATTACAATAATCCAACCTAGATATAACAAAAGCATGAACTAGTTTTTCTGCATTGTGTAGTAAATTATAATTTTTATTTTAGCAATATTTCTGATGAAAGAAGGCTATTCTAGTAACACTATCTACGTGAGCTTCAAATGAAAGACTGGAGTCAATAATCACACCAAGGTCTTTTACTGCTGCACATGATGAAACAAAGGCCATCCAGAGATACTATATCATCAGAAAGTTTACTCCTAGCTGCATGTGGTCCTAGTACAAGTACTTCTGTCTTGTCAGAATTAAGTTTAAGGAAGTTAAAAAGCATTGAGTGTCTAATGTCCTTTACATATTCCTCAATTTTATTAAGCTGGCATCTCTCACCTTGCATTGCTGAAACATACAACTGTGTGTCATCAGAATAACGATCAGTTAAATAAGACCTGTGCCAGGAGAGGGCTGTTACCTTAACTCCAACAACATGATCAGTGGTGTCAAAAGCTGCACTAAGGTCAAGTAAAACAAGCAAGGAGACATAACCCTGATCAGAGGTCAATATTAGGTCATTTACCACTTTAACCAGCACTAAATCCTGACTGATACATTTCTTGAAATCCTGACTGATACATTTCTTGTTCTGACTGACACATTATTCCTATGTAGGTATGAGCATAGCTGCTATGCTACAACCTTTTCTTGGAGGTCAGGTTTTTAATCAGGGGCTTGATAACTGCTAGTTTAAAAAATTTAGATACATAGCCTGTGCTAAGGGAAGAACTGATTATTTTTAGAAGAGGTTCAATTGTTTCTGGTATTATCTGTTTGAAGAAACATATAGGTAAGGGATCTAGTATACAAGCTGATAATTTTGATGAGAACATTAGTGAAATTAGTTCGGTCATTTTGACATTTAAAAAATTCATGAAGTCATCGCTACTACATATTAATGGTGTGCATGTTTCTGTGGTGGTAATATTCCTAGTTATTTTTTCTACAGTATTAAATAAGAATCTAGGATTATTTTTGTTATCTTCTGATAGGGTGGAGAGATATATTGACCTAGCACTAACAGATTTTCTATAGCTCTGGAAGCTCTCCTTCCATGCTGTCTGAAATAATACCAATTTAGTTTGACACCATTTATGCTAATTTTCAAATGGTCTGTTTTAAGGTGTGTCATCATTGTACCAGGGGTCTAGTATTTTCCATTTAAGCAGAGCTAAAATCTAGAGTGTAGAATGTAGAGTTTAGCGGAACTCTAAGCATTCATTTGCCTGATCAAGTTCTGTGGGTTCCGACAGTGATCCAATCATAGTTGATAAATGGGAGATTATTGATAAAACTCTTTGCAGAAGCTGACTGAAAGTATGTTTGATGTGGTAACATGGTAAGGTGCATATATTATGCAAATATTAACATACAAATTAAAAGAGATGAGATAATGATCTGAGATAACTGTAGACTGTGGAAATGTGACCATATTTTCTATATTTAATCCGAATGTTAGTATTAGATACAGATTGTGACAACCATTATGAGTGGGTCCTATTACGTTCTGATTAACCCCTACTGAATCTAGATCGGACACAACCGTTGTTCTCAGAGGGTCTTCTGGATTATCAAAAGAATATTAAAGTCTCCAACAATTAATGGTTTGTCTAAAGAAACAACCAGGTTTGAGGTGAAATCTGAAAATTCACAAAGGAATTCAGAATATGGCCCTGGGGGTCTGTAAATAATAATTAGCAGAATCAACTGGGTAGACTTATTTTTTGTAGCTGCATATGTTAGATGGGGTTGAAGTATATAACTGTATCTGAGAGGCCTAGCTTCATTTAATGCTACATACCCATTTGGTTTAATCCACATTTCTGTTAAACTCCTGATCAGTAATAGTTTCATTAACAATAAGCACTTTAGACATAAGAGATCTAATATTTAACAGTCCTAGCTTCAGATCAAAGGTACTGGCTGTGCATTTGGTATGATTTAATTTTATGTTAATTAGGTTACTAAAACAAACATGTATTTCTACATTTTTGTTTAGCTTGGGGAACAGATACAGTTTCAATATGTTGGAAGCTAAGTGATGACTCTTTGCAGCTAGCAAACGGTCGGTTTAGCCTGCTTGTTTGCTCCCTGGCGTTGGCTCTGGATTGTCACTGATTAACTAAGACTGTTCTGAGACAGTGCTATGCTACAAGAAATGAGAGCAGCACCTTCCCGAGTGGCATGGACACTGTCCCACATTGACAGGCGAGCCTTGCCCTCAAAACTACTCCAATTATCTATAAAGCCCACATTTTTTTCAGAGCTCCACCTGGACATCCAGCAGTTCAGCGACCATATCCTGCTGTAAGCTACATCGCCACGCCGCATTGGGATGGGGCCAGAGCATACTACAGCATCTGGCATCACCTTCACTAATTTACACACCTCTACAATGTTATTCTTAGTAACCTCTGACTGACAACGGTGTATATCATTAGCTCCTACATGAATAACTATCTTTGAAAACCTGTGCTTGTCTAAGACCCTAAGATTACGTCCTATGTCCGAACCCCCTGGCCTCCGGTATACATCTAACTAGTGCTGCTGAGGCCCCTAAAGGCCTAGCTAATTTCATGTGCCTTTTGTTTGAGCATCAGTAACTCAGTGGTTGTTTGTGCTAGATCTATCTACTAACACTATATCCATAGTATCCAATTTATACAAGAACATTATTGAAGAATAAGAAATAAACAGTTTTGAATAAAGTGAACTTTTTTGTTAGTGTAAAGTAAAATTTAAACTGACAAAAAAACACATTTCTTCTAAAACTTTAAATTTAACACAAAAACAATTACTCTGTGTGTGTGTACTGTATTCCTGAATGCGTATGTGTCACATAAGGGTTCAATCACTGTCACAGTTGTGGCAAATGTAGATGGCTGCCCCTGGGGTGCAGGATTTTTTTGGCCCAGAATTGACAAGGTACATGCTTGTCCCACACTTCTTTTGACCTTGCGTTAGCAAAGTGTTCCATGCACACAATGCATACATTCTCGTCATCAGAGGTGTCAGAATCCTCTTGGTCACTGGGCTTGGGCCTTTTACTTGTTTGCTTTGTTTTCTTCTTTTGCCCCTTTCCAGGTGGCAGGTTTCCTTTCTTTTGTTTCTTTCTTTCTTTCTTTCTTTCTTTTTTAACACTTTTTCCAGTCTTTTCTACGTCTTTCTACCTCTAGTGCCTGTTTCACAGGTGTAACTGTCAAGATTTCTGATTGTCTCTTCTTTCTCTTCCCACTGGGAGTCTTCCTTGGTCCTGCTTTTTGAAATGGATGGAGATCAGATTGACTGAAACCGTGCTGAGCAGCAGATGCTTGAGTTGAGGGGTCCTGCTGATTCTCCTCCTGATGGGCCAAGTAAGTCTGAGAAAAGACTTGGCCTGCCTGGTCAACTGGAAAGGAGACTAGGGCTGCCTGGTTAGCTGAGGTGGAGAGTTGGGCTGGCTGGTTAGCTGAGGTGGAGGGTTGGGCTGGCTGATCAGCTGGGGAAGAGGAAGACGGCTCAGGCCAATCTGTGACTTGTGATGGAGGATACTCTTGGAAAATGTCTGGACTGGCAGGTCAGATGCTTGTACATCTAAAACCTGCTTGTATTTTGCATTGGGGAATGCAATCCTAACCAGGCTTGGGATGTCATAGGTTTGGCAGGATTCATTCTCATCCATGCCTCACTGGCTGTGTTTATCATCTTCTAAAATGAAACTAGAAACTACAATCAAGGGGCTGTAGCTTATGAGAACTGTGGGGTGGGAAAGAAAGGAACAATATCCCATTTTCTTTGGAGTAAGTGATTGCCTAAACTGAAAGATGAGAACTGTGGTTGTCCAACAACTGTAACACCTTCCTCTCAGGACTGACCTTTGTATGCTTGACGAAGTGTTTCAGGAAGATGAGGAAATCCTCCTCCTGCACCCAGCACTACCTGGTGGTCCATCACACATGAAGTGGTCCTTTTATGTGGGAAGACGATAGCTGGAGGAATGACATTTCCCAATTCATTCACAGCACAAGCTACTGATACCAGGACACCCCTCTCTCCTGATATCATCAAACCAACTTGCTTAACACCACAGCATGCATTTACACGGTCAGGAGTCTGGATGGTTGTGAAGCCCGTTTCATCCACATTCCAAATATCATTCCCATCAAAGCTGTGCTTCTCAATCACATGTCCAAGCTTCTTGAAGAATCTCTTCATATTTGACTGAGGGTGTTTACAGCTATTTTTCACTACCAACTGGTATGCAAACTTCCTGACCTAAAAGCAAGTCAACAGTAAACTTGTTATCCCACATGAATGACATACAACCCCTTGGGGCAATCAGTGATAAACGAGTCACAACAACCATTGTGGAAAAGCTGTTAATCAATGGTCTCTGTCTCTTCATAATGGGAACAATAACTATGGAGTAAAATATTTTCCTTAAACTTACGAGTGCCCCATTTTTTTTATTTAGGCCTATCTTATTCATACCTCTCAGGGGGTTAACCCATAGTATAGATCAGCTGCTTCCTTCAAATACTCAGTGAAGAGTTCCTCCTGTGCCTCACTGAAGACTCTCTGACTACTATGGTAGCCTACATAGATGGAATGGGCCTTGGTGACTTTATTCACTGATATTCCCTGACTTCAATTGCAGCCTTTCTCAGAATGTCTGCAGGGACAGCCTTTTTCTTTCTGTCTTATGCTTCCTCTGCCTAGGCATGCTGGAAAAAGGAGAAAAGTACAAAAAAAATCTGTATCATCATAAGGCGGATGGTTGTAATGTTTTTAATGAACTGTTACAACTATCCCAACCCCGAGCAGCCATTACGTACGAACTGTTTTAACATGTGGGTTTGAAGCTAGCATGAATGCAAAACATCAAATTAAATTAGAGAAACTGCTACTTGAAGTAACGTAAGTCAAACCATTGTATATACAATATAGTGAACCCTAGACAAAAAAATAATCTTGTTAAAAAACTTTACTTTCTTACCTGAAAAGTTTTTTCGTCATAAAATTCACAATGTTGCTCACAGAGACATGCCACTTCTCCTGTGGGCCCAAAAAAGGAAATGGGAATGTACAATATTGATGACATTACCGCAGCTCTTTTCTGATTGGGCAAACTGACAGTGTTACAACTAACCCTGTGTTACAACACTCCCCGGTCTCCCCTACAGAAGATTAAAACGATAGTGCAGAATTATTGACAAATAAATAAATAATTCAATTCAATTCAGTTTATTTGTATAGCGCTTTTTACAATGTTATTGTCTCAAAGCAGCTTTACACAAACAAAAAAAAGTAAGATGAAGTGTGAGAGTGTGTGTCTGATGAGCAAGCCGA
>CM074980.1:11138005-11158066 GCA_037576825.1 Pangasius krempfi
TTATTTCTGTAAAGCTGCTTTGTGACAATGTCAATTGTTAAAAGTGCTATACAAATAAAATTGAATTGAATTGAATTGAATGGAAACCTGTTTTTGAGTTCTTGAATTTTTGAGTTCTTTATTGAAAACTGTGTAAAAACATGAGTTTTACGTACATACATAGTGTATTACAAATGTTCTTTGTAAAGATTGTATAGAGAAGAAGTTCTCTATTGTATAGAGAAGAACTTTTGAAAGACATTTTAGTAGTCTATTAAAGATGAGTTGAGTTCATGTCCTCACAATGAAAGACATAAGGGTAAAGATGTTCTAAAGGTCTGCAGACTACAGTAATAGCAAATATTAAAATAATAGTGGAAAATATGTAATCAGTAAATGGCTATAAATATCAGAAAAGCAATAATGAGTCATATATTTGAATTACAGCGATTTGCTGTAATATTTATACACAGTAACTGTTCTGTAAATAAACACTACTATGTTGGTGAAACTGCTGCCAGTTAATTACTGTAATTTTACAGAATTTTTTTTTTTTACAGTGTATGTCTCTATACTGAAATGGCAATGAGAACTGTGTTAATGTTTTCCATGTGTGCTCATAGTCAGGACTATGACATAGCCAAGACTCTAGCATGGGCAGAAATCTCCAAATTTAGAAGAAATATGAAAATTGTCAATTGTGCCTTCCAAAGCTGGAAAAACAGACCCACCTCCAGCTTGAGTGCTCCTCCCCAGCAGCAGCACTTTCCAGATCCTCTCCTACTCGCACACTGGGTCACTGCCTGGGGTCATGGAGGCTTACACGCATGGAGCCAATCACAGTCATCTGGAGGATTTCCCTTTTACTTGCTATTAATGTATGCCAGCCTCTTGCCTCATATAAGGTAATAGAAAAGTTTTTGCTCCCCAAGTGATGCATCCTTCAAAAGAGAGGTTTTCTTGGGAAACTCCCTCAGTAAGGACAGTAGACAGTAGGGTCCATTTGAAGTGCATAGCTGCCATGGTCTACTCTTTCACATACTTCCACTAATGTCACATTTGTCCAAGTAGCAGCACTCTTCTGCCTAGGCTTTGTGTCGAAGACAGACCTTTATAAATTCCCTTCTGTACCATGGAACAGTCTAAGGTAAGTTTTCCTCACACATCACATTGCTATAACTTTTTTTTCATTACCTAGCATGATTTATAGTGGTTAATGTAGATGTAAATGTAAATTTGACTTTGAGTATGTTAAAAAGTTTGAATATGTGGCAAATACCTTTTTCATCTGGCACTTGGAACCATATCAGGTATATCAAGCTTGCAAAATCACTAAAGCCATACCATTGATATGCTTGAAGCTGTGATTTAGCACCTTGAATTCTAGGTTATGGATCATTAGTTCATGTTAGTTATTAGCACATTAGTTTATGTATAAAACAAATTCATACAAGCAAATATATCAAGCAGGTTATTTATTGTATCAAGTAGATATTTCTAAATCTAAATAGATTTTTATTAAAGAAGTAAAGGACAATAATATGATAATATAATATAAATAATATGAATAAAATATTTAATAAATAAAATATACTACAATTAAAATATATAATACTACTAACTATCAAAGTTGTATGGGAGTCTCCACCCTATCTCATCTAGTCCTAGTTCAGAAAGTAAAATAGAGTATGAGGAGGACAAATAGAGCACAAACAGTATCAGCTTTCAATTGTACAAGCCAAAACTTGATTCTCTCAAAGAAAAATGGTATATTAGGAAACATTGCTTAATTAAATGACTGCTGTCAAATGACAGCTAAATGATAGCTTAATGTTACTTCTTGTATTTTAGTGATATAATATGTATTGTCGAATGAACATGTGTGTGTATATTTGAGAGATTAATAGATTAGACAGTGAGGTAGAGGAAGTTCATGAACTGGAAACTATGAAGGAGAGAGAGGAAGCACATTATTTTCCTAGAAGTCTGGGATCCATCAGAGCCAAGTGCTTTCACATGACCCAAAAGCCCCAGTTTTCCCTTACTGTCACTTGCCCCCCTTCTCAAGCCCCTGCAAATCCCTGATCCCAGGGTCACGTTCACATGAACAGAAAGGGGACTGGGGTTTTCATTTGGGATTTGGGATTGCCCAAAATCTTTAAATGACACCATCCCAAAATTAAACAAATGGCTTACGGTTGTTCTCATACTCAGAGCCTAGGATTAAGTTATGTGTATATGTTTTGGAATGTTTCCACACATCCAGTCACTGCAAATTCTGATTACTTCCATTTAAGGAATGTGCTTAGGATTTATCCTTTTTAAAAACAATCTTCTGTGATTCTATCATTTTTTTTATCAGTGTACAATAAATACAGTACAGGTAAACTATACATACAATACAGGTAAACCCTTGAAATTGTGATTTAAACTAAAAATGAGGTGGACCTTCTCATTAGTATTAATATGTAACAATGGAACAGAGCTTTCAAAACCTGAGAGACTGGGTGCCTAAAAAAGGTAACAGGGATTTCCTGGGCCTCCAGTTAAAGACAGCTACAGATCACAGAGAAACAGACATCAAGTAGTTATTATTGATCCAAAAAGCAAAAGTATAAGTGAATAAGATCAGAAAACAGAGAATATAGCTGTGGCATTATAATACATATCAGCACAGACAGAAGTTTTGTAACTAACAAAAGCTAGCCCACCACACTGTACCCCTCATGTTTCTCGTTCGGATTATTTGAGGAGATGAGGAGAAATGAAAAATGACCTTAAAAGGCAATGTTTGCATGTGGAAGCACATTTGCTCTACATTATCAGCACAGTGTCTGTGACTATGTAAACACTGTTTCTCCCATGTTGGTGGAGGTGAGCACTTTGCACCAAGCCAAGTCTGAGACTTGAACAGTAGTAAATCTCATTTACTATCTGTCTGTCTCACTTTCTCACACACACACACACACACACACACACACACACACACACACACACACACACACATACACTTCCAATCGAATTCTTTCTATTTAGAGTAGCTGTCTGTATACTATGTTTGCATGAATGTGTGGCAGACACATCAGTAGTTCAAACTCTGTTGTCTTTGAACACTACTAGCAACCAAAAGACATTTTATTTTCACCTTCAGCTATTATTGTATATTACTAAATAATGGAAAATAATCCTAACTACCAAATATAATATTGATATTGATGATGAAATAAATTACATTTGTTCAGCATAAGCGGTAATGTAGTATCTTAGTTTTACACAACATTCTTGGATAAACTATCCCAAGAACTCACTGTAGGAGTAGGAGTTAGATAAAAGGATATTATGTATATGATAGGGCTTAATTATTATTATTATTATTATTATTATTATTATTATTATTATTATTATTATTATTATTATTTTATGATATCATCCAGCATCTTCACATATTCATGAAACTCAATTATGTTGAATAAGACATCACTAGTGTGGCCAGAGTTTCGTGTACAAAATAAGAATCTTTGCAGCTGCATGAAAGCTTAGGTTTGTTTATGCTTATGGTCAAACCACATATGAAATTTCAGGTATAATGTTTTCAGTAATGCAATTATATAATATTTACCCCTTTGGCAATGGTCATAACTTCATTTCTTGGCTTCGCCATCACCTTTGCTCCTTTTTGCCTTTTATGTCGTACTGCAGCAGACTGTGACTAGAAAAGGGAATGTATGCAGTAAGCACAAGGAGACAGAAGGGGAGGGACAGCTACGCTTAGAAGTGACAAACTATCTGCTTCCACAATCACTAACCATAAGAGGTTGAAAGAGTGTTTATCACAACCACAGCTACATTTTCCATTATCCCAAAATAAGATTCCTTCAGAATTCCTTATATGGGCGCAGAGAGACTCCAGATGAGGTAGCTGAGGCAATCAAAACCTCCTGTGTCTTGGAGAATGCTCAAAAATAGCCCAGGAATTTTTGTGTTGCTTTTTTATTTCAATTTCTGCTCTTTAGGCAAAGTACATACTCTGCAATTTGGAGATATATTGTTTATATAATCAAATCTAGACTATTTACAATACTTAGTTAAAATGTTAACAAATTATGTTATAATTTTATGATGAGTTCTTCTCAAATGCAGGTATGACAAATGTTTTCTTGTGGACCAGTGCAGGCAGTGACAAGTCAAGATGATGGAATAATGTGCTCCAACTGTACCCATGGTATTCCACATACCAACAGTTTGTCTGGCATGTCAGACTCACTGTTTGTCTTTCACCATCTTCTGACTTCTGACTCCGTCTCCAAATCTCTCTCTCTCTCTCGCTCTCTCTCTCTCTCGCTCTCTCTCTCTCACACACACACACACACACACACACACACACACACACACACACACACAAAAAAAAACCTAATAGCTAGAATTAACTAACTGAACTATATATTAACTATATTTGAACTATATATTAACTGACTAAAAAGTGGCAAGAATGTATAGACAGTGGTATTCAACTAAAATTAGATTATAAACAAGACTATAAATAAAAATAAATCAATTTAAAATGTTTATGTTTTGTTTCACAGTGGTGCTTCATGTTACTGCTGGTTAAGGAGCCTTGCTGTTCTGTGGATTGTTAATTCAACATTATGCATGCCTAGTGCTGGGAAAGCGAAGACCCTACACATGGTTTGTTTGTTCTGTGGTTGTGGTTGTGCCACTGCAGCTTATAATAAGTATTTTACTGTTAAATTTTCTAGATTACTACTGCTTTTTGACTGACAAAGCTCAGAGGCCTATCACAGCTTTCAATATCCTACAAGTACAAAAAATAGAAACAATGCCCTACAATGTGGGAAGAAGGAAGATGTATGTATTCAGCCTGGGGTTACTGTGCCCATTCTATCAACATTCTCAAGGATGACATTTTATCTGCACAGAAAATGAGTGTGAATGTGAACGAGTCCTCAGGCCCAAGGTGCAGTGCTGCATCTCTGGTCAATTGGGAGTCTGAGATGAAGCACTGTAGCACGGGAAGAGGGACACTGCTACTGTAAACACACATCAGCATTTGTATAATTTTTTTATTTGCCAGATTTAATAATAAAATGTAGATTAAATATCTTTAATGTAACTATTGTAACTTTATTAATTTTTAACACATTAAAGAAGATCTGTGTCCAGTATAGATAGGCAGTTGTGGCTCAATAAGGATCTGAGCTGCTAATCAGAAGGTTGGGAGTTCAAATCCCAGCACTACCAGTTGCTATTGTTGAGCCCTTTAACAAAGTCCATAACTTTAATCTGTTTGGTTCAGTAATTCATCTTGGATAAAAGCTTCTGTCAAAAGAATAAATGTACAATGTTTTATAGATAGTATTTACCTCTTTGTGATTTCCTTTTGTCTAAAACACACTTTCTTCCCTGTCCCCGGGGTCCAGTTTTCCCAGGAATCCCTTGGGAAATTACAAAGGGGATTCCTGGAAATACTGTTCTTGGGGGTGGGGTTAGACATCATGAATGTCAGCTAAACTGTATCATATAACATTGTAATCACTTGTTAAGTTTGTGGTTAACGTTGGATAAACAAACAATGTACTGTACATGCAACTGTAATTGTAAGTTTTCTCAATATTTTGTCTTAAGTATCTTGTAATTGAAACATTATGTAATGTAATGTAATGCTCTTAATAAAATTGTGCTTAATTCAAACCATAGATGTGTTGAAAGAAAGCTTATCTATCAAACTATCTTAAATGAGTTACTAACTGGTCTCAAGCATCATAGTTTAAAGCATCATACTAAAGATATGGCATGTCAATCACTAATTACTGAACTCTTGGAAGGGTTTTGTGAAACACAGTTAAGCTTAAAGTGTTGCAGACACAAGTAAAAGTTTTTAGCCCACTGGCGTGCTCAGTCGGTAAGCCGGGACAACATGAACCTCAGCCATTCACTCTCCCCAGGCTTGGGGTGCGCCAGGCTTTCAAAATAAAATTGGCACTGTAGCAGGAATCCTTCCAGAAGGAATTCGGTACCCTTGTAGGGAGCTGGGGTGAGCATACATTGGGGAAATTGCATAGGGTCAAATGCTGGCATTGTCTTGAGACATTTCTCAAGACATGCGGTGTGGAAAAAAAGGAAATTTGATGACATGAAAAGGATAGTTGAGGAAAAGACAAAAGAGGTGGAGTTTTTGAAGCCAGATGCATCAACTACACTGACAAGAACGCCTCGGATATCCACACCTTGTTATAAGAGTGTCTATCCACTGATAAAAGAAGAAGAGGGACTAGAAATGGAAGGAGATATGATGTGTAAAGGCATGGTAAGAATTGCCTGAGACTGTCCACCCAGAAGTAAGGGAGTGAAGGAGTTTACACTGTACCATTTTTTCTCTTTTCATCAATAATTTTTCGCTATTGTCTTCATTTGTTGTATTTTTCACTTTTCCTTCTGACGCATTTTTTTTGAAGCACAAATACACCGGATGTTTACTCATTCCTCCCTCGTCATTAGTAATAGCTTTATTTGTGATAAGTATATTAGTTAGCTCTCTGATGGAGAAGATTGCAGCATTAGGGATGCACATCCGGCCTCTAGAGAGGGATAGCAAGAGCTCTTGCTACATCAACATATCTCTCCACCCTAATAGAAGATAACAAAAATAATCCTAGACCCTTATTTAATACTATAGCAAAGTTAACTAGGAATAAGACCACCACAGAAGCATGCACACCAACTACATTACTACATTACTGTAGTAATGAGGAGTTGATGAATTTTTTTAATAACAAAATTGAAAATATCATTATAACCATATCATATCAGTAATTAGAATGTTTTACTCCCCTTTGAGGGACTGAAATAATTTCACTAATTTCTTCATCAAAATCATTAGCTTATGTACTAAATCCCTTACCTACACTTTTCTTCAAACAGATAATACCAGAAGCAATCAAAACTCTTCTAAAAATAATCAATTCTTCCCTTAGCACTGGCTATGTACCAAATATTTTAAGATAGCAGCTATCAAGCCCCTGAATAAAAAAACCTAACCTCAACCCCTGTCTCTAACTGTAGACTGACCTTAAGCTTTATCTTTTATCTCCAAGGTCCTAGAAAAGGTTATGTGGGGGAACATGCTGTGTCCAAGACCAACCACACGATGGCAGCAGAGACACAGCTGGTGAGGAAGATGGTTCCTCTACAGATTATACAGTGAAGTAGCAAATAATGATGAAGAGAACGAAGACCTTCATGTAACACTGAGAGGAAAATTAAAGAATTAAGACAAGAAAGAGAAAAAGAGAAAATAACTATTAACTGTCATGAGAGCACCAAAGGGACACTGAACTACACTTCACATTTTCAATCAGGTGTCTCGTTTCACCTTGATTAGCACCACTTTATAAGTGGTTTTCTGGTTTATGGCATCTCATTGTCAAGCTTTTGTTGTTGTTTGCATGTGTTGTCATATGTGCCACAGTCTTTCTTGTAGCCTGGATGTTTTTGCCTTATTTCCACGGTTCAGGTTTTTGGTTCTTGTTTTCATGGGATTGGCTGGTTTGTTTGTATTTTCCACAATAAATAATCTGCACTTGCATCCATCTCCTCTACATATCCCTGACAGAAAGCCTGACTGAACATGGATGCAGCAGATTTTTCCACTGTCCAAGAAGCCCTCCTGGAGAAGAACTGCCTGATGGCAAAAATTTCCCTCAGGAATTTTTTTTTTTGAGGAGGGGGCTCCCAACCCAACTAGAACCATCTCCTACCCTCGCTGCCCGGCCTCCTTGCTCTGCTGAGGACATCACTCTGTCTTTGCGGAGGAAGTCTCCCTACCCCTCTGCCCCTCAGAGGATGCCATTACAGCTCACAGTCACACTCATTTCATGGTCACAAGGAGTAAAGCTCAAGGGCTTTGCTGATATGAAAGGAATGGCAAGCGACCTACCAAAATTAGAAGCGGGTGGACAGGACTGGATAACCAAATTTGAGGCACAAACAGCAGGGTAGTGCCTGGCCCTAGGAGACATCAAAGCCATGCTGATGCATGTAGCAGGAAAAGACATGACTAAAAAGGTTTTCACAGAAGCCAGCCTGTCAGCAGTAATTCAAACCATGATGAGAAACCATTTAAAATGCACAGGAATGCATTGTTGGACGTAATAAAGGAACAATGCCCAACTGAAAGGGACCCGTCAAGATTGGAACACTGCAAACTTTTCAAACCAAATAGAAACAAGAGACTGGTGAGCCATGGGACCATAGCAACACAATGAGAGCACTGTCCTTAATGTCCCTTATAAAGACTCCATGTTAAAAATTTCAGGAGGAGCTGAACCAAGTTGTGGGCCTGACCAAGAAACCATGGCCTGAAATTAAAGATTACATCAACTGTCAGTCTCATTGCTAAAGAAACAGCTGGCTGAAATGAACAAGAAGGAAAATAAGAAATCAACTAACATGCAAGCTGTCATGGTACCACATACTCCATGATTCAATAACCCCTAACACCTCTCCAGTAACCTCTGGTACCACTCTAGTAACCCAATACCATTCCTAATACGATTAATACCAGAACCCCTAATACCATCCCTGGTATTACCATCCCTGCCCCTGCACCTGTCCAAGTCTACGTACAAGCCCAAAATCCAGGAGGTTACAAAAATGGTGCAAGCAGAGGTCAAAGGCCCAGTGGATGACGCCGAGGGAGGAGCTACAATAACAATAAAGGAAGAGGTCAATTGAGACCTCTTGTGCTGGGGATGTAAGCAGTTTGGACATATCCAGATTGAATGCAGTATGCAGAACTGCAGAATTGGTCAGCAACCAGTCTCAGACAAAGGTGGACAACAACATCAACAAATTGGCCCAGCTCTCGATGCCCCAACCTCAGTGGCAGAGCCAGAACTACTATGATAGAGCAGCCTGGAAATAGGGGTGCCTTTAGAATGCCGTTGACCCACTACCAGTGAACACATGCACCTGCCAACTACCAGTTGTAACCATGATTAAAGAACAAGAACCCCCCATCCTAGTTGGGTTAGGAGGTCACATCCTGCCTTTCCTGGTGCAATCTATTCTTGTATAAACAAGCTTAAATCAACAGTAGAGCTTTCTTCTAAATTTGTACAGATGACTGGCTTCTCAGGACTACCTCAAACTGTCAGATTTACTGAGCCCCAAATACTTGTAGCGGAGGAACAAACAATAGTGTCATCCCTTTTATATGCCCCAGCATTGCCAATTAATATCCTATGGAGAGATATTCTCTGCAAAATCAACACAAAAATTTAGTGTAAAGCCTCAGGCCTAAAAGTGCCTTTCAAACAGAATGAGGCCAATATGGGGATGTACTTTTTATCCCCAGACCTTAAACACACTGCACAAGTATACTGGTTTGAATTATCTGATGACACAGAGCTGAGAAAAATGAGTTGGAAAAACATTGCATACCTGCAAGGTTATCTGGAAAACCCTGTACCGACTGCATCACCCCTGCATTGCACTATGAATTTTGAATCAAGAGACTATCAAGAGGAATACAGTCAACGATGACATGAATAGTGGGGCAGTAAGCTCACTCTAATGGATGTGGTGCACATCTATCTGGGACCAGAAGGCATTGCAGACTTAAACAATACCCACTGTATAAAGAGGCTCAAGAGGGCATCAGAACCACATCAATGCTCTGTTGAGAGCTGGAGTGCTAGTTCCTATAAGACCCCTATACTCCCTGTGAAAAAGCCAGGAATAGGGAAGTGGAGAATGGTACAGGACCTGAGGGCCATTAATAAGCCTGCTGATGGCTAAGACCCTGTTGTGCCTGACCTGCACATGATCTTCTCCAACGTCCAAGCTGACTCATTGACTTATGCTCTGCATCAGCTTCCCATTACAACCTGAGAGCAGACATCTGTTCGCATTCACGTTTCAAAGCCAACAGTATGGTCTTTAAGAATGTGCGTTTTTTTCTTCTTCACGCGATTCGTCACGCGTGATCACGCGGCACCCTGCAGGCACGCTTCTTAGAATTTAAATTCATTTGTTGTGCTTCACACAATATCCACCAGGTGGCGCATGGAACAGCATTCGGTAGCTCAACACACAGTACGCGGAAAAAATATCATGTATGGTTTACATAAAAATATCACCCTTCTCATCAAAACGTGATTTAATTCTAATCACAAGACTGACTTATGTAACGTGAACGTGATCAAGTCACACAGTACAGGTACTATAACTACAGTATTTAAATTAACATGGTTTGAACGGGTGCGCTAGAAAGCGTAGCTTATGGGTAATGTGGTCGCTGTAGAATGCCAGCAATCTTGGTCTGTGCCTCAACTCAGGTGGGAGTGTGGGTTCAGTGTGCCTTTTTTCCAGTGCAGAAAGTCGATTCGTGTGGGCACGTGTAAATATGAATATCCTTCCTCAAACTAGCGTTGACTTCCATTTTCTCCTTCCTTGCCAAAAGAAACTTTTGTTCTTTTCTTAGATGTAAATTACATTATATATTTAACATAGAATTAACTCATTCTCTGATAATGTCTGATAATTGTTAACTGCAAGTTTAATGTCGTGATTTCAAGAAAACGTAAAATATCCACAATAAAATATGAATAAAAAATAGCCTAATAATCCACACAAATATGTAGCAATACGGACATTGGATAGTTGGTCAAATCCACTGACAGCGAGAGTTTAATTCAGCAGATCATTATTTTATGTGCTTTGTAAATGCACATTTCACTGCGCTTTCTGTAGGTATTCACGAGATAATGTGTATATAAATATTACTCAATTAACAGCTGTGAGATATAAAGTGACAATTGCAGAGGTGCCAACTCTCAAGCATTTAGTGAGCCAAAAAACAAGACAATAATGTTTAATGCACTTTAGAGATGCTTTCTACAACGCATAACTTACATTTTATTCTTATTTTATATAACCTGTAAATAATATGAATTAAAAGTCATGCGCATATTCCACTTCGCAAAACAATTTGTCAAAACAGCAGCCGAGTCGTTGTTAAACTTTAAAGATGCGCATGCATGCGTATCACACAGACGGAGCCCAAGACCGAAATGAGCACAATAATCAAATATTTGTTGTAGGACATCAAATTTAGTCAAGGAATGTTTTTTTTTTCTTTTTTTTTTATAAAACAGTATCTGTAATTCTACCTCTGAGCTGTTAAGACTTAGATTGTGCTTTATGAAAATGAACAGAAATGTACAGAAATGAAAAACTCTCAAGCAAAGAATTCAGTAGATAGAAATGTGGAAAGACATGCATAAAGAACACAACTATAACTCATGATAAGAGGTGGTTGAGGGAGAAATAACCTATTTAATTTTTTTCGGAGTAAAATGTGTTCAGTTAATACCAATGCAAATAGTTGCTGTGCAATTTACTTGCCATTTTGTTTACTATATTTTTAAAGTGCGTAGCCCTCAGTTTTTTTTTTTTTTTTTTATCACATGCTTTCTCTATTCATAATGTGTACATTATTTAAAAAATACTCAGTGAGTATTACTCAATTCATAGTCTGCAACTGCAATAGTTAGAGGTATTAGTCCTAATTATTTTACTGTCTTGTGTGAAAAAAGTGAGTTTTTAATGCACTAAAATTATAATGGAATAATCCCATTATTATGATGGTAATTTTAGTGCATTAAAAACTCACTTTTTTACAAAGATTTGTAAAACTGTATTTGAACTATTAACAAGTTACCAGTCCTTCTTAGAACTGCAGTAGTTATCAAGTATTTTTCCTAACCACTTAACTGTCTTTTCATTTGGTAATTTGGGTCCAGTACATATTTTAAAGAAGGTCTAAATGCAGTAAACATAGATGTTTAGATGAAAACATTCACACTTTGAATCAACAGAGTATGGTTACTCAAAAATATGCTTTATAAAGTTGCTTTTCTGAGTTAAAGACAGCGTTCTTACAATTTAAAAATTAATGACAATAACTTTGGTTCATCACATGAACCAAAGTTATTGTCATTAATTTGGTTCATCACATGAATTTACCCAATTCACTCCTGCTATAGGTCTGCCTAGCCTACAGTATCTACAACTCATTATCACTTATTGTCCACTTCCCCAATGACACCTTGACATCTGTATAAATAAGTGTTTCAAAGCAGTCCTGCAGCCATACTGGCCTCCTGAGTCCACCTGCTCACAATCCTGGTGGAGGCCTGGTGGCCTTTGAACTGCAGAAACATACTGAGGCAATAACAAGACGAGATTATGGTTTAATTTACCAAGTGGGGGTAGGGTAGTAGCTCTGTATGCTTCTTTAAGATTTGCATACGAAAGGTTTTAGATTGTGTGTTCTGTTTTCCTGTGTAGTGCAGGCAACAAACTGGTGGAAAGTTGGGAGGGTGGAATCCAGATTTACATGGTTAAAGTCTCCAGTAATTACCACAAAAGCTTCAGAGTGTTTTTAGACTGTAACTTATCAACAGGGCGTGCATAATGTCACATGCCGCTTCCTTGCCAGTTGACGGTGGTTTTGGTGATTATGATGTCATTGTTTTGTCATTGTGGTAAATTCTGCATAATACAAAGAGTATGTGATAAAATTTGTTTTACCTTCCTGGTCATTGTCTTTAGTACATTATGCCACATCAAGCTTTTAAATTGGCCTGATAGGGCCTAGGCATCTCAAAATGTCCAAGATCAACAAATTGCATTCCCAAGACATCAGGATGATGAGGTCTGCTGGAAGTTCCACTTGAGAAATACACCACCATTTGAGTTCCATTGGTGCTATTCCATGCTATTGGTGTTGAGCACCATCGGAAGACATTACAAAAAATGAACATCATGCATGTAATTGTCGCAAAATAAATAAGTTACCCACTTCATTCAGTATAATGCTATCACAAATGTAAATATGTTGCAACAATGTTGGTTGAGCCTAAAGTGTCGAATATTTATGTAATGTTTTGCCCTTGATTATGGGGATATTGTTGCAGCCATAGACAGCATCACTAGCCATAATGATGAACAGCCAGCAAGTTCAGTGAAAAAAACCAACTCTGGCACAACAATGGAGTGGACATCAGTGAGCATTCCATTTGGAGGATCAGGCAAAAACTTGGGTGGAAGTATGGGAGAACTCAATATTGTCCCATGATCAGAGAAAAAATGAAGAGATTCATCTCCAACAAACCCAGATATGGATCGATGAGAAGAAGACGTTTCACTATGTTATTTTCACTGATGAAACAACAGTGGCTTTGCCACCATGTCTTTTTGTAAGAGTGGCTGACGTGAACCAAACCAAAGCCGAAACACCCACTGAAAGTTCATGTTTGGGGAGCAGTATCCAGACTGGGACAGGGACCTATTGTAATCTTCATAGGGACAATGGACAACCGCCGCTCCCTACATTATGGAAAACTTTGGAGCCCATCACTGCTTTTTCCAGGACAATCACCAAAAACACACTGCAGCAAGCAGAGTCTTTGTTGCAGAGGGTACAATGTGGATGAAGACTCCACCAGAATCCCCTGATATGAATCCCATTAAGATGGTGTGGCATGCTCTGAAAGACTATATTCAGAAAGAAGTAAAACCAACTACAACTACAAATTTGGATACAGCATGACATGTCTGTCGAGTTGTCTGTTGCAAAGATGGATGCAATGATGAAAAATGTGACTTATAAAGTCATGAAAGTAGTAATAAGTTGTGAGATGCAGCCTAAAGTTGCAATTGTGGGAAATAAAGCCCCCAGTTCGAGACGAGTGAATCTGGCAAAACCGGTTGGCCAAAAATTCCACCTCACACCCCGTGAATGGAGGGTGACAAGAGATCAACTTATCCAACTATTCCAAAACAGATGACAGACTTCGGTCCATCTTTTAAATCCATAGAACAAAATGCAATTACTGCTAAAATCATTGGATTAAAATAATTCTGATACTAATTAATGTATACTCTTTGCAAATTATATTTAATAAAGCTTAATTGTGCTGAAAATTGATCAATAATTTATTTGCTTAGGCAATACATGGGTGTCACATTATTTTGAAAAGTGGTGGGGATAAAGACCTGGGGGTGGTTCACTCACCGTTTCTACTTATCGCACCATACTGTAGCATGTGTTGTTTCTTAGTTAGATAGGATTAAAGTACCATAGTCTACTCAGTGGATTTCTTTGAGTGACTGTGATTAGGACCAGAAATCTGAATGACCAAAATATTAATATAACAATAAAAGATACGCAGCCTACAATTAAATAATAATTGCTAAGATATTATAATTTAAATAATATTAATAATAATAAATTAAATGCAGTTATTTGCAGTCAAATGCTTATTTTTATATTTATGTTTACATAGAATATGCTACAGTACATTTGTTATTATTGATCATCTAATCATTACCAATGAGTAGACCACTGTACTGAGGTGGAAAACAAAACAGGCCTGGCCCTGTAAAGCTACAATGTATGAAAATTTCAACTTAATACTTTACGCTTTCCTTTTAGATTATCGGCTCTATCTCTGTCTTAGTAGGTTTTTAATAGGATTATATAGGGGAGAGAAATGTTAGCATAAAAATATTATTTTTCTCCTTGGATTAAGGTGTCATTGTTTAGTGTTAAATTATGAAAGACAAGGAACGTGTGATAAAATTTGTTTTACCTTCCTGGACGTTGTCTTTAGTAGCTATGTTATGCCATGTTAAGCATTTACATTGAGCTGCAGTGTTATTCTTGTAGAAATGACATGACGAAAATGTTAATTAACGAAGGGTTTTTTTTCCCCTCAACAATAACAAAGACCAGACAAAAATATTCATCATGACTATAATTATTCATTTTTAATTTAAAATAAAAAAAATATGAAAACTATGTTTCTTGAAGATAAATCTAGAAATAATGTGATTGTTTTAAATAATGCACTCATAAAGAATAAAGAATTATTATAGATATCAGCAGGAATGAGCTGCCTGACCTGCGTGAGCTGAGTGAATGAAAACCAGGAAACTAAAGCACTTTACTAGCAGGTTAATTAACTCACCTTGATTCAACTGATTCATACACAACATAAACGCAATATTACAACCTGCATCTGCATAAAATGACACGAATGCACAACTATATGTGATAGTCATGATGTGTAAATCACGTTGTGAATATGCTCTGCCTGTAAAAACACATTTGCTAAATGTTGTCACATGTTCAAATTAATACTTAAGATGTTTGAATATTTGGCAGACACCCTTATCCAGAGCGACTTACATTTATCTTATTTACACAACTGAGCAGTTGAGGGTTAACGGCCTTGCTCAAGGGCCCAGCAGTGGCAGCTTGGTGGTACTGGGGCTTGAACTCATGACCGTCCCATCAGTAGTCCAACTTCTTAACCACTGAGCCTGTGGTAGCTAATTTTGCACTTTCTTGTCAACTAAAATGTTACTTTCAAGATGCCATTTTAGTTAGAGTAAAATTCACAAAGATTAATATGGCATATGGCATGAAATCTTGACCAAATTTAAATTATATTTTCATCAAAAGTTATGACTAAAGCAAGAAGCAAAATAAAACCGAATGCTATGGTAATGCACATAATTTATGCATTAATGATCAAACTTCAAATGTAAATTAAATTAATGTAAATCAAATTCACATGCCAAACATAAAAATACTATTAATAACTGAATTATTAATATTTTATCAGTGTGTGCACAGTACAGTATTGTACAGTAAACTTGAATTACACTGAAAAAAATGGAATGCGTGGTTGGTTAGCTTTAAGAAGTGTAGTGGTAACTACAGTGGTTAAGACATTGGACTCCTGCTCGGAAGGTTGAGAGTTCAAATGCCAGCACCACCAAGCTGCTACTGCTGGGCCCTTGAGCAAGGCCCTCAACTGCTCAGTTGTATAAATGAGATAATTGTAAGTCGCTCTGGATAAGGGTGTCTGCCAAATGTCATAAATGTAAGAAAAAATATTACATATGGTTTATGTATGGATGTACGAAAACAAATTATGTTAATGTAATTCAATCACATGGAACCGATGTGCGCATTTGAAATAAGTAAATTCAATTATATTTTTTTCAGCGTGTGGACTTCTGTGTTCAATTTAAACCAGTTTTTCAATAGTGAAACTGTAAATCTAAGAAAAGAACTAAAGTTTCCATTGGCAAGAAAGGAGAATTAATTCTGTGCACACATGAATCGACTTTTTAAACTAAAAAAAAAAAAACTCACTCAAGCCAAACACTCATCTAAGACAAGCCCAGATTACTGGCATTTTACAACAACCACATTACTGTTGCGCTATTCTACCACACACATTTTAGCCATGTTAATATAAGTACTATAGTTATAGTACCTGTACTATGTGACTTGATCACATTCATGTTACATAATAAATCTTGTAATTAGAAACTTGTTTAAATTAGGTTTAGCATGAGCAATGCAATCATGTTTTGAGAATAAACTTAATATTTTTTATATAAACCACACATAACATTTTTTTCTTAAATCTCACCGACCACACATTCCATGCTGCTTGTTGCAAAACTGTTCTGAGAGAGGTTCACAGATCTGCTGGCAAAACACAAGCAGATCATGGGCTTCAGTACAAGAAACAGGACAGTTTGTTTGGAAAAATGGGAATAAAACAAACAGCACTGGCAGTAGCCAACCGAGATTACACCAAATACTTCCTTTTGCATGCGGCCCAAAAGAATGGCTTTGTGAATGCTGTCCTAACTCAAAGTGACCCTGATAACCACCCAATTCCATACTTTAGTTGTCATCTCGACCCTGTCGAAAGAGGCTTTCCCCATGTGAAAGATCTTTAGGAGCCGTAGCATTCGCCTACAAGAAAGCTTCAACCATTATGATGGGCACCCCTACTACTATGTACACTACCCATGGACTACATGCTCTGCTCAACTAGTTCACCGTTTGTAATAACCAATGCCAGGAAGACAGGCTATAAATTACTGTTGAACACATATGAGCTGATGTTAGAAATGTGCAGCTTTGTCAACTCCTCTTCATTTCTGAATGGTGACCAGAGATATACAGGGTATGCAGTGGTTGCCCCAGTAGACATACCAGTGGGTTTGAAGTGGTCCTACCTGTACAACTTTCACAACTATCTTCAGTTCACAGAAATAGCTGCTTGCAGATTGGCAAGGGGGAAAACTTACCAATTACACCGATTCCACTTAGGTCTACAATGTGTGCCATGTGTATGCTGCCATATGCCGCATGGTTGATGACAAGCCCATATCACATCTGAATGAAAAAGAACTATTGTCAGCCATTCATGAGCCTTCTCAGTTAGCAATTGTGAAATGTGCTGCACACAAGACTGGAGCTGATTTTAACACAAGGGGTGATCCTGCTGCAGACCAAGCTGCAAAGGCCATGCTAGACATGAATCTGTGCCTGTGAGGCCCAGGAGTAGTAGGTTGCAGTAGTCCAGTTTTGAGATATCAAGAGCTGTGTGGTATGATCAGTGAGATACGGTCAATTTTCTTGATGTTACACAGAATGAACCTACAGGACCATGCAGTTGTTGAAATGTGGTCTGCAAAGTTCAAGTGGTCATCAAAAGTCACCCCAAGGTTTCTGGCTGTCTTGGTTGGCTTGAGTGTGGTTGAGCCTAGCTGTATGGTGAGGCTGTAGTTGATTGAGCAGGCAGGGCAGACAGGGATGATGAGAAGCTCTGTGTTTAGCAAATTAAGATGCCATTCCTTCATCCAGTCTGAGATGTCAGACAGGCAGGCAGAGATGCATGCTGAGATCGATGGCCCGGAGAGAGTTGACAGGAGGATTCACAGTGTCATAGGCAGCTGAGAGGTCAAGTATGATGAGGACAGATGATCTTGAGATTGATCTTGCTAGTCGTATGGCTTCAGTGACAGAAAGCAGAGCAGTCTGGAGTAACTGCTTTTGAAGCCAGACTGCTTGGTTTCCAAGAGGTTGTTTTTTTGTGAGAAAAGTGGAGAGTTTTTGAAACAGCTCTTTCAAAGGTTTTGGATAGGAAAGGGAGGAGCGAGATAGGTCTGTAGTTGTCAACAGCAGCAGAGTTAAGTGTTGGTTTTTTAAACAGCGGAGTAACCCGGGCCTGCGTATATGAGGTGGGGGAGGTGCCTGTGGAGAGTGCTGTGTTAAAGATGCGTGTGAGTGCAGGTGAGTGCAGTGTGAAAGACATGGACTGAAGTAGGGATAGGGTCTAGAGGACAGGTTGTAGGAGAGCTAGAGAGGAGGAGCTTGGAGACATCCATCTGTGAAAGAGGGGAGAAGGAGAAGAGTTGAGAGTTGCATGTATGAGAAGCGTGTTTGTGGATGTCTGGGGTGGAGAATTGGTTTCTGATTGATGTAACCTTCTTGGCAGAGGTGTGGAGTGGAATAATAAGAAGATTGTGTGTGGTGCAGTTATGTGTGCAGTCAAGCTGTTTGCTGGCTTTGTGAGTTGCTGGGGTGGGGACCTGCTTGAGGTCAAACATGGGGAGGAGAGCAAGAAAGTCATGCATGCATGCAGTTTGTCTAGAAGAGGAGTTCCATCATTCAGGATGGTGGATAGCAGCATGTTAACCTCTTTGTTGAACTTGCCCAGTTGACCTGGAGGACGATAAAGTGATAAAGTGCATTTGGTGCCACTCCCTCGCCTGGTGGGGCATGGGGTGTGGGAGAAGTTGAAATTGGAGGCCACAGCATTGTTGCATTGTTCTCTGTTCAGATTCAGGTCTCAGGCAGAGCCAGCACACTGAGTTTGGAGTGGGTGGCAAAGGAAGGAATGAAATCAGCCTTGCTAATTGGCAGTTCAATAGCCTGATCAAGAACGAGAACGAGAACGTCTGCTGAGGCTGCCTGCAGACAGCATAGGTTGTCTAAATTGCATACTCTGTGCCTATGGTTAACAACAGGGATGAACTGATGACATGTTAGCAAGTTAACAGTAAAGAGTGGGAGAAAAGGGGTAGAGAGAGGAAGAAGGTGCTACTTAGCAGAGTTAATGGTGTCTTGTTGGTGTCCTTGCTCGGTGGACTCGTGCAGGTAGACGTGAGCTTGGTCTTGACACGACAAATGACTTGTCGACTTAGTGAAGTAAGGTGTCTGTGTAGCATATGCATTATTTTTGTTAAACATTTAATATAAACCAATTTTATTAAAACATTAATATTTCAAGACTGTTTCAGTCTTTCTGAAACAGATTATGTAAATTACAGATGAAAACATTACATAGTTTTCATTTATCTTTATTTTTTCAGTGCATGCAGCAAATTTTCATTGTTATTGTTTTTAAAATGTTAAAACACCAAACAGTTACATGTTTAAAGCTTACAAGTCTAAAATGTTATAATGTTTAAAGGATAAAATGTACTTTGTAAAAAAATTTAAAAATATTATGTTTAAAAATGTTTACAGATAGAAACAGTTTATTTAAAAGTAAAAACTACAACGGTTAGAATATATTAAAGATTAAACATTAAATGGTTAAACATGTTTAAAGGGTAAAACCTTAGAGGGGTAAAACGTGTAGTTATGAAGTTAATAATGCAAGGTGGTTGCTAGGCTGTTGCCAGGTCATTGCTATGGAGTTGCTAGGGAGTGGCTATGATGCTCCACCATGGTTACTAAGTGGATGCTATGGTGTTGCTAGTTGGTTGCTATGGTATTCCAGGGGGTTTCTAGGTGATTGCTATAATATTTCAGGTGGTGCAAGGATATTGCTAGGTATTTGCTGTGCTATCCCACCTGTGCTATCCCAACACCTGCTAGGGTGTTGTTAGGTGTTGCAATGCTAACCCAGGTGGCTTCTAGGGTGTTGCCAAGTGGTTGCTATGATATTACATATGGTTGCTATGGTGTTGCAAGGTGGTTGCTATGCAAATCCAGTTGGTTGCTAGGGTGTTGTTAGGTGGTTGCCATGCTAACCCTGGTGGTTATTAGGGTGTTGCTAGGTGGTTGCAGCTAGAGGTTTAAAGTTTAAAGGTTTTAAGTTTAAAGATCACACTGTTACTTTAGATGGTCTCTCTGTTTCAAGTAGTCTAACAGTAAAAGATCTCGGTGTGATTATA
>CM074980.1:11162700-11182310 GCA_037576825.1 Pangasius krempfi
ATATATATATATATATATATATATATATATATATATATATATATACAGTATATGTGTGTGTGTGTGTGTATTACACTCACCAAGGACTTTATTAGGAACCACAGAACCTATTCATTCATGTAATTATCTAAACCAATCATGTGGGAGCACAAAGATCATGGAGATATGGGCCAGCAGCTTCAGGTAATGTTGAAATCAACCACAAGAATGGGGAAAAATGTGATCTCAGTGATTTTGACAGTGGCATGAATGTTGGTGCCAGACAGCCTGGTTTGAGTATTTCTGTAACTGCTGATCTCCTGAGATCTTCATGCACAACAATCTCTAGAGTTTACTCAGAATGGTGCAATAAGGAAAAAATATCCAGTGAGTGGCAGTTTTGCAGTTGAAAATGCCTTGTTCATGAGAGAGGTCAACGGAGAATGGCCAGACTGGTTTGAGCAGACACAAAGGCTACAGGAACTCAGATAACTACACTGTACAAATGTGGTGCATAGAGAAGCATCTCAGAATGCACAAAATGTCAAATCTTGAGGCAGGTGAGCTAAAACAGCAGAAGACCATGTCTGGTTCCACTTCTGTCAGCCCAGAACCTGCAGTGGGCACAGGCTCACTAAAATTGGACAGTTAAAGACTGGGAAAAAGTAGCCTGGTCTGATGAATCTCAATTTCTGCTGAGGCACACAGATGGTAAGGTCAGAATTTGGCACCAACAACGTGAATCCATGGACCAAACCTGCCTTGTGTCAACAGTCCGAGCTAGTGGAGGTGGTTTAGCTGGTGGAGCTGGTGTAAGGAATGTTTTCTTGACACTCTTTGGGCCCTTTACTACCAATCAATCATCGTTTGGATGCCATAGCCTATTTGAGTATTGTTGATGACCATGTGCATCCCTTCATGGCCACAATTTATCCATCTTCTAATGGCTACTTCCAGCATGATAGTGCACCGTGTCACAAAACAAAACTCATTTCAAACTGGTTTATCAACATGACAATGAGTTCACTGTTCTTCAGTGGCCTTCCCAGTCACCAGCTCTGGGATGTGGTAACATGGGAGATTTCCAGCATGAAAGTGCACCTGAAAAATCTGCAGGACTTACGTAATGCGATCAGGTCAATATGGACCAGAATCTCAAAGGAATTAATCCAACATCTTGTGGAATCTACGCCACGAAGAACTGAGGCTGTTTTGAGAAAAAAGGGAGGTCCTACCCAGTATTAGTGCAGTGTTCCTAATAAAGTGCTCAGTGAGTGTATATTCTATTATTAAAAATATGTGACAATTTCAACTGACTCACATCATGACTTTAGCCTCTTCAATGAAATCATCCTCTGACATAGAACCCTCTTTGATCATTTTGATGGCTACGTCATGCCGACCCTGCCACTTTCCATACTTAACAACCCCAAATTGTCCATTGCCTAATTCTTTAATAAAAGTGAGCTGGCGGGGATCAATCTCCCAGACTCCTAAAGCAGATAAAGGAAACAATTTCTTAGCCTCTTAGTATTTAAACATTTAACAAAAGATTTAAAAATGCAGGGATGTTAAACTCACAAAAAAGAACTGAATTTTATTATTTATAAGCTGATTTGTGAAAGCTGAGTCAAGCCTATTCCAGTTAAAATACAAACTCACCATAACCCAGACCTGCAGTGGATGGAGCGTTCTGAGCTCGATTTGACACAATGTATTTTAGTCTGCTCACCAGTCCTGAAGCCATAGCAGGAATCAAACAACTGTTCATAAATTAGTAATTTAGAAAAGTGCTTTTGTATGTGAGTAGCATGAAAAGGGGTTTTACCTGCAGCATTGTGCTGGTGGTAATTGATGAGGTCTGGAATATTACCGAAATAATGCTTCTCTGCCAGGTAAAACTGCCCTTGTTGAGTGGTTAATATGTTGTAGTGTCGGCAGGTGCCAACCGTTTCTCTGAAGAGAGACCAGAAATACTACTGCACTCTACTAAATTGGATTAGTTGTTCAACCCTGTGCATAATGTGATTGAAATTGGCAAATTGATTAATATATGAACAGAATAACATATGCAATGAGAATATTTTGAGTGGAAACATATGGGGACACTGTATAGTTTTATTTAACACAGTGACCCTTATTAAGGTTGTGTACGGTCAAATTCCTTCATGAATTCTAATGACAGTTTCCTAATTCATTAATATTTGGTGTATCTGGTGTATCTGTGAAACTTATCTGGTTAGATTGTGTGTAAAATTGTGCATTGTGCATACTATTCTAATATAAGCAATAACAATAAAAATAGCAAAGAATGTTGATAATCAAAATTGCATAAGCATGAATCTTATACTAAAACATGCTTTAGGAAATGGGATTTAGTGTTAAAATGAAATTTGTAAACGTGACGCAGAATGCTCAACCATACATTCAGGTCCATAAGTATTTGGGCAGTGACACAATTTTCGTAATTTTGCCTCTGTACACCACCACAATGGATTTGAAATGAAGCAATCAAGATGTGATTGAAGTGCAGACTTTCAGCTTTAATTCAAAGGGTTTAACAAAAATATTGCATTAACCACTTAGGAATTACAGCCATTTTTTATATAGTACCTCCATTTTCACAACCTCAAAAGTAATCAGACAATTGAATAATAATAAGTTTAATGGCCAGTGACACACGTGGCCTGTTTCCTCCTTAGTTCATAACAAATTAAGGAGATAAAAGGTCTGGAGTTGATTCTAACTGTTTGCATTTGGTAGCTTTGCGGTCCAAAAAGCTGTCGATGCAAGAAAAGAGGCCATTGTTAGGCTGAAAAAACAAAACAGACCTATCAATGAGATAGCAGAAACATTAGGAGTGGCCAAATCAACGATTTGGTACATTCTTTAAAGAATGCACTGGTGAGCTCAGCAACAGCAAAAGACCTGAAAGACCACAGAAGACAACTAAAGAGGATGGTCACAGAATTCTTGGTGAAGAAAAAAAAACCCTTCTCAACATCTAGCCAAGTCAAGAACACTCTTGAGGAGGCTTATTATTGTTAAGGTCTACAATCAAGACACCTTCTCAAATGTAAATACAGATGGTTTACCTCAAGATGCAAACCACTGGCAACACTAAAAACAGAAACTTTGAACTTAGACTTTGCTAAAAAAAAAAAAAAAGGAAAGGGCTCATGATCCAAAGCATACTACATCATGTGTCAAACATGTGGAGGAAGTGTTATGGCATGGGCATGTATGGCTACCAATGGAACGGGGTCACTGGTGTTTATTGATGATGTGACTGTTTTTAGAAGTAGCAGGATGAATTCTGAAGTGTATCGAGCTATACTTTCTGCTCAGATTCAGTCAAATGCTGCAAAACAGATAGGACAGTGCTTCATACTACAGATAGATAATGACCCAAAACGTTCCCTGAATGCAACCCAAGAGCTTGGAAATGGAATGTTCTTAAATAGCCAAGTCAGTCACCTGACCTCAACCCAACTGAGCATGCTTTTCACTTACTGAAGACAAAACTGAAGGCAGAAAGACCCAAAAACAAGCAGCAACTGAAGGCGGTGGCAATAAAGGCCTGTCAGGCCTTTAAAACTCAGCATTTAGTGATGTCCATGGGTTGGAGACTTTGGGCAGACATTGACTACAAAGGATTTGCATCCAAGTATTAAAAATAATCCTAATATTTATGATATGTCCAATTATATTTGAGCCTGTGAAAATGGAGGGACCATGTAAAAAATGTGTTATTCCTAAACGGTTAATGCAATATTTTTTGTTAAACCCCTTGAATTAAAGCTGAAAGTCTACACTTCAATCACTACTAATTGCTTCATTTTAAATCCATTGTGGTGGTGTGCAGAGGCAAAATTATGGAAATTGCATCACTGTCCAAATACTTATGGACCTGACTGTAGATCTTTATTAGCTCATTAGTGCTTCAGTTGGATAATACTGTAGGTGAACTTGCATCCAAGAAAGAGCTGACATGAAATAAGAGTTTTGAGGAGTTTTCTGTGGTTATTAATTCATATCAACACTATGTGGCTGTGGGCGTTCCACCTGCGCACATAAAAGGCTGCACGCTTCTCGCGCAACTACTGGCTGTGGAAAGTGCTGGAGCACATGGCTACGAGGAGGGGTGCCAGAATAAAGCATGGCTGGTGGCCAATAATGCAGGCGGCAGCTCCTCACCCTCAACGAGAAGACAGGAGAGTATAAAAGGGCGTGGCGGACACTGAGAGATGAGCAGGTTGTACTCGTGTGTTAATGCTGACTTGTCTCTTTGTCAGAGTCCTCTACTATGCTGTGTCGCGGGACTGCGACCCCCACAAGCCCTGGTGAAAAAGCTCTGGTTATAGGAGACTTACAGTATGGGAAATTAGCTAGGCCTTTAAGAGGACCAGCAGCACTAGTTAGGTGTTTTCCCAATATTAGGGTGTTGGACATTCAAGTATCTCACAAAAGTGAGTACAACCCTCACATTTCAGCAACCATTTTAGTATATCTTCTCAAGGGATAATACTATAGAAATTAAATTTGGATATATTTTAGAGTAGTTAATGTGCTGCTTGTATAGCAGTATAGATTTACTGTCCTCTGAAATTGTCCTACTCATCATGTTCATGTCTGCTTGACAGGACCATACAAATTTGTGTATCTTGTATCTTGTATTAGAGCAGTTAAAATTTGTTGTTTTGAGTACAATTCTCTCATACTGACCACTGCATGTTGAACATGGCGCCTCATGGCAAAGAACTCTCTGAGGATTTGAGAATTAGAATTGTTGCTCTCCACAAAGATGGCCTAGGCTATAAGAAGATTGGTAACACCCTGAAACTGAGTTACAGTACAGTGGACATGGTCATATGGAGGTTTTCCAAGACAGGTTCCTCTCGGAACAGACCTTGCAAGGGTCAATCGAAGAAGTTGAGCCCTCGTGCTGTGCATCAGGTGCAGAAGCTGGCTTCAAAAAACAGACGCATGAGTGCTGCCAGCATTGCTTTAGAGGTTGCAGAAACGGAAGGTCAGCTTGTCTGTGCTCAGACTATACGCTGCACACTGCAACAAGTCGGTGTGCATGGCCATCGTCCCAGAAGGAAGCCTCTTCTGAAGCTGGCTCACAAGAAAGCCCGCAAACAGTTTGCTGAAGACAACCTGTCCAAGAGCATGAATTACTGGAACCATGTCCTGTGGTCTGATGAGACTAAGATAAACTTGTTTGGCTCAGATGGTGTCCAGCATGTGTGGCAATGCCCTGGTGAGGAGTACCAAGAAAATTGTGACTTGCCTACAGTCAAGCATGGTGGTGGCAGCATCATGGTCTGGGGCTGCATGAGTGCTACTGGTACTGGGGAGCTGCACTTCACTGAGGGAATCATGGATTCCAACATGTACTGTGACATTCTGAAGCAGAACATGATGCCCTCCCTTCAGAAACTGGGCCGAACGACAGTTTTCCAACATGATAATGACCCCAAGCACACCACCAAGATGACAACTGCCTTGCTGAGGAAGCTGAAGGTGATGGAGTGGCCAAGTATGTCTCCAGACCTGAACCCTATTGAGCACCTGTGGGGCATCCTCAAGTGGAAGGTGGAGAAGTGCCATGTGTCTAACATCCAGCAGCTCCGTGATGTCATTATGGAGGAGTGGAAGAGGATCCCAGCAACAACCTGTGCAGCTCCGGTGAAGTCCATGCCCAGGAGGATTAAGGCAGTGGTAGACAACAATGGTGCTCACACAAAATATTGACACTTTGGACACAGTTTTGACATTTTCACTTAGGGCGTACTCATTTTTCTTGCCAGTTATTTAGACAATAATGGCTGTATGTTGAGTTATTTTTAGAGGACAGTAAATCTATACTGCTACACAAGCAGCACATTGACTACTCTAAAGCATATCCAATTTTCATTTCTATAGTTTTGCCCCTTGAGAAGATATACTAAAATGGCTGCTGAAATGTGAGGGGTGTACTCACTTTTGTGAGATACTGTAGCAGGTAATCTTAGGGTCTTAGGCAAGAGGGTCTTATATTAAGAGTAACACTGTAGGGGTATGTAAAGTAGCGAGGGCAATGTCTGATGCTGTAATCTGCTCTGGCCCCATCCCAATTCAGCATGGCAATGTATCTTATACCAGGTTATGATCAATGAACTGCTGAATGTCCAGGTGGTACTCTGAAAACAGTATAGGCTTTATTGATAATTAGAGTGCTTTCAAGGTGCTGCTCTCATTACTTGCAGCATAACTCATAGTCTATGAACAGGCCTAATTAATCAGTGACAATCCAGCACCAGGACCTGGAAGCAGACAAGCAGGCAAAACCATCCGTCTGCTGGCTCCATTGAGTCATCACTCAGTTTCCACCATATTGAGATGGTGTCTGTTCCTAGAGCTAAACAAAAATGTAGAAATACTAAGAAGGATTGTTTTAGTAACCTTATTACATAAATTAGATCATACTGAATATACAGTCAGCACCTTTGAGCTGAAGCTAGGACTGTTACGTACATGTTACATGTGTTTTGGCGTCTTTCTTTTTGTGCATTTTTTGTCAATGGTGATCTAGTTCAGATGATCAATGCCCAGCGTTTTTAATTCAATCTGTGTATTTATTAGTGCTCCTGAAGTACGCTCCTGCAGCTCTCCAAGCTGTGTGAAAAAGATGGCGAGGCAAGTAAGCTGGAGCAGACTGCAATCTCCACTCCTGGTAATGCTCCTGTCTAACATAATAAATGTAAATGTATGTTGTCCCTAGTAGTTCTGTGTTGTTCTGTGTTTGTCTTATGTAGGACCTTGGTCCTGGAGAACGTTGTTTCATTTCACTATGTACTAACTGGCTGTATATGGTTGAAATGACAATAAACTCCACTTGACTTGACTTGACTAACGTCTCAATTTGTAACAAGATTGACAAACTCAAAATCATTGCAAACACAAAAATGGACTTTTCACTGATTTCAGTGTACTGCTTCACGGAGATATGACTGAACAATGGAATTCCTGATGCTATAGTGGAATTACCAGGATTTCAAATATACAGAGCAGATTCCTTGCAATAATAAAAAAAGAGGAGGTGTGTGTTTCTATATTAATCAAGACTGGTGAAAAAGACATATCTGTCATATCAAAAACATGCTCAGTCAATATGGAGGTAATATTTCTAAAAATGCAAACCCTTTTACTCACCCCATTAATTTAGATCTATTATACTAGTATACCTCCACTGGCCAATGCTTACCAGACACCACAAGAATTAGCAGACAGGGTCACAGAGATTGAAAAACAAACTCAGACTCAGTACTAATTCTAATGGGCGATTTCGACCAGACAACTTTAAAACTGGATCTTCCCTCATTCCACCAGCACATTAAATGTGCCACCAGAGAGGGAAAAACTTTGGACCACTGCTACAGTCCCATCAAGAATGCTTACCATGCCTCTGCCCGTGCCCCTCTTGGACTATCTGATCATGCTATTATCCACCTCATTGCTGCTTATAGACAGAAACTGCTTTCTAGACAGTAGTCTAGAAAAAAGCCATAAATGCATGGACTACTGATGCAATTGAAAAACTGCAACAATGCCTCAGTGCCACAGACTAGGACATGTTTAAATCAAGTACCTAAAATATGGATGAGCATACGGACACAATCACATCTTACATCAGCTTCAGTCAGGAAAACTGTATCCCCACTAAAACCATGACCTGCTCCTCCAACAACAAACCTTGGTTCAGTGCGGAGGCCAGACAGCTGCGCAATAAATAAGAAGAGGCTTTCAGGACAGGAGACAAGGAGGATTTCAAGAAGGCAAAACACAAGTTTGAGAAAGTTATCGAAGTAGGCAAACAGCAATACTCTGATGAGCTGAATCAACAACTTTCTGCTGATTCCTGCTCAGTCTGTAAAAGGTCTTTAGACCATCAAAAACTGCAAAAAGAAGATCTTTGACAGACTGTTTTGCAATTAAAAAAAAAAAAGCATATTCTTGGTAAATTAGGATGGACAGTGAAATTTCTTTCAAGGCCTAATTTGCTGTCTGATGCCCTAAATATGTGCCTTTTTTTCCTGTCGAATCAAGTAAGATAATTTGCATAATATGCAAGGACAACACTCTATCTCTTAATATTTTTAAGACTAAAGAGATAATTGTTGACTTAGGCAGTCGTGGCTTAATGGTTAGAGAGTCGGACTTGTAACCCGAAGGTGAACCCGAAGGTCATGGGTTCGAGTGTCAGGCCGGCAAGGATTGTAGGTGGGGGGAGTGAATGACCAGCGCTCTCTTCCACCCTCAATACTGCGACTGAGGTGAGACCCTTGAGCAAGGCACCGAACCCCCAACTGCTCCCTAGGCGCCGCAGCAAAAAAGGCTGCCCACTGCTCTGGATGTGTGTTCACAGTGTGAGTGTGTAAACTGCTGTGTGTGTGCGCACTTGGATGGGTTAAATGCAGAGCACAAATTCCGAGTATGGGTCACCATACCTGGCCAAAAGTCACTTCACTCACTCACTCACTCACTCACTTCAGGAGGACCCATGTGGACCATTCATCACTGCAACTGTGGACAGTCAAAGGCTCCAAGTTTCTTGGTGTGCACATGATGGAGGACCTCTCCTCTCAACACCACCTGCCTAGCCAAGAAGGCCCAGCAGTGCAACCCAACCCTCATAACCACCTTCTACAGAGGGACAATAGAGACCATCTCACTGTGTAGTAAGGAAACTGCGCAGTCTCTGATCACAAGACCTTACAGGTGATTGTGATAACAGCCGAAAATTATCGGGAAAATAAAATAGCCGAAAAAATCATCTCTACCAACCACGTACAATAACCACTGCATCTGCAAAGGCACCAGCATTGCAGATGACACTGCTAACCCAGTGCAACCATTCCACTTCTTCCCTGAGGTAGTCAGGTTACTCAACACCCTCCTGCCTCCCAATGTTCACCTGGGCTAGTCAAACACCTAACCCAGTACGACTTTATACCACTGCACGCCTGCACGTTACAAAGCTGCAACAGACACTTTTTATTTATGAAACTCTTTTTACAGTACAGTAGTTGTTCTGTGTATTTATTGTCCAGCACTTGACTCACACTGTTGTGTATTTGCACTTTATGTAGTCTTGTGTATTGTTATGTGTTCCACCATGGTCCAGGAGAATCAACATATCATTCCAGTGTATACAAGCTATACAGAGGAATGACAATAAACACCCACTTGACTTGATCTTTTACTCAAACACCTGTCATTCAGGACTGCTTTGATTTATTTGAATGAAAGTTGAAGGGCATGTTTATCACAATGTTTTGAGCATATCTGTAAAGATTAAGGTGTAGTCACTCATAGGGGCAGAGTTAAGTTGAAATATTTTTTTTAAACGAGGCTCAACAAAAAATATAATATGTGCAATATCATATTACGCCACAGAGTGGCAACATATATCTAAAATATTTATAAACATGCATCAGAAGACTACAGAATACTACATAAATGACATAAACTACATACTACATAAGCATAATATTTTGACTATTGTAAAAATTATTTTAATGACTTAAAAAAAGCAGAAAAATAACAATAAAACCCATTTGCATGTCTTGTTTTACATAATGTTTAGTTGACTATGACTTTAATAATTATAAATAGGCTCCGTGACAAAGGCCAGAATGGCCCACATTGTCAGGTTTGCCATTTAAGGATCTTATTTTAAAGGAGTTGCCTTTGATTCTATTTTCAATTCTTACAAATTTTTACCTGTAAAAAATATTGCTAATGTGTCCTGCCAGTTTTTATGTATTTGCATCAATGGGCACCCCAGTAACAAACAGTTTATATATCAGAAGGATGTGTTACATTTTAACACATCATGCAGACCAAACCGTAGGTCCTACAGAAATGAAACTCGGTCATTACGTAGTACTCCCTCCCCCTACTCAGGCAAGAGAGATGAGCCTGATCAGCCTAATGGTGGTGCTATAGTGAAGCATTTTATGTTTTTTGCTAAATTGCATATATGCAGTCCTAGGATTTTTACCCTATATTCACAATTTTGATGTCAAGCTACTCAGTAGAGTGTGACCCTGAGTATAATACCTGAGTATAATTTACTCAAACAGCTCTACCTCATGGCATTTTGCATTGTTTTACACGAAACCTGAAACACCTATACAGGACAAGATTCTGAGGTGATGTGTGGGGTGTGGTCAAACATAAGGGCAGGAACTAAGGTCAGATAATTGTTTCTCAAGAACCAGTTGATCTGAAACATTGTGTACTCGGTATATCTGAAAATCTATGCTAATCTACAAGTGGATTTCTGCTGATGGGGGGTTGGGGTTGGGGATGGGGGTATACTCAGAGAATTGCATAATTATGGACCCTGGAGTGTGTGTGTGTGTATGTGCATACATAACCAGGAAAAGCAAGAGATAATCATTTCTGTTAAAGAGGCTGTAGTCCCTTTAAATAAGCTTGATTGGATTGACCAAGTAGAGTGCACCATTCACAAGCACCAGATGAACACCACAAAAAGCAAGAGATGCAGCTACTGTAAGAGGAATGACAGACTTGAACTTTTCAAGAACCACTAAGCCCTAAGAGTATTAAGTTCGATAATTTTATTTAGTAGCTGGTAACATGCATATTAAGTATGACTGTTGACTTTAAGCTGAATGCATAATAGAATTAGTATGGTTGTTATGGTGGGGGCTATACCTGACACTGGTGCATGCGCACTACATCAATCACACAGTCAGCACATGAAAACATCATGTTTGAGAACAGTCTATATCCGCCCAATAGGGATGCAGTGCTTATTATCAGGGACGTTAGCTGGACTATTAAGCATCCAGGGCTGAGCCCAGATTCTTCTCCATCAAAAAACTTTTTAAAAATGTACTTCTAAATAGACTGTTACCATGCATTATTTTCTTGCATGGGAGAGCTAACTACTTAAAAAAAAACACTTCTTGATTGCTTCATTTCAAATCCATTGTGGTGGCATACAGAGGCAAAATTACAAAAATTGTGTCACTGTCCAAATACTTATGGATCTGACTGTACAATGGCAATTTCATGAATGACAGTTGAAAATGGGTAACTACTCAAAGTGCCTGATTGGTTGCAAAATCGTTGCTGATGGACCTACTTGGTGAAAATTGGACAAAATTTGAAGGAAGAGTAGCAAAAATGGCAGTTATATTTTTAGCATTAGTTAGCATTTTTGGCATGCTATTGTAACTTTGACCAGTAGGTGGTGCTATCATAAAATTTGTTGCATAGCCTCAATATAGGTCATATTCCTGAAGGTGCCTACCAAGTTTTGTGTCAATGCGCAAAGTTGTTGCTGAGATACAGCCTCAATTTCTGTTTGGCGGCTTCACCGTCAGATTCGTTGGCCCATTACAGACAAACAGACAAGTTTGGAATATTCAAAATTCTATTGATAACTTTTGTGAGGCTTACTCTGAAGATGATGTGGTTGGTGATGATTGGACAAAATTTTTAGGAGGAGTAGTTTTTTTTTTTTAAATCCAAGATGGCGGAAATTCTAATTAGGCAGAAATTGATGTTGTAGGACACATCGTTCAAAAGTTATGACCACAAATGTACTTCCAAATTAGGCCTAAATTTGACCTGATGGTGGTGCTACAGTGTTGGCTCCTCAAACCCTCCCCAATCAGTGAGCCAAATTTCACAACTTTTTATCAGATGGTTCTATGGGTTGCCATAGACACACTAACAAGAAGAAGAAGAAAACATAGAATAACAATAAGGTGCCTATGCACCTTTGGTGCTTGGCCTACTAATGATGGCATCATCATAACACATAACAGCAATAACTCACAGTACCTTTATGTTACTACATTTAACACTTCTGCAGTGCAAAATAAGGTGGATTTATATATCACTTGTCTGGTCAACCCAGTCAGCAAAGTCCATTTTCCAACACACACTGCAGCCTACAAACATGGCTACCCCAGACTACACTCCCTAGAACTCACACACCCTGCCACATTCACAATCACCATCACAATTTTGATGAAGCACACGTGTTCCCAATCTCACACCCACATACAAGCACACACAGACTCCTGAAAAGAGACTTTTACTGACCACTACCTTACAGTCACTTTTGTCTCTGTGCACCTGACGATACCAAGTCTGCTGTTCTGGTTTGTCTTTGCATAGTCTGTTGTTTCACGTTTATTGTCTTTGCCCAGTTAATCCTGTTTTGTCTGACTTGCGCCTGTTTGGCGACCTCGATTCTGTATAACATTTTTGGATATGTTGAACTGTTCTCATTAAAGCACAATTACTTGCACTTGCATCTGTCTCAGCATCTTTACGTGACATCAGTGTGTCACATCTTAGGTTCATAAGTTTTTATTTTCCAGTGTACAGAGACGGTTCATCTTAATAAGTTTGATTGGAGAGCCGGCTGGTTGTTTTGTAAATCCTACCCCACCCCACATATTGACATCATACTTGACATATTGACATCTACTTCCTGCAGCAAATAGATCCAGCCTGAATCAGCAGCTTTACAACCATATTTTTCAGTGTGTGAGTTACTCATGAGTGTGTTTTTGAAAATATATTTTTTTTAAAAATAGCATAACGAATGTTATCAGCTAATAGTTCATACAGAGTAGGTGCTTCTTTTTTCCTAGGAACGTCCCATTTGACTTGAGAGCAGGTTAAACTCTCAAGGTTAAAAATATGGTTAAAATGTTAAAAATATGTTTAAAAATTAATAACCTTATTATGGCCCCTCAAAAGCTCACAAACATGCTAATGTGGCTTGGAATTTATTTTTTAATAATCATATAAACAGAAGTTTATTTGCCATGTATACATTTGCAAATTCTTATCCCAATTATTTCAAATTATTTTCCCAATCAACATGGGTCCTGCGCTTGTGTGTTTGAGTCATGATGCACTCCTACAATACAATGGTTGTATAAGAAAACAGTTCATCTTAACGATTTTAATATGGGGTGGGATTAGATTCAAATAACTGTTACTCAGGCTGTAAGTCCAATCAAGCTTAAATCTATTGTCCTACATAGTTGTGCTAAACTGTGACAGGACATTTACTGTTGACTGGGTTACTTTAAAAACATTGTGGCCATCAGCCAATCATCTTGAAGCACACACTTTATAGTTTTAGCATTCAGCTACAGTCACAATATTTTATTAGTATGTTCATCTGTGGTTGCTTAAGTGTTGTATGCAAGTTAGTGAGAACTAGCTACCTGCGGTGCAGTCTGAACACGGTGTGTGGACTGGGATTGCTGCTTGTCGCTATATTTATTTTCACTTGACAAATCCAACATTCTTCCTCAAATTATTATTATTATTATTATTATTATTATTAGTAATAGTAGTAGTAGTAGAGGTCCAGCAAAATTTTGCTTTTAGCCTACATCCACCTAATATCCACGAGGTGTGCTAGTGTGTCTGACCTTCGACTCATCTTTTATCCCTTTATTCCTCCCTTTAAAAATAAAATCATTCAATTAAATTCAATAAATTCTCAAGCTACAACCATGAAAATTCACATAGACAAATGTGGTGAGACCAGGACCCATCTTGACAAATTGCAGACAAATCACACTCATCCTTCTCTGTCTATCTATTTTAATGTCAAACTACACAGCAAAGGGTGAACCTCAATAATCATCACATACATGTTGACAATTTTAAACAAAATGGCCACCATACTTCAATAAATGTGGAGCTAGATTACATAAATAGCTGTAATTCATGATTGTTGATTGAATTTGGATTTTAACCAAACTTGAAAGACATGATCAGTACAAGGATCTGAGGACATCTGCAAAGATTGTAGTATGATCATCGATTATGGGTGGAGTTAAGTCCTAAAATCTGTTTCTCAGAAACCAAAAGTCTCATTGAGCTGAAATTTGGTGTGCTGCATCAACCTGCTAATCTGTAACTGGATTTTCAATCATCAATCAAGTATGTTCATGTATGATCTCTTTATTGTTCTATGTATCTTGGCAAGAACTGGCCACTGGGGGAACTATTTGCCAAAAGTGCCTGGATCCTGCAGATCGCCGCTTGAGGCTATATTTACGAATCTTTGTACCGAAGATGCGTAGACACCCTATAATAATTGTATGTTTTCTTATTTCTTCTTCTTTTTCTACTTATTATTATTTATATTTCCTATGGGAATCTAGAAAGATTCATATGCTTTTTGTGATACAGGACAATCTCAGCTACCTTCACAGAAATTTTGTTGTATGCCACTCAAGACCTCTATCGCCAGGCAAAATGGACATACATTTACACTAATACCTCCGCAACCACATTCCTCTGATTCTTTGGGTCAAGTGAGTTCAACAGATCCCATGATGTGTTTTTCCTCCATATTGGATTTTCCACTATTTTTAAAATTTTTTTTATTTTATTTATTTATTTTTTTTTTCACTTCTCCGAATTTGAATCACATAATCACAAGACTATCCCAAAAAAAGTTGTATCTTTGATTTTTTGTATATGGTACTTTCCTCCATAACACTCAAATGAACTTGTGTGTTATATTTGTAGGATCTCACCCTTAGGGTGTTGAAGAAGGTTTTTGTAAATTCACCTCTAGGTGGTGCTATAATGAACACATTTTTAAGATTGCTTGGCATTTTTAAGATTGCTTGGCTAAACCACTAAACTTTCAAGATTCTTTTTCCACTTTATTCCTGTCAAGGTGCTGATGTTGTGGATGTAACGATTTTTGTGATTTCTCAAACAATTTTGGCCATTTTAATTTTTTTCAGAAACCTCTTTTTTCTTGTTCTCCTACAATGTTTGTCCAATCACCACCAAATTTGGCATGCAGCATTGTGAGACCACTCTGAAAAAAGTTTGTTCTTATATTTTTGATGTAAGACATGGTTCCATAATGTGCAAACTAATTTGTTGCCATAACGCTGCCAAACAGGAATGACAGCATATCTCAGCAACAGTGTGACATATTTTTTAACCAAACGTTGTATGTAACTGAAGGGCCTCATCCTCAGGGTCTCCAAGAATTTTGTCTAAATTCACCTCTAGGTAGTGCTGTAATTAGCACATTTCATAAAACTGCTCATAACTTTTGAACTGCTCAAGGTCATATCAAGATCCTTGGTTCTATTGATTCCCTTGAAGGTTCCAAGTGTACGTGAGCTAAGGAGTTTGTGATTTCTCAAACATGAATGTGGCCATTTTGAATTTTAAGACTTTTTTGCTTATTCTCCTACAAATTTTGTTGAATAAAAATGAAATTTGGAAGAGAGCATTGAGAGACCAACCCGATTAACAGCCCTTCCTCAGATTTTTGATATGATGGATGGCTTGTCTATAACATTTAAACAAATTTAACATTGAAACAGGAAGTAAGGGCATATCTCATCAATGGTGTGACAATAAATGACCTTGTCCTAAGGGACTCCAAAAAGATTTGTCTAAATCTCCTCTTAGGGAAGCTATAATTCACAAATTAGTAAAACTGCTCATAAGATTCTTCTGTCTCTTCTTTCTCTTGATTCCCAGGAAGGTGCCATGAGTTTGTCATGTAAAGAATTAGTAATTTTCCAAATAGGAAAATATAAGTTTTTGTAACAACTTTTTCTTTGCTTCTTCTACTACAATTTTTGTCCAATTATGATTAAATTTGGACCACAAAATAGATAGAACAGTCCACCCCCCTACCCTTGTTCCTAGGTTTTAATTCATAACCTGTAGCTGCATGTAATGGTTTAGCTGCCAAACAGGAAGAGAGGGCATATCTCAGCAATGCTTTTATGTATTGATATCAAAATGATCACATATTGTTAATTGCATGACTTAAATTTAAGAAATGAGATTTGACTTCATATGCAACTTGAGAGTGCTACCAAAAAACAGGAGGCAAGGCAATATCTCAAAAACAGCTTGATGGTTTGCCTTCAAACTTAGTAAATCTCCATGAGCAAGTACTGATCGTGCCAGTGGCTGCTGGTCTTCCTTTGTCACTAAGGAGTGGGGACAGAAAGTGTTTGGGCCCCTTATTTGCTGTGTGCAGCTATATTATTTAGTTAAATTATTATTTACATAAGTTTACAGAAGTATTCTGTCTGCCAGTTTACAGAGAAATGCAATCAGTCTAATTGGGAGGAACATTCATCTAATCAGACAGCCAATAAACTTGAACTAGACAAAGACAAAGATGAAAGACCACTCATTCCCCAACAACAGAGGCACTCTGTGGTAGCCATGCTCCTAAAGATAGGAGCCTCTGCCTAAAAATGTTGTTTGCAATAACAAAAGGGTTACAACATGTATAAGAATATCAAAAGCAAATGCAATGATGCATTTTTTAGGCATTTGAAACTGCACAAAGCAAAAGTAATTAAAGTAAATAACACTTAATATTTGGTTGCATATCCCCTGCTTGCAATAACTACATCATGCTGGTGACCCATCAACAGCACCAAACTGTTGATTCTTCTTTTTAATATCCTTTTCTTGGCTTGTGCCACAGCTTCTTTTAGTTGTTTTGGGGGGTTCTCCCTTCAGTCTCCTCTTCTGGAGGTGAACTGCATGTTCAATTGGGTTAAGGTCTGGTGATTGACTTGGCCAATCTAAAACCTTCCATTTTTTCCCCTGATATGTTGACAGTGTTTTGGGTCATTGTCTTGCTGTGTGCAAGACTTGATTTTCCTTTACTTTTTCTTATGCTTAAAATCTGTTTTTTTGTCTTTATGCTGATTCTTATTATTTGTGAGTGTATTCTGTACAAGAATGTTATGTAACGCCATAAGATAAGTGAATAGAATGTACATAAGGAGATAGATAAGCGGTATACATTGTCATATGAAGATCCTTTTAACATACAGTGAGTTAAGCCTCTCTGGATATCTTATCAAATAAATGACCTAAATACTTTCTCCATCTGAAAAGCTTCTGCAAATATAATTCATCTACTGTAAACATCCTGTCTCCAGATGTTTCCTTCCACCCATTGCAATTGATTGAAGCATTATTCTGGTATAAAAGCTGTACTTCCATATTCATCTTTTCGCCTTGCTCTGTGTGTGTGTATGTGTGTATGTGTGTGTGTGTGTGTGTGTGTATATATATATATATATATACATACATATATATACAGTGCCTTCCAAAAGTATGCACCCCCTTTGCTTTTTTCCTATTTTGTTGCATTACAACCTGGAATTTAAATGGATTGATTTTCAAATGATTTACATTTGATTTACACAACATGCTTACAATTTCTGAGATGCAAAATATTTTTTATTGTGAAGCAAACAAAAAATAAGACCAAAAAACCTCAAAGTTAATACTTTGTAGAGCCACCTTGTGCATCAATTACAGTCAATCTGCAAGTCTCTTTGGGTATGTCTGTATGAGCTTAGCACATCTAGCCACTGGGATTTTTGCCCATTCTTCCAGGAAAAACTGCTCCAACTCCTTTAAGTTGGATGGGTTCCGCTAGTGTACAGCAGTCTTTAAGACAGACTACAGATTTTCTATTGGATTGAGATCTGAGCTTTGACTGGGCCATCCCAACACATTTAAATGTTTCTCCCTAAACCAACTGAGTGTTGCTTTAACAGTGTGTTTAGGGTCATTGTCCTGCTGGAAGGTGAAACAGACTGAAACGGGTTTTCTTCAAGAATTGCCCTGTATTTAGCACCAATTCTGACCAGTTTCCCAGTACCTGCTGATGAAAAACTCCCCCATAGCATGATACTGCCACCACCATGCTTCACTGTGGGGATGGTGTTCTGGGGGTGATGAGAGGTGTTGGGTTTGCCAGATAGTGGTCCTATGGACAGACACTCCAGTCTTTGCTGTGAAGCTCTCCAGCTCCTTCAGGGATATTGTTGGTCTTTTGGATCCTTCTCGCATTAATGCCCTCCTTGCTCGGTCTGTGAGTTTTGGTGGGCGGCCCTCTCTTGGCAAGTTTACTGTGGTGCCATATTCCTTCCTCTTTGCTAGGGTGGATTTAATGGTGCTTCGTGGGATATTCAAAGTTTTGGATATTTTTTTGTAACCCAACCCTGATTTATACTTCTCCAAAATTTTGGCCCTGACCTGTTTGGAGAGCTCCTTGGTCTTCATCGTGCTGCTTGCTTGATGCTGCCTTTTGCTCAGTGGTGTTGCAGACTCTGGGGCTTTTCAGAGCAGGTATATATGTAAGCTGAGATGATGTGACACTTAGACTGCAGACAGGTGGACTTACTTTACCTAATTGTGTGACTTATTGAGTTAACTGGTAGCACCAGAACTTATTTAGGAACTTCTTTTTTATTTTTAACATTTTTTTTAAATGAGTTTTTTTTATTTCATTTCACTTCATAAACTTGGAGTATTTTGCATAGAACCACTACATAAAAGCCAAATGAAAATCCTTTAAATTCCATGTTGTAATGCAACAAAATAGGAAAAAGCAAAGGGGGGTGAATACTTTTGCAAGGCACTGAATATATATATATATATATATATATATATATATATATATATATATATATATATAAAATGTGTGTGTGTATGTATGTTTAATACTTGGATGCCATAACACCGCCATGGTATGACGCCACCATGTTTGACAGATGATGTGGTACGCTTTGTAACACAAGCCCTTCCTTTCTTTCTTCACACTCATCTCTTCCCATCATTCTGGTACAAGTTAATTTTGCATCATAACCGGCCAGGCTTTTTGTAGAGGTTTTTTAGTAATGTCAAATCTGGCCTTTTCTTGAGTGTTACCAGTGGTTTGCATCTTGAGGTAAACCGTCCGTATTTACATTCATGAAGGCATCTCTTGATTGTAGACTTTGACCATGACACACCTACCTCCTCCAGAGTGTTCTTGACTTGGAAAGATATTGTGAAGGGGTTTTTCTTCAACAAGGAAAGAATTCTGTGATCATCCACTTTAGTTGTCTTCTGTGGTCTTCCAGGACTTTTTGGTGTTGCTGAGCTCACCAGTGCATTCCTTCTTTTTAAGAATATACCAAATTGTTGATTTAGCCACTCCTAAAGTTTCTGCTATCTCTCTGATAGGTCTGTTTTGTTTTTTTCAGCTTAATGATGGCCTCCTTCACTTGCATTGACACCTCTTTGGACTACATATTGAGAATTTCTATGAACACCTACCAAATGCAAATGCTTGGAATCAACACAAAACCTATTGTCTCCTTAATTTGTCATGAAATAATCAAGAAACAGGCCACTCCTGGCCATGAAACTGTTTATCAGTCAACTATCCGATTACTTTTGTCCCTGTGAAAATGGAGTGACTACGTAAAAAATGGCTGTAATTCCTAAATGGTTAATGCAATATTTATGTTGAACCCCTTGAATTTAAGCTGAAAGTCTACACTATAATCAGATCTTGATTACAAAAATTATGTCCAAAGACTTATGGACCTGACTGTGTATGTATATATATATTTTTGTTTTTGTTTTTGTTATTTTGCCTTTATACACCACAACAATGGATTTGAAATAAAACAATCAAGATGTGATCGTAAGTGTAGACTTTCAGCTTTATTTTAAGAGGTTCCACAAAAATATGGCATTTACCATTTAGGAATTACAGCTATTTT
>CM074980.1:11182410-11201311 GCA_037576825.1 Pangasius krempfi
AGGTGGATAATGACCCTAAACATACTGTGAAAGCAACTCAAGACTTTTTGAAGGCAAAGAAATGGAATATTCTTCAACGGCCAAGTAAGTCGCCTGATCTGAAATCTTCCACCGATGCTCGATTGGATTGAGAGCTGGGGAATTTGGAGGCCAAGTCAACACCTTGAATTCTTTGTCATGTTCCTCAAACCATTCCTGAACAATTTTTGCAGTGCTGCAGGGTGCATTATCCTGCTGGAGGAGGCCGCTGCCATTACAGAATATCGTTGCCATGAAAGGGAGTACTTGGGAGTACTTGGGCTTCAAGAATGCCAGGACCCAAGATTTCCTAGAAGAATATTGCCCAGGGCACCACACTGCCTCTGCCAGCTTGCCTTCTTCCCAGATGGCATCCTGGTGCCACCTCTTCCCCAGGTAATGCACACGCACCCAGCTGTCCAGATGATGTAAAAGAAAACATGATTCATCAGACCAGGCCACCTTCTTCCATTGCTCAACGGTCCAGTTCTGATACTCACTTGCCCATTCTAGGAGCTTTCGGTGGTGGACAGCAGTCAGCATGGGCACTCTGACTGGTCTGCAGCTACGCAGCCCCGTACGCAGCAAGCTGCAATGCACTATGTTTTCTGACACCTTTCTATCATAGCAAGCATTAACTTTTCCGACAATTTGTGCTACAGTAGCTCTTCTGTGGGATTGGACCAGACGGGCTAGCCTTTGCTCCTCACGAGCATCAGTGAGCCTTTGGAGCCCATGACCCTGTTGCCAGTTCACTGCTTGTCCTTCCTCAGACCACTTTTGGTAGGTACTAACAACAGCTTACTGGGAACACCTGCCATTTTGGAGATGCTCTAATCCAGTCGTCTAGCCATCACAATTTGGCCTTTGTCAAAGTTGCTCAGATCCTTATGCTTGCACATTTTTCCTGCTTCCAACACCTCAACTTTGAGAACTGACTGTTCGCATGCTGCCTAATATATCCCACCCCTTGGCCTTCACTTCAACTGTCAGTGGTTTTAATGTTATGGCTGAAGTTCGAAAAGATATTTGATACACACACACACACACACACACACACACACACACACGTGTGTGTATGTTGGTAACAACATACATGAGCTATGACGTCGCACCAGAAAAATAGTCAAATAACTCTTTTTATTTTTCTCATAACACAGATTATGTGTTGCTTGCAATAATTATATCACAGCACAACTGAATTCTCAAATCAGAAGGGTTTGATTAATTTTCTGTAGAAACATTGGTTCTGATTATTTATGATTGTAATATAGAAATGATAGGTTTATATTAATGCACTCATTCTAATACTTTATTGTTCCTATAACAGATTAGTCACAGGGACTTGCATGGCAGACATTTGGACATCATCCAAATAATCTAAGCCTAATAATAAGTTGATTAAAATTTGTTGTTCTTAAACAAAGACAGGTATATTATTATTGATATGGAGAGAGTACCTGTTATTACTTATGTTATGGTAATTATGTATAGCCATTCCCTCCCTGTTTTTCTCTCTTGAAGATAATGAGGCAATAAAATCCAAAGCTTGTCATGTTACAGAGAAACCATAAAGTGCAAAATCATCTGTCATGAAGAAACAAGTCTCGTGGATGTAATATTAAATGCAACTGTAAACAGTTTATAAATGCACTATTTCCTTCATTAATAATTTCAAAATGTGATCATAGACCTATGGTCAATTAGTAAAAATTAGTAGTCTTTCAACCCCTTATATAGGCTATATCTCCAAATATCAAAAAATATAATTATAAGATAGAAATATAAAAAGAACTCACACATGCTTATCTCTGCCAAGAATAAATATTTTCCTATAGTCTTCCATCTCTCTCATATTTGTGTTACATCATATTTTCTTTTTTCAACATATTTGTAAGTTCTCTATACCAGGTGATAAATTTCAGGATTTAGAGTCAAGCACTGAATCATCTGACATGTTTCTGATTTTTTTAAAATTGTGGACAGCTGTTGATTGCAGACAGCTGTGACATGTGAGCCCAAAAAAGCTTTTCAGTGGTGCACATGAAACTTGCACAATCACTACACTATATCTCTGGTGTGAATATTGTGAAAATAATGAGTAGCAGGTTCTATGGACTGTTTCAAAATTATTTTTTGCAAGTTTGTGCAGTCCAAATGAAATGTGGTCTCTGGTGTAAGGGGACTTGACAGTCTGACACTTCATTCAGTAATTCCCTTAGAAAAATCACAATCTTTGTTCCAAGTTTGCATACATTTACATGTATAATTCTGTGAATTCCACTTTTTTATATTAACTTTTTCATATTGTGTATATCATGCTCACCCAATGCCCTTGGTGAAAACGGAGACAGTATATTTTCCAGTGTATCTTCCCGAGTCTCGTACCAGAAAGCCACCATCTTTATTCTGTATATAAAACAATGTTACAAAACCTTTAGCAAAGTGTTTAGTGATAGCATAATTGTACAATAAGAGTTCTATTTCACCCCTCCTAACCACCATAAGAAGTGCTTAACATCTGGATATCTTGTCATGCACATGAGCACCATGCTAAGACCTTCTACACAGTCATGATTTGACGGTGACATAGTTGTGGCAACATGGGCATGGTTTAGCGTCAGCGGCAAATGGAGAGGAGGCGGGTTGAACCGGCAGGTAATGTGTGATGATTCTCACCTCTATGTGATTACTGCAAGGTTACTTTTACAGTATGTGCTTTGTTTTTCTCAGTGACTAAGTGAACCAGAGAGATAGAAACTTAGCGGCAGAGCTGTTGGAAATCTCTCTGCTCAGTGAACTAATTAAGTTCCTCACCAGCCTCCATCAGACCCAACATCAGGCCCTCCTGCGATTTGAGGCCATCACACAGGAGCAGTCCAACGACCAGCAGGTGCTCCAAATGCTGCAACCCACGACTTCTCCAGCTGCTCCCCCTCCGCCCACAGCCAAACCAGCCAGATTGGCCGTCAGACTCATGAAGATGTCCTCCAGGGACAATTCAAAGGCTTTTGTGGAGCTTTTCAAACTTGCAGCCACTGCCTGGGGATGGCCAGAGAACAAGTGGGCTCTGTGCCTCCTCCCTCTCTTGTCAGGAGAGGCAAAACTTGCCAGCCAACATCTGCCACCATATGTGCAACTGGAGTATCGAAGCATCAAACGGGCAGTAATGCAAAGGGTTGGCCAAACACTGGAGGAACACCAATGATGTTTCTGGTCCCTGTCATTCACAGAGGGAGGCCAGCCATTTCCATTCACACAGAAGCGTAAGCACTCCTGACAGCGATGGATGCTGGTGGAGGAGTGGGACATTGAGGTAATTCTAGGTCTGGTGGTGCTGGAACAGTTTGGCGCACAGCTGCCGACTGGAACCGCAGAATGGATCCACTGCCCCCGACTGGCATCACAAATGGAAGCTATCCAGTTAGCAGAGGACCACCTGGCAGAATCTAAGGAGATTTGTTCTTCTTCTCTCTCTCTGTTTCTCTCTGAGTTCAAGCTCTCTGTGACCGAAGTGTCCCAGACTCATTTCCCTTGGTTTCCTCCCTCATGTCTCCCCCACTCCCTCTCTGTCCACACAGGTGGAACTGTCCATGCCCATGGGACTGGGGCAAAGCACAGGCACTGTGAGGAGGCACTTCCAGGCTCAGGATTGATCTTCATCTGTCACAAGCCTCCCCCAATCAAGCAGGAACATACCGCATACCTGTGAGTATACAAGGGAGTACATATCAGTCCTTGGTGGATTTGGGTTGTAACCAGACCTCCCGCCACCAAAGCCTGAATCAATACAGGGCACTGAGTAATGCATGATTGGTGAGAGTGAGGTGTGTGCACGGTGATGTTCATGAATATCTGCTGGTGCCAGACATTATACAATTCTGGGGCCAGAAGCATAAAGTAGAGGCGGTAGTTAGTTCTCACTTCACCCATCCACTGATTCTTGGGACAAATTGGATGAGTGTATTCATTCTTCTCTCTGTCAGAGCACTGGATGTGAACTATTGCTTAGCTTGTTAGTTCACACTAGCTAGGCTGCTCTTGCTAGCTTGTTAGTGATTCAATCTGCCACACACTATACAAGTTTTTTTTTTCTCCACTGCCCTCTCTAGAAGCTCTCTCTGAGCATAAGGAAATGTTGATTTCAGACATGGCTAGCTGAAATTGCTGATTTTGGAGCAGAGACCACACACAATAACCCATGGGTCTGTAGCTACCTAGAACAATAAGTCCTGTAGATACCGAGAACAATGTGACAATAAGTCCTGGGTGGACTTATTGTCACAGATGTCACTCAGAGTGGCATTGTCACATAGAGTCAATCAGAGCAGCATAGCCACATAGAGCCTGTGGCACCATGTTGCTGTTGGCACTTACAAAGATGGAGTCAGGACAGGCAGTACTGACAACTGGCTTATGGAAGCTTATATTACCAGCTTATATTTCCAGGCATCTGACACGCCTGGGTAATTTTTCAGACTTTTCAGCTAGCACTGGAGAAGCTGCTCCAATCAGTAGAGGCTGGTGCCTCCAGTAAAGAGTTGATCAAAGCCTCTCTTCTGACAGCAGGGCACATGGCCTCATTGATAGAAAGCTCCCCATTGATCCGGTATATGTTTGGGGTTGGCACCCAAATGCCTAGAGGCTCTCTCTGAGTGAGAGGAGACATTGATTTCAGACATGGCTCAGCTAAGATTGCTGATATTGGATTGGAAGCGATGCATAAAAATTCTGGTACAAGCACAGTGCAACATGGGGCTGGCACAGCCCACACTGCTGGCAGCATGCAAGTGAACATGTGAGCCAAGAAAATAAAAATGTGACCTAAAATAAGTTGGACCCCATCATTCATAACAAGGTTCATCATTCATAACAAGGTTCTACTCAGTGTAATTTCTTGTTGAGAAATAGGTCTGACAGAACTCCTGAAAAGTCCTCCCCTTTAACAGCAAATTGTTCATGCCATTCAGACACAAGACCAGTCTGTTAATCTGTGCAGTACATACCTTCATAGCTATCCTTGTGTCACAGATGTCTATGCAGATGTCACATCACTTGCCAGACACAAATGGCTATGTCCCAGCTCCTACTGAGGGCTGCCAGAGGTGAGTCAATAAACCTGCCAGTGAACCCCAGGCTCAGTCAACAAAAATGCAAACAAAAATCTCAGTGAAAGCGACCCTGACCCAGAGTGTTCTTCAGGTGTATAAATCACTAAAGTGGCATAAGGTCAAAAACACTCTCTGCCTTACGTGGAAGCAGTCACACTAGTAAGTGCATTTAACGCCCTGGCAAATTTCTTTCTGGGTGGACCTGGGTGGAATTGTCACAGATGAACCGAGAGATTCAGCATCCCTGGTCAGACTACCTGCATATATGGCTTTGACTTCCTAGGAGCATGCTTGATGATGACCTACCAGTCCTAGAGACCATAGTACACTGGCTTTATGCATCAGGTGGAAACTCAACCAGTAATGAGCGCCTTGCCATTTGGACCTTGTGCACTACCCAGTGCCTTTTTGCATGGACTACTGGATAATGGCAAGTTCTCATCTGCTCTGCTGCATCATTGAAGTCTGAAGTGGGTATCCCTGAAAACAACTTTTCTGCTGGCAATCACCTAAGCACAAAGGCGGGGGGAATTGCACACTTTGGTGATAAGCTTGACCTGTATGTGGTGGTAGCTGGAAAACTCTGGAGTGACCTTTTGGCTGAACACTGGGTTCCTGTCCAAGGTCTTGTCATCCAAGTCTGTATACCAGGTGAATGACTTTGAAGGTCAAAAGATTCACTTATTTGTCCAGTACTTGTTTTATGGTACTATTTGAACCACATGGCAGCTGTTCATTTCTCAGACCTGTTTTGCATCCGTCAACCTATGAAGACATGAACTGCTCCCTTGTCTAAGCAGAGTTTGGTCCACTGGGTGACAGAAGTCATCACTATGGCCTATGTATAGGATGGATGCTCAGCTTCTATCACAGAAGTCATCATCACGGCCTGTGTACAGGATGGATGCTCAGTTTCTACTGAGAAAGGCCATTCTATGAGGAGTTTCATCCTCATTTGCATTAATGAGAGGAGTACCACTCCAGGAGATCTGCAATCTTCTGTAGGTTCAATAAGGGCAACTTTGCTAGTTACAAATGTGTGCCTCTATGAACGCTGGTAAACAGCCCTGTCATTAAGAATTGCTGCAGATGCAGTAGGCAATCAGCAAGTTAACAGTAGCTGAAGTGACAGTATGATAGGTATTTATAGCAAACACTATGTCTTTTTTTGACTGTCTCAGCATGGTGCACACATACAAGAGCAGATCCAGGTATTAAGCACAACCCCTGATGGTTATCCAGTGTTCCTAGACCCACAGTTACATTTGTAACTAGCATTTTGAAACCTCAGGCTTTCAACTTTCAATATGGCTGACGTGGTCCTATACTCACCTCAGACTTAAGTAAATTTTCTGCTTGACTGCGGTTCATGTTTTTGCAATACCATCTATATATAGACAAAAAAACATATGTATTATACATTCAGTTGTGGCATTCATTAAATGAATACAACAGTGAATACAAACTGACAGAAGCATGAACTTCTGCACATACTAGACTGTTGATGTATGGATTTATAATAATGTTTACATAGCAACAGATTTTGGTAAATATCACAAGAAGCATACTCACTCAAACTTCTCCAATCCATTTAAGGCCTCAACAACATAGTTACTTGGAATATATCCCTCATTGCTGCACAAGACATTGAAAAAATTCTTTTTTTCTCACAACATCTAAGAGACAGAATTTTTTTCAGACACAAAAAGCTGGGCTATTATAGCCTATGGACCTTTCCTGTTCTGTTTTGTCATCCCAGCCTTACCCATGTTTGTCTCTGGCTCTAAACCAGTTGGCATCACATATTTGCAAAATTGTGTATTCGTGGTCCTTTTTCAACTCCAGGTCTTGGGGTGCCATGGGAGTGTACTCATATTCAGCAATGACTGTCATACCCACTGAGAAGCCATGCTGCTTTGGTGGCTCTTGGGGCAAAGATGTAGAGGGCTTTTCCTGAGGCAACTATGTAAGCAGATATCTCAGATCAGAGATGTAATAATAAAGTATCAGATCCTGTGACATGGTGACAGAATGATAACTAGCTGACCTCTTCTGGTGTAGGTGGGAGAGGTTTTCTAGATTTACGCCGGGATCCTGTGGAAAATCCTTTAAAGGGGATGGAGATTAACATGGTTATTAGAATAGCATTTTATGCTTATTCCATACAAATTTATTAATACTATATCTCAATAAATATGTTTAGAGTTGTATTCAGAAATGCCATTGAAGGTAAACTTGTTTTTTTTTTCTTTTTCCTTTACAGACCTCCATTTCTCATTTCCAGCACTTTACAGCCCATAGCCTGTTTGACTTCTTGCTGGCAACACTTCCATACACCGTCCTCCCAAAAACAGGGGTGGTATTTTTGCATTAGGTCTTTGTTGAACCGCACCACTTTAACAGATATGTTAAAGGATATTAACATAATGTCTTATAATGGATTCAGAGATCTGCACAGACTTGAAAAAACTTTATCCCATATATGAATAAGAAACTGACCATGCTTTAGTTTATGTATCCACTGCTTTCGTATATCATCTGTTTTGGCAAATATGTAGAGTGGTCCCTCGTCATAGACTATCTGTGATGAAAAACAGACATCTTTTATGACTTATAAGATGAGAATGTAAAGTTCATATTTTTTGTAGATGAAAGTTTCACAAAAATTTACATTTTATTCTATCTTTAGGTCCTTAAACACCTTATAAAACATTTGACATACACTATTCTCTTTTCTCTATTCTCTAGTCTCTATACTTTTATCATTAATAATTATTTAGACATCCATTCTAATTTTAATTCTGGTTTTAACAGAGTAGGCTTTAATGAACTATTCTCCAATGTTAATAAAATAATTTGATCAAACTTCAATGGAAATAGTAGTTTTTAATGCAAATTTTACTATTACATAAACATCTAAGTATTGCTTAGATGATTCAGTTGCTTAAATTATTATTTTGATATCCTTCATGCTCATTAGCAGATTTTTCTATCCTCTTTTAGGGATTTAATCCACACTGACTGCCCGATTTATTTTCACCAAATACCATACAGTCATGGGATAAAGAAAGGTCACCCTCCTTCAATTCTGTGTTTTTATTTATCCGGGCCTAATTATGTAGTCTTCACCAACTTCTATAAACAAACAATTAACCTCAGGTAACAAAAAAAAACCAACAGATTTCAATGTGTAATCATGTTTTACCAAAAAGTAAACTAACATTCAGAAACCAGGTAGGGAAAAAAGTACATCCTGTAATCCAGTAACAGTCTCTTTAGTTTATCAGTCTCTCACATCATTTTAGAGAAATTTTGGCCCACATTTCTTTACAATGTTGCTTCAGTTCATTGATCTTTGTGGGCATTCATTTATGCACAGCTCCCTTAAGAGCCTGCTATAGCATCTCATTGGTTGAAGTCTTTACTTTGACTTGGCCATTCCAACACATTTTTTTCCTTCTTTAGCCATTCAGATGTGGTTTTGCTGGTGTCACTGTGTCATCACTGCATGACCCAATTTTGGCCCAGCTTAAGCTGCTGGACAGATGGCCTCACCTTTATCTCAAGAATATTCTGGTATAAAGTGGAGTTCATTGTTGTCTCAATTACTGCAAGTTTCCCAGGTCATGTGGCTACAAAACAAACATGGCACTGTGCATGATGACCAAACATCTCAACCTTGGTCTGATCAGTCCAAAGGATATTCTCTGACCATTAATCGGTCTGACCTTGAACTGAATTTGCTGGGACGCCCACTCCTGGGAAGATTGACAATGGTCTTGAAGGATTTCCATTTGTAAACAATCCTTCTCACTTTAGAATGGTGAATTACAAATTGTTTAATGAAGGCCTTATAGCAACAATTGCTTCTCTGAGTTCATTCCATCGCCTACGCAGGCTTCAGTAAGTCTGTCTAATAAATTTAGTTTTTAACAAGTCATGGAAAGGACTGCTTAAGATGTGGAGAAGTAAAAAACCTTGATAGATTAACAGGCAGAACTCACAGCATACATAGAAGCTATGTGTGTCAAATGTCAATAAGGAGGTCAGCCTGATCCCGTGTGGTCTCAGCAGCCTTGCAGGCTATAGAGAACATAAACGGTAAATGGGTGATTTAAAGGGATGGGGAGACATCTAGTGGTGGTAAATGAGTTAGAGTGAGTAAGACAAATTAGAATTAGCCAATTAGATGGGGCAAGTATGCCACACCCTTGGGGTTTTTAAGATCATGCACTATGGTCAACTCTTCAGTGTTGGCTCGTGAGACTGACCTCCTTTATTGCTTGGGTTTACCTTTGTAATAAAGTTCTTGCTGATTATAAGAAGTTTGGTTTCCTTGCTTATCCTGGAACCTACGTGGGAAGAATTCCCCACTACAATGTAGACACACACCTGAGTGCTCCAAACCAGGAAACTGCCAAAAGTTTTGCTTTTATAGAGGTAGTCACACTTCTTGATGATTAATTATTCTTGTACATTTCATTATTTACACCTGACTGTTAATTACTGTCTTAATGATTGTGAAAATAGAAAGGGTGCCCTTATTTTTTCCTACCTGGTTTCTGTTGGTTTAACTTTTTGGGAGAACCACTATTCTGGGAAGGCTTTCCACTAGATTTTGGAATGTGGCTGTGGGGACTTGCCCATTTAGCCATACGCACTGATGTTGGGCAAGAAGTGCTGGGGCACAGTCGGCATTCCAGTTCACCCCAAAGGCGTTCAGTCAAGGCTTTGTGCAGGCCACTCCAACCATTTGGCAAACCATGTTTTTCCACTCCAACCATTGGCAAATCTTGTCTTCATGGACATCGCTTTGTGCACAGGCGCATTATCATGCTGGAACAAGTTTTGGCTAGGCCTCTTAGTTCCAGAGAAGGGAAATTGTAATGCAACGGCATACGGAGACATCCTATACAATTGTATGCTTCCAAACTTTGTGATAACAGTTTGGGGTAGACCCACATATTAGTGTGAAGGTATCCACATACCTTTGATATAGGTGGGGGTGTGGCAAAGTGGACCCAGATGCAGATTGAGGAGGTAGGTTAAAGTTTTAATGAAGCTTAATGACAAATCACAGTCACATAAGACTTAGAACACTCGGTAGCAAAAATCTCCCAAGAACAGAAAGGTCTCAATCTATAGGTTTGTGTACACAGAATAGTCAATGAATAAAAAATCCACTGCAATAGATCCACAACAGTGAAAACAGTCTCGTTAACTGTGGCATGACAACATCAGGAACCAGGACATCCATAAAATCCGAAGGACAGAGCAAGATCAAAGCCAAAAAAAACCAGGTCTGAACCGATAAATCCACAGAGAATAATTCCAACGGGGCAATCAAGGTCAAGAACGAGAAAACAAAGAACAGAAACACAGGAATATCAGGCAAGAAAAGCACACAATAATCCAGCGATGTGTGGAAGCATGTGTATCTTATTTATAGAGGTAGCAATAAGTGGGGAAAATGGGGAACAGGTGTGCCGCGCTTCCGCGCGGTGGATGTCGAGGAGGGATCAAAACTCCAGGCTGGAATGCGGAAGTGCCGGTGTGGTGTCAGAGCGTGACAGTACCCTTCCACCTACGAACGCCACCTGGTGTTCCAGAGGGTGCCTCCGAGTGACGTTTGTGAAGGTCAGAGATTAGGGCAGGGTCCAGGATGAACCTGGCAGGAATCCACCTCCTTTCTTCTGGTCCATAGCCCTCCCAATCCACAAGGTATTGTAGACCATGTCCTCGGCGACAAGACTTTAGCAGCTTATTGTAGGCTTCTCCTCCTTCAATGATCTGAAGAGGAGGGTGGGACGAGGTGGAAAGAGGGCAGGTTCCCAGGCGTCTGACCTGGGAGACATGAAAGGAGGGGTTGATGGTCAAGGGTAGGCACAGCCTGACAGAACAGGGATTAATGATCTTGGTAAAGGAAAAGGGACCAATGAACCTGGGGGAAAGTTTATGGGAGGTAGTCTTGACGGAGATGTCCCTGGTAGAGAGCATTGCTCTGTCGCCAATCTGGAACCTGGGAGTAGTGGAACGGTGCCGATCCGCCTGCCGTTTGTAAGCCCTAACGGATCTGAGGAGCTGTTGATGTGCTCTCCGCCAGGTCCTCTTTCACCGGCGGACAAAGGCTTGGGGGGAGAGAACAGATACCTCCTCTTCCTGGGTAGGGAACAGGGGAGGCTGGTAACCGAGGCAACACTGAAAGGGGGACAGCCCTGTCAGCGATAGGGAGGGAGTTGTGGGCGTATTTCCACCCAAGGAAAGAACTTGCTCCATGAAGTGGGGTCCAGTGCGGCCATGCACCTAAGGGTGGTTTCCAGCTTTTGATTAGTTCTCTCAGTCTGTCTGTTAGTTCGTAGGTGATACCCAGAGGACAGGCTGGGGGCTGCACTGACCTGCACTGAATGCCTTCCAGAACTGGGCAGAGAACTGTGGCCCCCTGTCAGACACTATATCCACAGGGAGCTCATGGAAACGAAAAACATGAAGCACAAGGAGTTCAGCAGTCTGACTGGTGGACGGAAGTTGAGGTAAAGGAACAAAGTGAACGGCCTTAGAGAAAAGATCCACCACTGTCATAACACAGGAGTTCCCCTCTGATACAGGAAGGCCCCTGATGAAGTCGAGAGCTATGTGGGACTAGGGACGATGAGGAGAGGTCTGAGGAGGCCTCCCTTGCAGATGTCCTCCTTCATGGTGGCCCACCAGAAGCGTTGCTGAATGAGCAAGTGGATGTGGGTCCCTCCTGGGTGGCAGGCTAACTTGGAGTTGTGTCCCCATTCTAACACGGGCACAGGTACAAACAGGCACTGGCAGGGTAGAACAGTTTTGATGGGTGAGGACTCTTTGAGCGAATGGCCGTGAGAGGGTGTCAGAACCCAGGGTGGTAAGACCTTGAGAAGAACAAGGACCAACAGTCTCTTCGCTGTCCTGAGATACTTCAGATTTGTATCAGACATCTGTATCAGACAGAAAAGGAAGTTGGGTGCCCTCCAACCAATGCTTTCTTCCAAGTCCAACTTGATGGCAAGGAGCTCTCTATCCCCAATACAGTAGTTCCGTCTGGAGATGGCATGAAAAGAAGGAATAGGGATGTAGCTTGTTGTCTTGGGGATTTCTCTGGGAGAGAATGGCTCCCACTCCGGTCTCAGATGAGTCAACTTCGATGACAAATTTTAATGATGGGTCGGGAATGGTAAGGATGGGAGCAGAGGAGAACCTGTGTTTGAGGTTAGAAAAGGTTTCCTCAGCTTGCATGTCCCAAAGGAATGGGAAGTTTGGTGGAGGTGGGTGCTGTGAGAGGGGAAGCCACGGTGCTATAGTTTCTGATAAATTTCAGGAACCTTTGGAGTGCTTGTCGGGATGTTGGTGTAAGCCAATCCAAGACTGCCTTGACTTTAGAAGGTTCCATTTCAATCATTGATGGGGAAATCCTGAATCCAAGAATGAGGCTGATGTTTGATTAAATTCACAATTTTCCGCCTTGACGCACAGTTTATTCTCAAGAAGTCTTTGCAGGACCTGGAAGACATGATTCACATGTTCCTTGAGGGAACAAGAGAAAAACAGGATGTCATCGAGGTAGGCGAAGACGAAGACATTCAGGAAGTCTCTTAAAACATAGTTGATAAGGGCTCGGAAGACAGCAGGTGCATTGATTAACCCGAAGGAAACTACAAGATATTCATAGTGGCCAGATGGGGTATTGAAAGCTGTTTTCCACTCATCCCCTTCTCTTATTCGGACCAGGTGATAAGCATTTCTGAGGTCTAGTTAGGTGAAAATACAAGCCCCCTGTAGAAGTTCGAAGGCTGTTGTCATGAGAGGTAATGGGTAACAGTTCTTGATGGTGATGTCATTGAGTCCACGATAATGAATACAGGGTCACAGTGATTTGTCTTTCTTTTCAACAAAGAAAAACCCTGTTCCCGCCGGGGAGGAAGAGGGTCAAACTATGCCGGCCGCCAGTGATTCCGAGATGTATTTTTTTCATGGCCTCGGTCTCAGGTCCTGACAAAGAATACAAGCAGCCTCTGGGTGGAGTGGTGCCCGGGAGGAGGTCAATGGTGCAATCATAGGGGCGATGTGGTGGAAGAGAGATAGCTTGTGACTTGCTGAACACCAATCGAAGATTAGCATAGTCAGGGGGAACTTTAGAGAGGCCAGAGAACTCCTCCATGGAGGTAGATGGAGCAGAGTCAATGGCGGCAGAACGGAAGCAGGTAGAGAGACATGGGCTCCAATCAAGAATAGCATTCTTGATCCAGTCAATACATGGGTTGTGGAGGGTTAGCCAGGGACGTCCTAGAACAATTGGAGCATGTGTTTTGTTCATCACAAGGAATGAGAGGGTCTCAGTGTGATTGCCAGAGACCCTTAACTAAACAAGAACAGTGCAGTAGGTGATGGATTCAAGGCTGCTGCCATTAAAGGCTTGGACAGCGAGAGGATGTTGCAGAGGAACAGAAGGGATCTTGAGGTCAGTTGGTGTGGAGGCACAGATCAGGTCTTGGTCAGCTCCAGAGTCCATGAGCGCCTTAGTGAAGTGAGTTCTGTTGTCGTGGGAGGAACGGGTTGTCGAGGTACAGTTCTAGTCTGGGACCCATAGTGCCCTCAGACATACTAGGGGGCCTTCCCCTTTAAAGTACAGTTCTGAAAAAAGTGGCTAATTTGTCCACAATAGAAGCACGCCTTCCTCTAAGCTGGGGTTGGCGCTCTTCCAGAGAGATTCGAGCGCGGTCCACTTGCATGGGCTCGGGTGAGGCTGAGCGACACTCCCTCGGGTTATGCCTTGTCGAAGGCGGTGATTGATGTGACCGGCAAGGTCCCACGAGATCCTGTAATTGGTCAGGTAGCTCTCGTGAAACTAGTTCGTCTTTGACAGCATCATCTAGACCATTAAAAAGAGGCCACCAATGTACGGAACTCAATGGCGTAGTCATATGTGGAGCGTGAGCCTTGCAAAGCTGAAGAATCTGCCCTGCGGTCTGTCGTCCAGTGTGGGAGCGATTGAACACTCGGCGCATCTTGCTGGTGAAGGTCGCAAAGTCTATGCAGTAGGGGGATTGTGCATCCCATAAAGCTGGTGCCCACTCCCGAGCTCTACCGGAGAGAAGGGTGATGATAAATGCCACCTTAGACCGCTCAGTGGGGAACAATGAGGCTTGGAGTTCCATGACCCACAAGCACTGGGATAAGAAGGAACGGCAGGTACTGGGTTCGCTATCATATGTGGGTGGGGCAGGTAGATGAGGTTCAGAAGCCATGGAGTGAGTGGCAGCTGGGCCAGGAGCAGTGGATGGAGGTGGAGATGGTGCAGGATTTTGTAGGTGGTGAATGTGGGAGATCTTGTTGGTGGGAGCCGAAGGAGAGCACCTTGGCTCTCGACTGCAGTTTGAAGCCGGTGCAGCTCTGCTGGGTCCATATTAGCTGGATTATTTTGTCAGGTGAGGGTGTGGCAGGACCCAGATGCAGAGTGAGGAGGCAGGTTAAAGTTTAAGAGTTTTAATGAAGCTTAATGACAAATCACAGTCACATAAAACTTAGAAAACTCGGTAGCAAAAATCTCCCAAGAAAAGAAAAACGCCAGGTCTCAATCTGTAGGTTCGTGTACACAGAATCGACAACAGCAAAAACAGTCTCATTACCTGTAGCATGATGACGTCAGGAAGTCCATAAAATCTGAAGAACAGAGCAAGATCAAAGCCAAAAAAACAAACAGGTCTGAGCTGATAAATCCACAGAGAATAATTCCAATGGAGCAAGACAACTGCGAGAGTCGAGGGGTGAGGCGAGGTTGAGAATATGAAAAGCTCCTCTTAAGCCCACTTAACACAGACTGCAGCGTCAAACATTCTGTTATGTTAATCAAAGTGTCCTTTACACTGGGCACTGGCAGCACACAGAGCAGCTATTTAAAATAAAACTAAGCATATTTTTGCATGACATCATCATGGTTTCTAGGTAAAAGCAGTACAAAATACAATAATTATGCTATATTTTGGAGTGTATGCCCATAAACTAAGTACATTGGTGATATTTCAGTCTGCAGCTTACTGCAGTAGCACATGCTCTGATGTTGGTTAAATTCACGATTGCACGTTATATTTACTAAACCAGCACAAGAAATCATAGAATTAAATGCTCCACACCCTTAAATATGTCGGCCACCATGCTTTTGGTGTAAATGTGCTTTACCCTCATGAAAATATGTGAAATGCAATTTGTGAACCTAACTAAACCAATACATCCAATCACTTGCTACCACTTACTTATGGGGTGCAGGGTTCAGTGCACTTGCATCAACTCAAAGTAGTGATTTAGGTTGGATGTAACAGCTGCAATGAGATTTTGTCTATATCTACTCATTTTGAAAAGCTGCAGCACATTGCAAAAGTTTTGTCTTCTCATTAGATGCGGTAAGTGCAGAGCGCCTGCAGATGTGGACTTTTACACACAATTCATAAAAGCATCATTAAATGTGTAATCTTCCCGTGTGCTACCTTTCCTTGAAAAACATATTATTGTTGTAGCTACTGCATATGAGCATTTCTAAACAAAGCAGTGCAAAGACAGTGACAGATGAGTAGTTGATTTGATTTGAAAGCTCAGCAGGTTCCCTGTCATGGAACACTGCAAGGTCAAGAGATTGGTTAACAAACTTGGCTATAAAGCCACATTTTGCACACTGGTTTTTGGAAAAGGTGGTACCTGGGGTGTATAGGGTCAGATGAGATATTCTGTGCATGCTTCCTTACACATGCCCAAAATTTGACTGTGTTACATAGGGTAGGTTTTTAAGGATATATTTACATGTGTCCAGCAACATGGACTGTGCATACCATTCCCACCATCCAAAAAACAGATTGGTGGAGAGCCTAGCACTGGTGTACCACTGTCAGGATTGGGCTTTTATTCAGCTCCATCATAGCCAGATCATAACCTGCAGAGGGGGGATATCATTCTAATGCGAGCAGCAAAATGGCTAACAAATTCCCTGTTCATGCTATACGCAGTGACAATGATGTAAGACCTCACCAGAATGTCATCAGTTCATCTGCATTTGGTGTTTGGGCAGCATATGTCTGAGCGTAGTTCTTTGTCTGGTGAACCCACTGTTGGCATAATGCAAGTGACAGTGGTAGGCATGAGGCCTATGCCAACCTGCTCGTAATCTGCTCGTTAGATAAAGCGCATGCTGCAGAGCCTGTGTGTGGTATAGCAAATGGTCCAACCCTCGCAATATAATTATTGCTCTCTATATACCCTCACTTTATTACATAGGAACACTTGTACAACTATTCATTATCTATTGTGTCTATCAGCCTATCATATGGCAGCAGTGCAATGCATAAACTCATGCAGATACAGGCCAGCAGTTTTGCACAATGTTCACAACAACCATAAGAATGGGAAAAAAATGTGATGTCATTGATTTTAACTGTGGCATGATTGTGGGTGCCAGATGGGCTGGTTTGAATATATATAACTGCTGATCTCCTAGGATTTTCACGTACAACAGTCTCTAGAGTTTACTCAAAATGGTGCAATAAAGAAAAAACATCCAGTGAGCAGCAGTTCAGGGGACAGAAACGCCTTGTTAATGAGAAAGGTCAACGGAGAATGGCCAGACTGGTCGAGCTGACAGAACAGATACAGCAACTCAGATAACCACTGTACAATTATGGTGAGCAGAAAAGCATCTCAGAATGCACAACACGTTGAACCTTGAGGCTACAACAGCAGAAGATCACCTGCATTTCCACTTATGTCATTGGCCTTCCCAGTCATTGGCTCTGAATCCAATAGAACACCTTTGGGATGTGGTAGAATGGGAGATCTGCAGCATGAAAGTGCACCTGAAAAATCTGCAGGAATTGCATGATGCAATCATGTCAACATGGACCAGAATGTCAAAGGAATGTTTCCAACATCTTGTGGAATCCATGCCATGAAGAATTGAGACTGTTTTGAGAGCAAAGGGAGGCCCTACCAAGTATTAGTATAGTGTTCCTAATAAAGTGCTCCGTGAGTGTAGTTTTAACACTGTGGAACAGTGAAATCATTTATGACCTGTGCTCCACATAAGAGTGCATTTGGTTCTCTACAATCCAGGGCATTGCAATTTTCAGGGTGGCTGCCACAATTTCCTTGGAGCCTGACAGTGGTGCATGTGAACTGGTAGAGGCTAATTCAGATTTATTTCTGGATTCTGCTGAAGCTGGAGTTAGACTTTAGATTAGATTAGATTAAATTAGAAGCTTTATTGTCATTGAACAGCAGTACAATGAAATTGAAACGCCACATCTAATCAATGCAGAGAGACTAAACCAAGCACACAAGCACACCAATAAAGCAATAAAAACAATAAATGATAATAATAATAATTTAAAAATAGTCACATTGTATATCAAAAATTGTATATTGCACATTAAAATGTTATTCCATGTTAAAAGCAAGATGAGAGCTGTTTTGTCTTATCCCCATTCAGAGTCCTTAGAACCCATGGATAAAAGCTGTTTTTAAGTCTATTGTCTTGCTTTTAAAACTCCTGTAGCACCTCCCAGAGGACAGGAGGCTGAACAGTTCATGACCAGGGTGGGTGTTGTCTTGTATTATATTCCAGGCCCTGTTGAGACACCTGGTGTTTGCAATATCTTCAAGCGTGGGCAAAGAACAGCCGATAATTCTTTCAGCAGTTTTTATAACTCTTTGCAGAGCCTTCCTATTTGCAGCTGAACAGCCAGGATACCACACTGTGAGGCACTCTTTACGGTTAAACTGTCAGTTCACTGTCAGACAGGAAATGTTTCTCAGGTACAGCCTGTTTATCAGTTGGCATTGGGCATAGATGCTAATGATTAGGTTGTTTAAGCTGTAGCATTGGATTTGGAGCAACTCCAAATCACAGTCACAATCTAAATCTGGGTATGCTGTGTCAGGATTGCTGTGCAGATGGTCAATGCTGTGGCACAATGCATACTAACCAGAGGCCCGTTAGTCAGGAGATATAGGGGAATGGAGGGAAACTGTAGCCTCTATATGTATGTTAGCAGCTAACAAGGGAACCCAACTCAAGCTAGTAGCCATGGAGATCTGAATGGTTCCAAAAAGTCTGAAAAGATGAAAGGACAATATAGGAATCTATCACTAGCTTTGGGGGTGAGGTTACCTATAGCTCTGGTACCATAGTCACAAACTGTTAGATAGTGCAGGCAGCTCCAAGATACACATGACGTCTGGCATGTGTATGAGGTGATAAGAAGAAAGGGAACAATGGTCATATATCAGTGGAATTTATTGTCAAATACTACTTCATATACTCACTTTATGGTCTTGGCATGCATGTGCACAAGCCAGGTGATTCTCACCACCCCTGGTAGTGAGGAAGGGTCACGAAGAACCACAATGAACGGTATTTCCTCTATGTTATATTCATAATATCGAGTGGACAGGTTAGTTATAAAGGTTGACAGCTGCTTTTGATATAGAGAGAAAACTAAAGCATCATATCTCTGTTATAAGAAAGTCTACCACATCAGTTGAAAACCAGTTAGGACTGTTGCAGAGACAGCAGTGCATTAGTGTAAGAATCTGACATTCCTGGCTATTTTCTCATTACGCCTTTACAAAAAGATTGCCTCTTTTCTTTGAAGGGCAGGACTTACAGTCAGGTCCATAAATATTGGGACATGCACACAATTCTAAAATTTTTGGCTCTATACACCACCACAATGGATTTCAAATGAAACGAACAAGATGTGCTTTAACTG
>CM074980.1:11204699-11215026 GCA_037576825.1 Pangasius krempfi
AATACCACTAACAGTTGACCGTGGAATATTTAGTAGTGAGGAAATTTCACGAATGGACTTATTGCACAGGTGGCAACTTATCACGGTACCACGCTTGAATTCACTGATATCCTGAGAGCGGCCCATTCTTTCATAAATGTTTGTAGAAGCAGTCTGCATGCCAAGGTGCTTGATTTTATACACCTGTGGCGATGGAAGTGATTGGAACACCTGAATTCAATGATTTGGATTTGGGTGTCCCAATATTTTTGGCAATATAGTGTACACACACAACTGTGCATCCTCCATCCTCTTTGCAATTTTTTTGCAAGTTTTTGCACATTACATTATCCTGCTACAATATTTATTATACTGTGCATAGGCTGCTACTTCTTATGTTTACACTATTTCAGCAACTTATATTGTACTCTTTGCACTATTGTCTAGATAGATAGATAGATAGAGAATAGAACTGTGTACTGGTCGGCACTGCACTGGGACTTACTGTGCCCATTGTCTATCCCAGTAGTCATTGTATTGTCTTGTGCTGTCTGCACATGCTTGCACTTGTGCACATTTTAGTAAATTTAGTAGTCCCTTATAGTTCTGTGTTGTCCTGTGTTGGTCTTATGCAGCACCTTGGTCCTGGAGAAACGTTGTTTCGTTTCACTATGTACTAACTGGCTGTATATGGTTGAAATGACAATAAAGTCCACTTGACTTGACTTGGCTTTCCTTTTTTGTGCCCTTTTCCTTTCTACTTCATCTGGCTGGTTCTTGCCCCTTCTTCTGTGATGAACTCACTAAATTAGATTAAATTCATACATTTTAGTTAAATTGAGTTTTTATGTGGACTAAGTATTTTCTCTTCGAGATTAGTATTGAAAAATGCAAACACTGCTAGGTTTTTCTGCTAGAAAACTTTTAGCATAACATTACTTGCCAACATTACTGACCAGCACTTGAAGTTAATTTAAAAATGTCTGTTAGGCATGCTATGGCAGCCTTTGCAATGTGACTATTGTACATGCAGAGCAAGGTTAGTATGGGCACAGGCTCACCGGGCAGTTGAAGATTAGAAAAAAATCATCTGGTCTTTTTCCAGTCTTCAACTGTCCAGTTTCAGTGAGTCTGTGCTCACTGTGCAATTAAAATTAAAATTAAATGAAAATTAAAATGAATATGAAATGAAAAACCCTTTCTTGAACACCACTACTCAAGAAAAATGTGACAACTTTGCAGGTGTGAACTACATGCAGGCAATTTGCACAATCTGAATGTGCTTAATACCAATAACTTTCCTCACATAACTTTGTCACTTTAAACACCAACCCTGAAGAAAGCCCAATATGCTCATACTGAACATTCTTATGACACATTTAGCAATGTTTCCTTTAATCTTATATAACCACACATGTTTTATAATCCCTCCCTCGGGTGTCACCTAAAAGTGGATGAGTTCCCCTTTGAGTCTGGTTCCTCTCAAGGTTTCTTACTCATGTTAACTCACAGAGGTTTGCTACTGGAGGACTGGTTACATTTAGCTCAGACTTTTGTCACAAGCTTTTATGTAGATAGCTCCAAGGTGTAACTGATGTCTAACATTTACAAAGTGGGCCAAAGAAAGGGGACAATGGCTGTATGAGAACAGTGGTTATATCAAATAATATGTCATATGGTCACTTTTTAAAGAGGACTATCCCAAGCAAGATGAATAAAAACATAAGCACCATTTATTTATCCATTGATTAGAAATAGATACTTGTCTAAGAGAACATTTATATGCAGTGACAGCCAGCTCAAATATTATTATTTTAGTTTTTTCACATTTTTCACAAAATGTACTTTATTCACATTACTTGCCCTTTTAGTCAAATGCTGAGTATTCTTCTGCTACCTCTGTCTGTGCTGCAATAGAGGAACTGAATTGCCTATATTAAACACCGTCTCAACATTTCCTGGTGTTGATCATTTCCTGGTTTACCACTACTACTGCCTCATCACACCTCACAACCATTGCATCTCACAAAATAGTCAGCCTTTCTTTCATTATTTCAAGTTGAAAGTTGGACCTTCACAGTGTTTGGTTAGTTTATTAACTAAAATCACATTAAACAAATAATTTGTTGTGATAGTGTAGCATGTTACATACTCATCAACCCTTAAAGCAGTTGTAAACATGATATTGGGGCATAGCAATTGTGTATAATCTAATAACCTTGTTTATTATATGTTAGTAATTTTTATAATGTCTACTTATGTATGTATCCTCTTGGAGTGGGGTCCCTACTTGTATGCAGAGCATGCACACTGCGTACCCTCACCAGTATTTAAAAATGAATTTTGTAACATCATTTCTAAATAATGAAAGGCGATGTGTGTAATTTTTTGGATCTTAAAATACATTGGAAAAAATTACAAGCCAGATAAAATGAGGAGAAACCTATCAAATCCTGGCTAAACTAATGGCGTGAGTTTGGGGTTGGACAATCTGTTTGCTTAATCAATTAAAAATGAAGACAGGGCGGTAGAAGCAGTATGAGTTTTAGACAAACCTAATACACAATATATTAACTTTTTAGCTCACATATGTCCACAGATAAAAGAAAAAATGTGGCAGCTGAAGCAAATGAGTCTTGGAATACAGTTTCAACCAAGTTGTCAAGAATTGAGGAGCAACACACACAGGACCAAAGTCAGGCAACACCTACACACCAGACAAGGAGCAGGCGTCAAGCGGGGAGGGTAATGTCCATGCTACAGTTATGCCAGCTCAAGCAGAGCACAATACTCTCTGTACAGAGCTCTCAGTATCAGTACTGGCTTAGTTAGTGCTGATGTTCTAAAATGTGTGCCTGACTCAGTAAAAGAGCATGTGTCGACAAATTTAAATCAAGTCAAGACTGGGCCATGCCTAAATGGGACATGCAAATGTGGATGCATGAGAAGGCTTCTCGACAAATTTTTCAACGATTCGCTGTACCCCACATTGAGTTACAGCAAAGATGCTGTATTCTGTGTGGCTTGCATGTTATTTTCCAATGGTGACACAGTTATTAGGACCAAACCACTAAATGACTGGAGCAATATAAAAAAGTTCATAATGAAACACTTATCATCATACATCTGAGTGCGCAGAAACGTGCATCAGAATTTATATCTTTTTATGTATGTAATGGCAGTAAGGAGTCCATCATCACTGCATTGGACCATTCACACAGACAGCATCTTACGCACGATATATGGGCTGAAAGCTATCATAGACTTAATTGTAGTTTGTGGTAAACAGAATATGGCTATTCGGTGTCACACAGACAATGTGAGCAATTTCCGAGCCCTTTTGGAGTACTGTGAGAGTGGCGATGACAACCTGAAAGAGTACTTACAGCTACAAAACAAAAGTCTAATTCTAAAAATTCTAAATTCTACAGCAATAACATACAGCTAATTGAATCTTAATATGTGTTTGCAAAATGCATTTAAAATTATGTCTGATGAATTTACAGTTTTATTGCAACCTTAATAATATACACTTCACATTCAGGTTCTGGTACAGTGATTAAAAAAAAGTACACTCTCTTTCAGTTCTGTGGTTTTATATATCGGGAGATAAAATATCATCTGGTCCTCTTCAGGACCTAAAACTTCAAGACCAAAAACAGATTCTACAGTGTCATAATTTATTTACCAAAAGTCAGCCAATACAGTTAGGTCTGAACGTATTTGGACAATGATGGAGTTTTGTGATTTTGCCTTTATACTCCACTACAATGGATTTGAAAAAAAAAAAAAAACAACCTAATGATGGTCTCCTTCACTTGCATTGAGATCTCCTTGGACTTTATTGGTATATATATATATATGGACTATATGGTAGCTCCAGTTGAACTGCTGCCAAATGCCAACTCAATACCTGATATCAAATCCAGACTTTTATCTGCTTCATTTGTCTTGAAGGAATGAGGGAATGGACCACAACTGGTCAAATAACTTCTTGTCAGTCAATTGTCCAAATACCTTTGAGCCCCTGAAAATGGAAGTACTTTGCTTAAAATGGCTGTAATTCCTAAATGGTAAATGCCATATTTATGTGGAACCTCTTAAAATAAAGCTGAAAGTCTACACTTCGATCACATCTTGTTTGTTTTCTTTTTTTTTCAAATCCATTGTGGTGGTGTATAAAGGCAATATCACAAAACTCCGTCATTGTCCAAATACTTCCGGACCTAACTGTATGTACAAGCCCTGGGTGAAAATGTACGGTGAGGAAATGTAAGTATTTAGACACTTTTGTTTTTGTTTTTTAATATACTTCCAGTACATATATCCACTTCAAATTTACACACATATCTTTTGATCTTGTACTTAAAAAAATGATATGTAAGTACAAGATCAAAATAATATGTAAAAATTATAAATATGAACAAAAATTAGGTATTCATAAGTATAAAAAAGATAAGATGATTCTCTTTGAAAACAATTGGTTACAAAATTTACATGGAAAAAGTATTGACACTATTTTTAAACATCTATATTAAAAAAATCTATTTAAAAAAATCAATCATGGTGAAGGAGAAGAAATTTCCTTAAGTTCTCAAGGTTCTCAACAACACTTGAATGGAAAAACTACAGAGAAAGAGAAAGAACTTTAAACATCCCTGTCAGTGTAATTGCTTCCATAATATGTAGGTGGAACATTCACAGAACCGCCACTAATCGTCCTTGGACAGGTGCACCACACAAGACTTCACAATATGCTCTCAGACTAATGATAAAGGAGCTAATGATAAGGGGGGTGCTTCTCCGCTAACAATACTGTGGCATTACATATCATTCAAAGCAGCATGAATACCAGGACATATTATAGGAGAATTTAATAAAAAATGGTAATTTCAACAAGACATCAGCCCCAAACATTCAGCCAAAATAACTCACTAGTTTGTAAAAAGGATATGAAGGCTCTTGCATGGCCTACCCAATCTCGTCACTTTATTTATGGAGGATAGAGGCCAGCAGCTTCGGGTAATGTTCACATCAGCCATCTGAATGGGGAAAAAATGTGATCTCAGTGATTTTAAACGCGGCATGATTGTTGGTGCCAGACGGGCTGGTTTGAGTATTTCTATAACTGCTGATCTCCTTGGATTTTCATGCACAACAGTCTCTGGAGTTTACTCAGAATGGTGCAATAAAGAAAAAACATCCAGTGAGCAGCAGTTCTGTGGACAGAAAAACCTTGTTGATGAGAGAGGTCTACAGAGAATGGCCAGACTTGGTTTGAGCTGACAGAACATCTACAGCAACTCAGATAACCACTCTGTACAATTATGGTCAGCAGAAAAGCATCTCAGAATGCACAACATGTCGAACCTTGAGGCAGATGGGCTACAACAGCAGAAGACCACATCCGGTTCCACTTCTGTCATTGGCCTTCCCAGTCATCAGCTCTGAATCCAATAGAACACCTTTGGGATGTGGAAGAATGGGAGATTTGCAGCATGAGCAATGGGCACAGGAATTGCAGGATGCACTCTGTACCATTGTGGTGAGCAGAAAAGCATCTCATGTCGAACCTTGAGGTGGATGGGCTACAACAGCAGAATACCATGCTGAGTTCCACTTCTGTCAGCCAAGAACAGAAAGTTGAAGCTGCAATGGGCACAGGCTCACCAAAACTGGTCAGTTAAAGACTGGGAAAATGTAGCCTGGTCTGGTGAATCTCAATTTCTCCTGAGGCACACAGATGGTAGGGTCAGAATTTGGTGCCAAAAGCATGAATCCATGGTTTCCTTAGATTTACAATATTACATCAAAAGAAACCTCAACATTTATGGAACACTGTCCTTTGGACAGATTGGACAAAAGTGGTTGGTTACAGTATATTTCATAGTGCACAGTGTTTGTTATGATATGCCATGTTTTTCACCAAACACCTCATGCCCACTGTCAAGCATGATGGTGGTTTGGTGATGGTTTGGGTGTATTTCGCAGCCACAGGTCCAGGGCACATTAATCTTTTTTAGATGACCATGAATTCTTCGATATACCAAAACATTCTGGAAGCAATCTGTCTAGCAGCTAAAGCTTAACTGAAACTGGGTAACGCAACAATGATCCTAAGCCTTATTTGTGTAAACACACAGACCACCACTGTGAGTGGTAGTTCTACTATCCTGTCCGTGCGATGTGCGGTTACCCCGGCTAGCTGAATGACTTTTACCTAGCATGGATGCCCGCTCGCTAACCGCACTTCTGTTTCCTTGCACACTGGCTCTGGTGCCCTCTATCCTGGCGGTGACATCAGGCAATAACGCGGTCCCAGGGTCTGGTTTGCATAGTAGCCCGAGGTTGTGTAGCTTTTCCAGCAGTCTATCGTTTATTTCTCCTGAGCTTTGTTTTCCGATGTTCAGCAAAAGTTGCCAATGATAGACATGTTCACCAATGTTTACGATACAGGTAAATAGAATGAGTGGATAAAAGAGTTCTTCACCACCTGATGGGTATTACTGCAGTTGCAGAGCTAGATTAAAATCACGGAGAGCAGTGATTTTATCCTAAAAATACTTTCAATTTGACCAAATTGTGGTTAAAAAAATTGGTATTTAATGACACCATGTGTCCACTCATATATACAATCATTGTTAGAGATGCATCTCTAATTCACTTCTGAAATTTCCTTAATTCCAAGAGGCCCAAGGGGTCTGTTGAATCGTATAGCCTGCTTTGGAACTAGGGAGCTCTAGGGAGCTCATTGTGAGACCAAGCACTATAATGTGTACAAGAATGGTGGACATGTTTTGGATGGCCTGCCTCTTGGTGTGGCTGAGGGTGCTAGGATTGCCAGTCACCCGAATATATCAGGTGACGGGGCCGCCTGTATGCATCTTGAGATAACCTGTGATGCTAGAGAGAGGCTGAGGGGTAAGAATTTGAATTGGAACGCTTGTCCTAAAAACAAGAAATGGACAGACAACTGTGAACCCATCTTATTGCTGCATGGTATGAAGGTCTGTTAGCCTTATCTCTCTCAAATCTAGAATTGGACAGAAACCACCAACATTCTTCTGAAGTAGGAAGTATGCTGTGTAGAAACCCTTGTTCAGAAACATGGAGTCTACGCTTTCCTTTGTGACTCTGTCCAAAAGGGAATTAACTTCTTGGAACTGCACCACAAACCTAGTGGGTTTTACAAGTTATGAAACCCTCAAGACTGAAAAGATTGGTGGTCAATGGTGGACCTGAGGGGTGACAGAGTGGCTTAATGGTTAGCATGTTTGCCTCACACCTGTGGGGTTGGGGGTTTGATTCCTGCCTCTACTGTGTGTGTGTGTGTGTGTGTGTGTGTGTGTGTGTGTGTGTGTGTGTGTGTGTTCTCCCCATGCTTCAGGGGTTTCCTCCCTAAGTCCAAAGACATGTGTTGTAGGATGATTAGCATCTCTAAATTGTCTATAGTGTGTGAGACTGTGCCCTGTGATAGGTTGGCACCCTGTCAAGGGTGTGCCCCAAGGTCCCTGGGATAGGCTCCCTGTGTAGGATAAACAGTACAGAGGATGGTTGGTGGAACTAAAGTTAGTACCACTGCACAATTGTCATCAGGCCCCACAGACTTGATGTAGTCACTGCCCCATGAGCAATGTTTTTGACTGTAAAGTATCCCACTACCACCTCCTGTCCTTAATGGACTGTCTAGAGCCCAAACCACATAAACGCAGGGCATCCTGATACTGATCTGTGCACGTGACTTTGTCCATTTGCAGCTCAAAAATGATGGAACTTTCACTATATGTCCAAAGTGAATTGTTGACTGTTCCAAAACCATGGCCATTAGTTGGTCCCCCCTTTGCTGCTATAACAGCTTCCACTCTTCTGGGAAGGCTTTTCTTCTTCAATCTTATCCGCATAGGGCCGCTGTGGCTGCAGGCAGGAGTGAAAATTGGCTCTTAGGCTGGAAGGAGGATGGACATGCACAGCTTCAGTTCCAAGATTAACAATTTTAGCTGAGCTTTGCCTGATGCCAGGTCATCCACATGCCAAGAAACAGATTCTGATTGCTTTCTTGGCTTCTTACTCTGCTTCTCAGTCATTGTTTGGCAAGGTAATTTATAATTAGCAGGGTTTAGAATGCAGCATTTGGGACACATTCAACTCTGAATCAGGATCAAAATCTGCTAGCAGGGGGTGTCATGTCAGCTTCAGTATCATTGAGCCGTTCAGGAAACATCCGAGCTTCTTAGGCATTTAGACTTTGTATACTATGACTCTGTATACTATGTATAAACTATATACAATGGAAACCAGCTAATCTAATGGCTAATTACAAGAAATATGTGTTATGTTGGGAGGAAAAACACTACAACAATCGTGGCCTAATGGTTCGAGAGTTGGACTTGTAACCCGAAGGTGATACGGGTTGCTACGGGTGTGTGTGTATTCACTACTGTGTGTGTGTGCACTTGGATGGGTTAAATGCAGAGCACATATTCTGAGTATGGGTCACCATACTTGGCCACAAGTCACTTCACTTCACTTTAACATGTTAACAGAATGATGTCATGGGTCCCCTAGTTTTTGGATGATAGGGGATGTGAAATCTGAAGAATGAATGGCACGGAAAGGAAAAAAAAAACTGTTTTGTAGAGAGACAAAGTGTTTAAATGAGGAATCTTGCTCCAGACCCAGTGTGTAGTTAGTAATCCACCTAATGTATTATGCTATCTATGAGCAGCAAGTCAATGTGCTGGTAGTGTGTATTCACAGGCCCACTGGTTGGCTTAAAGATGAGGCATAGGAAGATAGAGCAGATTGGTAAAGGGAGCATAGCAATCCAGCTAATATCTCAACAGCTCAGCAGTGGCCAGCAGCCATACACTGAGGGAGACCAATCAACTGTGTTTAACATTCTTTGTCACAGGGCTACTACTGTGGGAACTATGGGGCTGCACAACTGAGCCAAAGCTCTTACTTGGTAGAGATATGAACTGCAGAAGAACTGCAGTTGGTAGAAGAACTGCACGGAAACATAAGTAAAGCCCATGTAAGTATGCTAACGGAGTCCAGCTAACTTCATAAACTCAGTGGTGGAGAGCATTGTACGGTGAGGGAGAATTACTCAAACATACTACCATGGTCAACCATTCAGATGGTGTGCCATGTGAAAAACTCAGAACACTGTGGGAAGATGCATGCAGTAGATGAGTACCATACTAAGCAAGAGCACAGTCAGACTCACGCTAGTAGCCATGGCATTCTGAAAAGATTGAAAAACACCAAGAAGTATAAAAAAACATTCTCTACCTCCATGCAGCGATGAAAGGATACGATAGGAGTCTATCACTAGCTTTGGAGGACAGGTTACTTGTAACTCCAACTGAAGCTGTTATGCAGATACCATATGAGGTGCACGTGAAGTCTGACATCCAAAATTGAAGAAGAAACAAAATGATGGCTATATGACAATTTATATCAAATTCTACAATAGATTGTCACTTTGTGAATTTGCTGAAAGCCTCGGTATACACGCGGACACTCACAAGGGGGTATCCAAGTGATTCTCACTGCCCCTGGCAGTTAGGATGAAACAAAACCAGGTGACACACTACAGCTTACTAAAATTGGGGAGTAAAGAGATTAAACACTGGATGCTTACTTCTACTTAATTCTTACAAGACAGAAGTGCTTCTGCCTAGGGTTACAGGCAACTATAAGTAAGCTTTCTGATTATGTAGCAAATCTGGATGTCCTTTTAGTTGCACCATGTGCAGAAAGTAAGAGTTTAAACCAGTTTATCCTTGAATCTCATATAAACAACATTACTAGGACCATGGCAAGACATATGAACAGGATAATCTGAGCTGTAGCCCAGGTCCTCTTGCCCCCAAATTAATCAAACCTAAATATTTTATCTTTTAGGCCAGTGATCAGAATATTTTCAATGAAATATTGCTGATGGCACTTGCAATTTTACCACTTTGTTGAAATATGTCCTTTGATTTAATTAGCTGGAAATCGGTTGTATTTGGCTTTAATTTTTGCCAGTGGGAAGGTTACATAAATGCAGGTGCAGTCACATGGGCTTTTTAAATTAGCTAGCTAATTGCCAGGATCAAATAACAGAAAATACAACCCCTGGCAAAAATTATGGATTCACCACACTTAGAGGATGTTCATCCAGCTTTTTTTACTTTATAGCAAACAAACAAATCACAGATATGACACAAAAAAAATGTTTTGTTCAATAGCTTAACATTCTGTCTTTGTGAAACATACATCAAAAAAAAATTCAGTGACATTTTTTTTTTATTAATGGCATGTCATTTTCCAAATCAAGTAGAGGAAAAAAGTATGGAAT
>CM074980.1:11215764-11235356 GCA_037576825.1 Pangasius krempfi
GTTTGCTATAAAGTAAAAAAGCTGGGTGAACATCCTCTAAGTGTGGTGATTCCATAATTTTTGCCAGGGGTTGTACAATAGTGATGCACTCAGGTAGATTTTTCAAAAACTTTGCTGCAAATCAATCTTGATGACATAATTAAAAAAAAACAAAAAAACAACCTACCTTTGTATTTTATTTTAGGGATTTCACATGGACTAACTTTATTGTGGCTTATGTTCGATAGGCTACCTTGCTGTCTGGTAACAATCCATTTATACTAGAGTGTATAAAATAGTGGGCTATTTGGATGTGGTGGTGACATTCTGTCTTTTGCTGTGGTAAATTTAACTACATATTCAGACATTCAAATATAGCCCACAAACAGCAAATAAAACAATTGTAAGATATGTTCTGAATGTGACTTCAAAAGGAAAACCAACTACTCCTGTTTAATCAAGTCAGAAAATTTTGTTAAAACATTGTTTACGGGGTGTGCACCAAGACAGTATCTCTGAGAGTATTCAGAGAAAATGGTCTTCTAACTCTGAATCAGCAAATTTCTGACTTGATTAAACAGGTGTTGTTGGTTCTTCTTTTGATGTCACATTCAAAACAGTTTTATGTGCTGTTTGTGGGCTGTACTTGAATGCCTGAATACAGCATTCAGTGTTTTTGGGTCTTAGCACAGTGATTTGGCAATTTAATTCCACTCTTCCTTGCAAAAATGTTCAACAAATTGTGAGGGGATCTCCTGTGAACAGCCCTCTTAGAATTATTCCAAAGGTTTTTGATAGGAAACCTAGGCCAATCTAAAACTTTCTTCTTCTTCTAAAGCCATTCCTTTTTGTGCAAAATAGATTGGTGTTTGGAGCTTTTCAACAGGGTTGTGTAGACATTTTATATCCACTGTATAATAATGTAATCATATTGACATGTAGGCATTCTAATGCACATTTTCACAACAAACTAATTCTTACCTGGGAATCAGTACAGGAATTATAGTAAAGAAACTGTTGATCAGATTAAACAGAATACCAGGAAGAAGTGAGAAATTCAGAGTAAGAAGTAAAGTCACTTACAATTACTCCAAAGTATAAACATTTATTTAAAAACCGTATGAGATGTTCAATATTTTAAAAACCCCTAAAATAATACTGAAATCAACTCTTCAAAACTTATATTTTATTTAACTGAATGTTGAGAGCATATTCTGTCCATCAAGAAATCAACTTAGGTCTGGTAAATCATCCTAGCAGTATTCAGTATACTGACAATCTACAATCTACACGTGGCCCTAGGGCAATGAATTATAAAAACAAAAAACCTGATAAGTCAAGAAATGAATAAGAATTGAAAATATTGCTCTAATGCCTGAAAGTTTTCTTGTCACAAGCTGTTCCATTTCACCTTCTCACCATTCCAATTTACACTAAAATTAAAACATGTAATTTGAATAAATTATAGTTTACAAGCATTGTTTCTGGTTCTTTCATTTGGTAAAGTCCAAAAACAAATTCAGCAAGGAATCATTTCCTACACCTGCAAATTATGTATCATATCTAAAGTATATGTACAGAATTTAAACAAACACATGTAAGCTACAAAACTGAACTCCTAAATTATAGGGGGTCCCGTTTCCATGTAGTGACTGACGCGCGCACACACACACACCTCTCAGAAGCGTGTGAGCTGGGCTTTCACAGCGGCAAAGGGTTTGACTGCCTCCTCGATATTAAATTTCTCTGCAAATTCATGTTCAGTTGCAATTATTGCTAATCAGTTAAGTCTGTCCTGTGTCATTGTACTGCGGAGATAATTTTTAATCAGTTTTAGCTTGGAGAAACTGTGTTCTACCGAAGCCACAGTGACAGGGAGCGTGAGTTTTTTCATTTAAAAAATAATCCCTTTTTCACAAATGAACTTAAGCCCATCCAGTTGTTTGGAGCTTAAAGCAGTCAGCTCTGATGAACTACCGTCGTCTCCTTGTCTTTGATGGATGCAATGTCATATCAAAATCCAAATATATCCTCATGCTCTGGGAGCAGAGAAAAGCGCTCCTCCAGGGAAGGGATCGCACAGTCGAGCACTTGGTCATAGAAGCCCGCCTTGTAGTTTTGTTTTGCGTCCATGATAGGCATTGTCATCTCCTTCGTAAGGAAGCATTTTCTTTCTTTTTCATTATCGCACTGCAGTTCGTAGAGGGTCTGTCCCTCATCAGACGAGCTATCTGTGGATAAGCTCTCTGCCTCCACTACTTTACTTTACTAGCAACATCCACAACTTAATCTGTTAGCATTGTCGCTGCTGATTCTAACACTGTCAACTTGACTGCCAGAGGCGATGAATTTCAAACAGAAGCCTCTTTGTTTTCGAATGCCTGTTCTTTTAACAGTTTAATCGTTTTGATTTAATCGTTTTGGCATTTTTGGATGTGCATCGTGGTGTTTTGCGTGTTCCGATACTTTCTCACAGTCACAACTGCACTGATCAGGTTGATGCTGCTCTAAGAGTGGGGGAGGGGCGGGTACTAGGAAAACGGAGTAAAGTTCATTTAGATTTAGAACTAATAGTGTGATATAACGTTTTGATATGACTGCGATAATCCAAATGAATTGGATTTTTTTTCCTTTTAAAATTATATTCTCTCTCTGTCCCTCTCTCTCTCTCTCTTTCATTTTTGCCGCCTTGGCTGTGCTGCCGCCTTAGGCTACTAACTAGATCGCCTATAGGTACGCGCCGGCCCTGACTGTAACAGATACAGTACAGTCAAGGAAGTCAGATGGTGGTTATGCACTTACTACATTACAGTAACTATAATTTCCAACAAACTTAAGCGTTTAATTAAATCTTACAAATGTTAATTTATGTCTGGTCTATATTTATTGCAAATATTACGTCACCATTTTTTTCTGTGTATAGTATCCTTTTGCTAGGTTGCATGGGCTTAAACATGTATGTTCTGGATCTTCTGATATTAGCAATAACAATCGAGGAATCAAAAAATATAAACATATATTAAGAAAGCATTAAATTAAGTAGTTAATGGTTATTTAGATATAGCAGGATATTTAGACACAGGATATTTGCATACATGCTCTATGGGTATATCTTACTGTTGCCTTAAATAATTCCTCATTAAACTTAGCATATTGTGCAGCACATTTAAATTAGCAGGGGACAGTGAATTTAATATAAACGCCTGCTGTGTGTTTGAATTTAAACAAGGTATAATGAACACAAGGCCAAAGAAATATAGGGGGAACCATTCGGCCATTAGTGAAGCCATTAAAAAGATCTTATTTTGTGTATTCTGTCACAGCATATAAAGATTTTTAAGATATAAGGAAACAAGCTTATGAAAATATTACAGTAAATATATTAGACTGGGTCATTTGTTTTATCTTTCAAAAGTTTTTTTTCCCCAGTAAACAATTACAACTTAGTCTAAGAAACACATAGTTTGAACGTTTTCTTAGATGCTTAATGTAAAACTAAGTCCAACCTTAATTTTACTTCCTACATCAACAGACCCCAGAATGCCTACCTGATAGTTTTTCTCCAGTATGTCCTGTGAACAGTTTTTAGAGACAGTCTTGGTGGTGGCTTTGACTTCTCTATTCCTCCTATTCAGAAAGTGTCTATGCGCACAACAGTTGACTAAACCCCACCCTTTCACAGGACCTCTTTACCAGTTCCTCTTTTGCTTCCTGCTAATTTCCATATCACCAGTTGTTTTGCTCTTCAGCACCTACCAGCAGACATTCCTATAGTCTGCCTATAACTGTAGAAAACTGCAAATGAATGGAAAAATATGGAAATAAGTTATGAAAAGTAATTATTTGTATTTAGATATGTGGTATTCTAATGACTCCATAAGTCTGTACTTACAGAAAGTATATACATATATATTTATATATATACAGTCCTCTCCAAAAGTATTGGAACAGCAAGGCCAGTTTTTAGGTGAGCAAAATTATTGGAACAGATAGTAAAGGAAAATAACACTTAATATTTGGTGGCATATCCCTTGCTTGCAATAACTGCATCAAGCGGGCGACCCACTGATATCACCAAACTGTTGCATTTTTCTTTTGTGTTGTTTTGCCAGGGTTGTAAAGCAGTTTTTTTTCAGTTGTTGTTTGTTTTTGGAGGATTTCTCATTTACATTTACATTTATGGCATTTGGCAGACGCCCTTATCCAGAGCGACTTACAATAAGTTTCTCCCTTCTGTCTCCTCTTCAGGAGGTGAAATGCATGCTCATTTGGATTAAGGGCTGGTGACTTGGCCTTCCACTTTTCTCCCCTGATGAACTCCTTTGTTGTGTTGGCAGTGTGTTTTGGGTTATTGTCTTGCTGCATGATGCATTTCTCTGACAGAATGTTTCTGTAGACTTCTGAACTCATTCATTCATTCTGAATTCATTCTGAGTTACATCATCAATAAAGATTAGTGAGCCAGGCCACTACTTCCACAGTGCTTGACTTATGAGCTTATGTTTTGGATTATGAGCAGATCCTTTCTTTCTCTTTGGCCTTTCCATCACTTTGGTAGAGGTTAATCTTGGTTCCAGAACCTTTGTTTACTCATTTCTGTATTTCTTTGTATATTCCAGTCTGGACATTCCATTCTTACTGCTGATGAATAGTTTGCATCTTGTGGTATGGCTTCTATATCTATATTCAAACTCAAATATCTTCAGTGCAAAAGAAAAAAAGAATTGGCCTTGCCATTCCAATACTTTTGGAGGGGACTGTAGGCCCTTGGTGGGCTTGCGGTACAAGCCAATGGTGTACACGTCAAGCTGCGATGCACTGTGTGTTCTGACACCTTTCTATCATAGCCATCATTAATTTTTTCAGAAATTTGTGCTATAGTAGCTCTTCTGTGGGATCGGACCAGATGGGCTAGCCTTTGCTCCCTGTCTGGGCGCCTCTGACCCTGTCGCCGGTTCACCAGTTGTCCTTCCTTGGACCACTTTTGGTAGGTACTAACCACTGCATACTGGGAACACCCAACAAGACCTGCTGTTTTGGAGATGCTCTGACCCAGTCATCTAGCCATTGCAATTTGGCCCTTGTCAAAGTCGCTCAGATCCTTACCCTTGCCCATTTTTGACTAATGTTGAATAACATTGATTATCTTGTTACAATGGCACCTGATAAGGGGTGGGATATATTATCACTGTTATATTATTGCACTGAACATTTTAAAGTATTTATATAAATATTTATATATACAAATGGTTCTAACAAAGAAAATCAGTGTTTTTACAGCTGGTTTAGAATCAGTGTAGAGTTTGAAAATCTTGGGGGCCCCTACAAAAATGGTAGACTACTTCCCCAGGCAACTTCCTCTGTGTTGCTCACAATCAATGAAAACAGGGTACGACAAAGTTATGTCCAACTGATTACACTGTAAAATGTGTAAGCTTAGAAATATATAATATTATATAACAATAATAACTTTATATTTTTCAGATACATTAAAAATGCAGAAAAAGGAGAGCCAAGAACATACACTTTCACAGTGATCATTTACCTCTGCTCCTGGGTAATTCCATGATTGGGCTGCCCATATAACCGTCGTAACACTTAAAAACTTTATTTTTTAATCATTTTTAACATTGAAGTGAAAGAAACCATGCATTTAACCAACCCAAAATGTGTTAACTTATATCAAGAAACAATCTCATTTATTTTCAACAATTTCAAGTTGTCTTTGCTGGATTTTGCTCTTAAATGAGTAACAAGGGATTTAAAGTAACAAGGTTGAATGTTTTTCAGTTTTAAGCATAGAACTAGCAAATACATTAAATGTGGGTTAACTAGCATCCATGGTAATGGCATATGTAATTTAAGGGCATTCTAATGATTTACTTAAAGATTTAATTAATTATTAACTTTCAGTCTATAATTTGGGTGATAGTGCTGTACTTTAAAGTGATCTTTCCAGTCAATATCACAATATCACTGACAAAAAAGAATGAGGAGAATTTATTCAGGTAACAGGGCTGAGTGAATGTTATGAGACACATTGTTTATAAACTATAATTGATGCTTCATGCACATAGGCTGGGGTGAAGGACATATTGCCTGTGTCTTTTACGTTACATACATATTTGTAAATGTAATATCAGTAGGACACAAATGGCACCTCAACTGTAGAATCATCCTTTTATCTATTTTAGCAAAGCATTTACCTCTTGGATTCACAGTTAAATTTTAACTTAAAGCAAATTGCCAGTTATGGGCATCTATAAGCTTGTGTATTCAGATAAGGGCAGATAACACTTTACACCAAGTGTGTTATGCTGCCCTGTGATGCTGCATAAGCAGCAGTTTGAAAAGATGCAAAGGTTGCCTTGGAGAAAGTACTTGTTTACCCCACCCTCCCCAGTTGGTAGCTGTTGAGAGATGGTGGGTAAGTTAGCTAGTTAGTGGGAATTTGCAAGGCTAATTTAGGGAGAAATTAGGGAGGTGGCAAGAGTCTCAAACCTTTCTCAGCCAGGGACCACTTTAACTGTAAAATGAATTCCACCAATCCCCTCAGTTCATCTTTTTTTTTTTTTTTTACATAATCCAAATCACTCTCAGTCTAGAGTCTTTATGTTTAAATTCATAAGCTTATTTGTTTTTTGAGTTATTGAGGGTTAGATTAAAGCAATTCAATTCAAGTGACCAGTAAAATAAGTTAAATAACTATAAAAACTCAGCTTTGATAATGGTGGGTTGTGATTTCCACCACACCCCTTGCTTACTATTTACCTGCACCCTGTGATCCGAGCACAAATCAATAGCTGAGTAACTGTTCATACTTGGTGTTTTCATGTGTTTAAAATGCGTCTTCATTGACCACTTTTGAACGCATTTTGTGACAAGAAAGACTGACTAATCTCCCAAAAGGAAGCAGATGTCACTTCAAAACCAGTCCCGAAAATATTAATCCAACACCAAACCTTGAAAGAAGTGTATATTTAGCTGTCGGCTATTCAGACTGGTCAATATACTTTGTCAATGGTAGACTATGCAGCATTTGTGCAGCTTTTACTGGGCTAATCATACGTCATGTGCTTTCAACAACCACATAAAAGTATCTCTTAACGGAAAGGGAAGGAAGTAAATGCAGAAGTAAAGTGTGAGTCCCTCACACATACAGCTGTCACAAACTTGATCACAGTGCATCCTTTAAAGTATTGAAAATTTATGCTGTATTTTATTTTTGCATGAATCTCTCAAGTTATTTAGGAGACATGTCTCACTGTACAGAAGGCAGCTCATTTTGAATAGTCTGTACCTACAAAGTCCATTTTTAAGACTGGCCTAAATACATTGATAAGTGTTGCTGTATTGGAGCTATTCTCTACATTTTGACATAAGCTTTATTTGTGGTGAGATTTCTGACCATTTCCTGTGCTCAGTGACATGAATACAGTTTCCTTTAGCAATAAGAAATGGTATACTTTTTACTTAACTGTGCTTTGATGGCTAAACATATACAAGGTCAAACTCAAAATATGCTAAGTCCAAAGTCCATTAAGCCCAACATACAGACCACTACTGCAAAATGCGTTCTAATAAAAAAAGAAACATCTTAAAGTAGTATTAAAAACACATAATGAGTTCACACTATTGTAATCCATTTATACAGTAACAAGCAGAGCTAATGTTAAAAACTATAACAAGAGAATGCATAAGAGAGGAGACCACCTTGTGTGTGGATGCCTGCTGCCACATGGTCCTGACTCAAGATGGTTATGGTTGATTAGGAAGGTGTCTGGAGATGATCACTGTACTCATACCACTGGGAAGGGGGGCAATGTTGACCTTGTACAGTCTGGAGAAGGTACACGTTGATGCGCAGGTAGCCACAGCACAGACCTCCTTGAGGCATACCTCTCAGTAGTAATCAAGAGGATGAAACACTCCCCATGGAAAGGCACATCATGATAGGAGCTGAGGGCGTTCGTAGCTAATTGGTGACAATTTTGGTCACCCAGTGGGTCAGTCTCTGCTTAGACAGGAGAACCCCATGCCTCTGGACTGCAGATTGACCTTTCTAGAACACTGCAAGTTCAATCGTCTGGGTCACAAACCCTGAATTCGGCCACAAGGTCATTCTGGAATCATCTGGTCACCAGCACATGGTCTCCTACCCTTTAACTTAGGTGATCACCAGAAAAGTATGACCCATACTTGGAATTCGTGCTCTGCATTTAACCCATCCAAGTGCACACACACACACATGGAGCAGTGGGCAGCCTGCCAGCTTGAGACCTGAACCCACAACCTTCGGGTTGCAATTCCAACTCTCTAACCATCAGGCCATGACTGCCCCTAACTTTTTGCCATCTCCTATATGGGTTTGTATGGAGATGTCTTATAGGACTGCGCCATGAGGGGGAGATCTCACACTTGGCTCTTGGGGGAGCATGGCAGATGGAGGTACCTTACTCCTTTCAGACATGCAGTGGTAAGTCTATGAGTCCCCAGTGAGGTGCCATCTACTGTGCTGAGCCAAAATAGCTGCCTCATAGACTTTCAGTGTAGATTGGGACTTCATAACTATCTAGTAGGCCCTGCAAGAAGTCTAGCACTTTGGGCATTGGGCAATGCACAGGATACAATCGAGTGGGCACATTAGGGGTGGGCAGTCTGGCAATCATGATTTATTTAGGCTGGATCACAAGCCATAATATGAGCACAATTATTTTTCATGTTAGTTTTTAAGACTATTTCGCAAGTTACTGAACAGAGCAAACAAACTAATTTCCCTACGTATGAAAATACTATAGTTCAACATGGAAACAACCTCAAAGAAAAATAACAACAGAGATCACTTAGGCCAAGTATTTTTTAAACAAATTTTAATAAAGCACACTTCCTGATAAAATGTAAACAATTCTAAGATTAAAACAATCAAGCATGGATAGCATATTAAAAAAATTAAATAAAAATATACATCACTTCTACTAATATCTTCAGTGTTTAAAAATGCAAGTATGTTTAAATACTGAATACATTAGCAGAGTTGGTTTATATTTTTATTTAGCATATGTAAAATAAGCAATGCATGTTTCATTGTTTTGGCATTCTGTATACAGTTGAGGAGTTTCTGTGTCAGAAAAATATTTATGACTCAGCAAGTTGTAACAAGATGAACTTTTTGGAGTCGATGAGAGCCCTAATTTCCAACTATTTTGATTGGTATTATATCCTTGGCCAGGTACAGTGTCACACTGTCAGTGATGTCTTTCCAGCACATAGTTGTTTTCTCATAAGTAGTGCCTTTTTTTCTAAATGCATTTGTTATCATTGTTTGCTTCAGCCCCATGTGTGGCTGCAGTGCTGTTACACTCATTTACGATCCCATGTTAGCCAAAATGAAGCAGTTACATGCGAACAACGGTATAGGCTAAAGCACCTATAATGTAATCAGTAACAGGAACAGGAACTAACTTCCTTGTAGGAGAACCTACTGACTTTTACAAAGCGCCCACACTTAAGAATCTTTCCATAAATGTTAAATAAACGTCTTCTAAGACTTCACCATAAGAATTATGCATTTTTAATTGGTTTTGTCACACGCCCACCATACAAATCTCTGAGAATGGGCTGCAACAGAAATGATTATGAAGTCGATTACGATTATGAAGTCGATTACAAATAGAAATGAAGTCCAGGCAATCAGTTTTTTTGTGATCTGAAGATAACAAAAGTTGTTTTCTCGAGATCACAACGTATTTTTCTCATGGTTTCACAAAAAGGTATTTTCAGAGATCACTTAGCAGTAGCTTTCCAGCATTACATCGTTGTGGCCCTATGGCACAGTCGTATGTTGGTGTTATGGTGATTCTGCAGTAATGAGATCGTCTTCATAAATAGGATCTAGTTACTGCATACAGCAAAGCATTTAAGCAGCATCTCTCAAACATCATGTGATAACCATGGAAGACGTCCTGATCCCTCAATTTAGTTGGCAATGAAACTGATCACCTGATCAGGATCACTGTAGTGTCCACAATGGTATATTTGCATATTACAGAGTCACATTCTCAAATGATGGACACAAATTTGAAAATTGCCTAGCACTGACAAACATGAGACTAGATAAATACATGTACTTTATTGATCCCGAAGGGGAAATTTGGGCAAAATATAGTCAAACACAGTCACCCAAGCTCAGGTTTGAACTCTGGAGTTCAGGGCTGTAAGACAGTAATGCTATTTTCCCCTAAGGTGAAAATGAATAAAATGGATGCACATCATGTGTGCCTAATCATGCATTTCAACATCATCATCAAAAATAAGTTGTGATCTCATATTTTCACCAAGACAGCCAAGACAGGGGCCAAAATTATTTCCAGGCTACAACAGCTTAGCACAGAGATGTACCCATGAAAATTAGTAGAATCGATATTTTTCATTATTACATTTTCATTTTTGTATTTTATGATTTCAGCACATTAATTTAATAAATAAAGAGAAAAGATCATATTGAATTTACATTTTAATAATATTTTGAATACGAAATAATTATTAACATGCTGATTATAGCATTTATTGTTGGGAACATCGGCTTTCGCAAGCACAATTCAGTCAGGCTTTATACACTGGTGGTGAGTTAAGTGAGCCTGCTCTCTCAACCCATATAACAGCAGCTGTGATCTGAGCATGAGAGCCATATTGTGTGCAGGACGGTCAAAAGAAAATCTGCTAAAAAGTTGCTAGATTTGTTGCTAGGCCCTAATTTTGAAATAAAGCCACTAAAAGGGTTTAAAGTCACCAAATCTTGTGTCAAAATTTCTAAATTGGCAACACTACGTACTTCTGCTCAAACTGCATTAGGGTTTTGCTCAGCACGAAAAAAAAAATTAGATGGAACATGAGCCGATAACCCATCTCTGACAGTTGGATCCAACAGGCCCAAGAGAACCACTAACAAGGCTGCAGTCAAAAGTCACAGGATCCTCAATAGGAGCCAGGATCAGACATAACGGCCTGTTCACATCTTGCTAGCGAGGACTGTGATGTCTACCACATACCATGGTATGAAGATGTCTATGGAAGTATACTCATGCAGATTGTGTCTTGTGGCTAAATGCATGTGTTATTGACCCCATTCACACCTGAACTTAGTGCTGTCCACTTGTGATCCATTCACCTGAGATGGTGGTTAATAGCATGTCTGAAGTGTTTTACACAGCTTGAAGGTTGAAACTAAATACAGGCTATTTAATAATAATAATGATAATAATAATAATAATAATAATAAAGGGGTATATATGGGATACATTAGGGTTGTAATAAAACTGCTGACTTTAAAATGCAGAAAACAAATTAATAAACATTTAACACTAAATTGATGCAAGGAATTCTGTTTTCAATAAACACATTTCCATTATTTCATTTCATGCTTAAATTTGTGTTATATCCAAACCTTTGCCCTGGAGTTGGTTACACTTTATTACACTCTAAATATTATGTTATACAATAATCAGGCACTTTGAGAGAATGAAAAATGTTTTCTTTGACTGTTTAATGACAGTTATTTCATAAGGGGCTTGGGAACAAGTTCCAGCTAGTCTGTTATGGTCTCTGAGAATGAGTCTCTTGTCTTCTGAGTTTGTTCAAGTCTGTTGAGGATGAACTGGCTTGTGTCAATGAAACGTTCAACACAATTTATAAAACACACTTCTGTCCTTGAGTCAAGCTTCGGACCAGGCTTATCCATGCACTTCTCCTATACAGGAAAAAAACAACACACAATATAAAACCACAGACATTACAAATACTCACATTGCATTTAGATAGGACAAAATTACAGCATGTTCAAAAACTGATGGTGAGAACGACAATAAATAAGAAAAAAAAAAACCTATACGATTCTTCCTGTAAATGTTAACAGAACATTAGCATAAAGGAGGCAGCTTTCACAGTTATGCTGATGACACACAGTTGTATACTTAAGCAAAGGAATATGTAAAGGACATTAGACAATGGATGCTTAGTAACTTCCTACTAAATTCTGACAAGATAGTAGTACTTGTACTAGGAAAACAGGCAGCTAGAAGTAAGCTTTCTGAGTAACTCTGGATGGCCTGTTGTTAACTGCTTTGTACAAAATGTCAGTCTTATCCCTTCTGTTGATGAGATTGATGTTCACACAACACTGTGATGGATTTGATCTAACATGGATCTTCAGGTACTAAGAAATTTGTGAAGTCCATGCCAGCTTGAGTGAATGCTGTCATTAATTTATTAATTTCATCAGTTTTTAAATAAATTGTTCATTTTATGCATTTCTTTTTTTGTAAAGCACCTTAGTTTTTAACTAAAAATACACTCTGAAATCCTATCAAACTAACTTGGTAGCTGACAGGCAGTGTGTCACACTTAGTCACAGTGTATGATTGTACAGTTACTTCACCACTGACATAAAAAAAAGAAGCTATTTTCTGCTTTTTTTGGCCCTCCAGCATCATTACGTAAACATACACTCACTCTCCAAATTTTTTTGCATGAATAGGTATTTGTTTCCTAAATATGTTTAAATTGTACAACCTCATTCACCTGTAATTTACTTGTAGAATCAGCCGCAATTGTTTGTAGGTCGCTCTGTGTGCATTTGTATGTCACGTGGCATTTGTGGAACAGCCTGCATTTATTTGTGGATTTCTGAAACATTTCTCACATTGACTCGTGCAGTTCAATCCACAAATATGTGTTTTTTCACTGGGTCTGCTCTAGCCAGTCAGGCAGAGAGACAATATTTGGCTAATGCCCATGTTACACCAATCAATCACAGCAGATATATGCTCAACCAATTAAGAAGAGCAAGTGAGGGACTTCTGCAGCTTGCACATGGAGCAGAGAAATGTCTGGCTGATATATCAGATAAGTTTAGGAACATTCTTATGTTTGCAAACAAGAAAAGAAACTGTTTTATTGCCTAATCATTTTCGAGCATGAATGTATATGAATATATTAGAAGCAAGTAATTTAATACTGGTGATGATAAAATAGACAGCATTAAATGACTCACTGCCCTGCAATCGACTCGCCCTGAGATGGATCTAGGGTGAATACTCCTACCTTGCGCCGTGTTATTGGGATTGCCGCTAGATCCGCTGCAACCCTGACCAGGATATACAGCTTATTAAAGATGAACGAATGAATGAAATTACTCACTTCCCTAAAGTCCTCAAAGTGAACTTCTCACAACACTCTCATTACCCCCAATAGGACAGGATGATATTTATTTATACAATTAAAATATATATATAAAATGCAATTTATTTACCATCAATTTACTTAATAGGCAATATATTTGTAAAGGTTTTTATTTATTAGAATGGACTTCGGGAAATGTAGATGTGTAAAAATAGTCACAGCACCCCCTATAGCAAGTAGTGCAAACAACGGTTGTTTTAAATAAAGGATATTTTAATAAAATAACTTGTTTCCACTATTTGCTATAGATGGCATTGTTACTACTTTTGCACAACTTAGTGAACCTTTCTTTCTCGACAGAGTAAATGGGGACCATGTTTTTCATGCCACCGCAACTGAGAAGTCAACTTGGGGTATCCTTCTCAACTCCCTGTTCCTTCCCTGTTCCTTCCCTGTTTACGAAGTGACATCAAATAAACATGGCTGCACGCAGCATCAGAAATAAACAAAGTAAAACTTCTTACCTTTCAATGAGTTATACTGTATATACAAGTATTAGCTTTAGATTAATCATCATACAGACATATTCATTTGTTAAATCTAAAACACTAACTATACAGTTCGCAGTCTGGGAAAGGAAATATACAGCACTCATCCGAGTTAGCTGCCTAGCTTGGCTAACCAAAAACGAACATGGGGCATCAGTTTTCCCACTTCATCATGTCGAACATGCTAATGTAAAAAATGACATTTCCAAACGGCGAAATACCACTTAGGATGTAATGTAGCATTATATTTTACATAAACTTGTTCATTTGACTTTTCAAACCTGTACCAATTCCAATTCCGAAGTGATATTTGAATCTTTGGCTACCAGCCAAGTCCTCGGCAAAATGCTGCCTGTTTATCTTGGTGTTCTTTTTTTTTTTTATCTAAGTGCGCAGTGTTTGGAAGAAGCGCACTCTGTAGGACACATTTATCAGATTAAGAAGCCTGTGTTTTTCTTTCACATTGGTTTAAACTTTTCAATAGCATTTAGGGATGTTTAATTAAAACATTTAAAAATGCATATATAAACACCATGTACAATCTTGATTAGAATATTTTGAAAATCCTGTTAAAAAATTAATACAAATTAACCGAATTAATCTTGAAAATTGCCCAGGACTAACTCCCACCAGCCAAGAGAGAAAAAACAATCACTGAGAACTCCTGTGGATCAGTACTGAAAAGTGTTACAAACACCATTCAGAAATATCTTAAGTGTAAGTAAGTAAGTAAATAAATAAATAATCGTTATTTTGAACTCAGAATTTTAATACAAATTATAATTTTAAAATATATAGCTCGAATACTATGAAGTGTACTGGCATTTTACAATAAATTTATATGTTTTGGTAAATTAAAAATAAAAATTTAATTAATGATTTATTTATTTATTTTTAAGCACTCAGCCCTCATTAGGCAATAAACCATTTTCTTTTCTTTTTAATGGGTTAATTTTGTAAGCATGAAACATCTTTATGTTTGAGCACTTTTGTCCTCCACACATTTGTGCAACGTATAGATTGAAAGATTTAAGAATGGCGCAAAAAACAAAGAACGTCCAGTGAGGATGCGGCAGATGCCCTTGCTGTTCAGACAGGTCAGAGGAGAATGGCCAGACTGGTCTGAGATGACAAGAAAGCTGAATGAGCCTGTGTACAAGTGTTCTTAATAAAGTGGAAGTAAACGGATGCAGTTAAATGAAAGCTAAATTTTTGTGGTTGTGTTCATTTTTAATCACTTACTTTATTGTCTTAGGAAAATTTGGTAGTATGGTTTTCTAATGCAAAACAGGAATTACACCAATATTATTTCACAATACACTTAACTGATAATAACTTTTGAATAATAAATAAACCATACATATTTCCTCTTAACTCACACTTTCCACTCGCTGTCACAAATACATTCCATTTTATTAGAGCAGTCCAGATGTCAGTTTATCTGATAATGGAGTTGTGTGGCTATTCAAAAAAAGTCTTATTTTAAAAGGTCAAAATTTAGGTTGGTGAAGATGACACAGTTTCAGTTAAGATCTGAGGTCCCACTGGATTTTAGTGTGTCTGCTGCATGTGGGCCATATAAGGGCCAGAACTGAGCCATATAAACAATCCACATAAAGCCCAGATGTGGACCATATAAGCTTTTCTACAATGGTTAACTTCTGATTGAGAAGTGGCTATGTTGTTGCATTGACCTAGCTGTACAGTTATAAGCCATACGAAATCTTCTTATTTGGCTGACTCCTAGTAGAGGTGTGGCTGTGTTATGGCATTCCTCTGGCAGTACAGGTGTGGGCTGTCATTCACTCTCATACAGTCAGGTCCCTGAGTATTTAGACAGTGACACATTTCATAATTTTGCCTCTGTATGGATTCGAAATAAAGCAATCAAGATGTGATTGAAGTGTAGACTTTCGGCTTTAATTCAAGGGTTTTAACAAATATATTGCATTAACCATTACATTACAGCCATTTTTTAATAGTCTCTCCATTTTCACAGCCTCAAAAGTAACAGGACAAACTAACACACATATATATATATATATATATATATATATATATATAAAACGAATATTTTTAACACTTGGATGCAAATCCTTTGCCTGAAGTCTGGAACCCATGGACATCACCAAATGCTGAGTTTCCTCCCTTCAGATACTTTGCCAGGCCTTGACTGCAGCTGCCTTCAGTTTTTTTTTTTCAGAAAGTGAAAACAAAAAAGAAAAGCATGCTCAAATGGGTTGAGATCAGGTGACTGACTTGGCCATTTAAGAACATTCCATTTCTTTGCCTTAAGAAGCTCTTGGGTTGCTTTCGAAGTACTTTTTGGGTCATTATCCATTTGTACTGTGACGCGCAGTCCTATCGGTTTTGTATTTGACTGAATCTGAGCAGAATTGATTGTCTTCAGAATTCATCCTGCTACTTCTAACAACAGTCACATCATCAATAAATAGCAGTGACCCAGTTCCCTTGGCAGCCAGACATGCCCCTGCCAAAGTAATCTTGTACCTTTTTTTTCTTTCAGTATTTTTTTTTTTTTTTTAAAGAAAAATCTAATCTGGCCTTTCTGTTCGAGTGTTAACAGTGGTTTGCGGTAAACCCTTTGTATTTACTTTCATGAAGGCGTCTCTTGATTGTAGACTTTGACATTGATATACCTACCCCCTCCTGAGTGTTCTTGACTTGGATAGATGTTGTGTAGAGGTTTTCTTCGACAAAGAAACAATTCTGCGATAATCTACTTTAGTTGTCGTCCATAGTCTTACAGGCTTTTTGGTGTTGCTGAGCTCGCCAGTGCATTCCTTCTTTTTAAGAATGCCAAATTGTTGATATGGCCACTCCTAAAGTTTCTATTATTTATTATTATTATTATTATTATTATTATTATTATTATTATTATTATATATTGCTAAAGTATATCCTTATTTGTAATTTATTGTAAATATGCCACTTATGCACTTCTGGTTAGATGCTAACAGCATTTCATTGGCTTAGTGCATGTACATTGAACAATGACAGTAGAGTTGAATCTGATCTAATCTAAAGTTTCTGCTCTCTCTCTGATAGGTCTGTTTTGTTTTTTCAGCCTAATGATTGTCTCTTTCACTTGCATTGACAGCTCTTTGGACCGCATATTGAGAGTTGCCATGTACAGCTCCCGAATGCAAATTCAATGCTTGGAATCAGCTCCAGACCTTTTATCTCCTTAACTTGTCATGAAATAACGAGGAAACAAGCCAGACCCAGCCAATAATCAGTCCGTTGTCCAAATACTTTTGAGCCTGTGAAAATGGAGGGACTCTGTAATAATAAAAGAAAAAGTCTGTAATTCCTAGAGTTAATGCAATATTTTTTGCAAAAACCCCTTGAATTAAAGCTGAAAATCTACACTTCAATCACATATTGACTGCTTCATCTCAAATCCACTGTGGTGGTGTACAGAGGCAAGATTATCAAAAATTGTGTCACTGTCCACATACGTATGGACCTGAATGCAAGTGCTCCACAGGATTGCCGGTTTTTGTTTTTTTTTTAGTGGTTACCTAGGCCAAAGGAGTTTTGCTGGCTGGTGCCACACTGACAATAGACTAAGAATAGGGCTGTGCGAGCTAGGCTTCTTTATCGGTAGCGTATTGCGACACATCACTTTACACGACGTCCGATTAAATTTATCGTGCATCGTTTCGCGCGGGGCCGCATCACTCCATCCCATCACTGCTTATTTCCCTATAACAGCTTGTACTTACTTAGCTAGCTACCAGTTCGTTAAACCTAGTTCCAAAGGACAGGAGCAACTTGACCAAAATAGTGTCGCTGTATCAAATTAACTCAAACAGCTAAAGTAATTGTATGCTAATATGGTTATTAGCTCCTTGCTTTGACTTTGCTTACCCAACAGACTTCTGTCATTTGGTGAACCAGCTGCTGAAACCTTTGCTTTTGAGATTCAGTTTCAATGAACTGCTGAAGCTGGGGGTCAGTTCTCACGCCTTCACTATCCATCAGATTAACGTATGTCAAATCTATAATTTACTGGAAGATAGCACCCTCAATGCCCTTCACACGTTAACTTAACCGGACATGCCTTAGTTAGCCAAAAAAAACCCAGAAGTTTTCTTCGTGAGCTTTATTGTGGTATGTGCGTTATTGTGGTACACCATATGTGCCGCCATCTACTGGTATGGAGTGTTTGTTTGCTGCAAATAAGTGTCAGTAGGTGCCTTGTTTGTTTGGTTTTGTTTTATATATTTTCCATTTCGTTCCCACGTCAAACTGCTTATACCGTTAAGTTCCCATACATTTGTCGGAATTTCTTCAATTCAGTTCTAATTTATGTTACTCTTTAAATGTTGATGACCAGAGACCCTGAAGACTCTCAGCTGTTATCACACTTCTTGCAGTATGAATCCTTGCAATTCCCATACAGTGCAGCTCCCATACAGTGCAGCTCCCATACAGATGGTCAAGACCAACGAATTTAGGTATGAGCGGACAACATGGCACCATTTACTCCCATTGTGAGCTTCTGAAGCCTTTTTTGGTCAAACTGAAAGTCGCCTTCTTGTGAAAATTGGAGCCAGAGTCTGCGCAGTAGAGACCTTAGGGCCAGAGCATGCGCAGCAGATACGGCCACTCGGCCAGTGCGTCCGCCTTTCGCCCGCCCATATTGCTAGTGGACACGCCCCTGCTTCAAGCCGGTAGATGCACAATTGGAGCTTGAAGTGCAACTTAAAATGGCACATCGAACACTGTCTCAAAAGTGTTAAAGTACAGCTTTATACATTAATTAATTAGTAAAATGCTAAATTGCAAGTATGTTAATTTTACCATTAAGCTACTATTTGCTACTATTTGCTAGCTAGCTGACATTGACAAATCCATTATACATTAAGTAATGTAAGTATATTTAACTGATATAATGTATCAACTAAAACATATAGCCTACTGGTAAACAGCAGTTAATACTTTTACACTTAACACATTTGCACTTAACACAACATAATTGTTGGGGGGAAGAATCACTGCTCTTGATTTTCATTTCGCTTCGACACCTACAGTAAACTATGCATCTGAATGGAGAAGTGGGCTCTTTGATGCTCCTCTCGTTCTGTTTGTGGAGTATGTTTATAAAGAGCTGACTGGCTAACCTTTCCAAGTTACTCTGAGTGTTTGCTAAGGTACAGTCAATAATAAAAGTTTAGTGTTAGCTGCCTTTATTTATGCCATCACTTCACTAGCTCGTTGTTATAATGCCAGTACAACAAGCTAGCTTAGACGTGAAAATGAACAACAAACCAGACAAACTGCACGCCCTGCTGAATGCCTGTTACAACAGTTTACAGCAGAACAAGACAAGGCTTGTCAACACTGTAACACAAAGTTTTAAAGACGTTAAATGAACTTTGCTAGGCTCAGTAAGAGCTTCAAGTCTGTGTTGGAAAGTGTGTACGCATACATAAGGCTCAACTCTCATTTCTAGCCCAAGTCTAAACTGTCAATTACATCATCAACCATGCCCTTTAACTTATCATCAAATAAAACTAAAAAACGCATTTATCATAAGGAAAAATATTGGGAGACATGTCAAGGTCAACCGAAGTTGTAAAAATGACAACACTATTCCTGAAAATAATTTGTGTAGATGTGATTTAAAATGTAAATTTGGCTCCTTTCTCATTCACTAACGAGAATGGGTGGGTTTAAAAATTGTACTGCAGCCAGCCACTAGAGGGCATTAGAGAGATTTTGGCTTCACTTTCAAATCCCTGTTATGACTTTCACCCATATATACAGTCATTGGTCAGGATGCTCTCTCTTGGGGGGGGGGGGGGGGGGGGGGGGGGGGGGGGGGGGGGGGGGGGGGGGGGGGGGGGGGGGGGGGGGGGG
>CM074980.1:11287405-11303964 GCA_037576825.1 Pangasius krempfi
TTTTAAACACACTGCTATTATCTTGAACACAACTGTACATACATACATGTCTGAACAGATATGATTTCAGAACAGAAAACATTTAAATAGTAAGACTTAACAATAAAAAATAATTAGATGTTTAAGCTGGAGATGGCATGGGGGAAAAACTGTTTATGCCTAGATGTTCTGGTGCACAGAGACCTGAAAGTGAAGTGACGTGTGGCCAAGTGTGGTGACCCATACATTGTGCTCTGCATTTAACCCATCCAAGTGCACACACACACACACAGAGCAGTGGACAGCCCTTTCTGCCCCGACTGCCCCCCCAAAAGAGAACATCTGCTTGCCGAAACCCAGGACCGAACCAAGGACCTTTAGATCTTCAGTCTAACGCTCTCCCAACTGAGCTATTTCGGCATAACACTTCAACGAAGGGAGAAGTGCAAACAGGTTGTGGCAGGGGTGAGAGGGGTCTGTGATGATGTTACCTGCATGTTTCTTCACTCTGGAGTTGTACAAGTCCTGAAGGTTGGGCAGGTACACACCAATGATCCTTTCTGCTGTCCTAACAGTCCGTTGTAGTCTTCTTATGTCCGATTTGATGGCTGACCCGAACCAGACAGTTACAGAAGAGCACAGAACCGACTCAATAACAGCTGAGTAAAACTGTGTCATCTGCGCCTGTGGCAGGTTGAACTTTTTCAGTTGACGAAGGAAGAACAACCTCTGCTGGGCCTTTTTCACAATGGAGTCAATGTGAATGTCCCACTTCAGGTCCTGAGAGATGGTGGTGCCCAGGAACTTGAATGACTCCACTGCAGCCACAGTGCTGTCCATGATGGTGAGAAGGGGGAGAGCAGGGGGGTTTCTCCTGAAGTCCACTATCATCTCCACAGTTTTGAGCATGTTCAGCTCCAGGTTGTTGTGACTGCACCAGACAGCCAGCTGCTCAACCGCTTGTCTGTAAGCAGACTCGTCGCCATCCTGAATGAGACCGATGACTGTAGTGTCATCTGCAAACTTCAGGAGTTTGACAGAGGGGTCTTTTGAGGTGCAGTCATTTGTGTATAGGGATAAAAGCAGTGGGGAGAGAACGCAGCCCAGAGGAGCTCCAGTGCTGATGGTGCGGGTGTTGGATGTGAATTTTCCCAGCCTCACTAGCTGCTGCCTGTCTGTCAGAAAACTGGTGACTGACAGATGGAGGTGGCAACAGAGAGCTTATTATTCAGAGAGTCAGTTTATTCAGAAGGGTATCTGGGATGATGGTGTTGAAAGCGGAGCTGAAGTCCACAAACAGGATCCTTGCATAAGTCCCTGGTTTGTCCAGATGTTGGAGGATGTAGTGCAATCCCATATTGACTGCATCATCCACAGACCTGTTTGCTCGGTAAGCAAACTGCAGGGGGTCCAGCAAGGGTCCAGTAATGTCCTTCAAGTAGGCCAAATCAATATATATAGTATATATAATACTACATAATATATATAATCAATATATATATAGTAGCTATATATTAATAGTATTAGGAATCTGTGTGTACTATCATGTCACAGCCAACCACAATCAACTTCTCAAAACAGCAGCTTATAAACATGTACCTACAAGCAGGTACAAACACCTCTGTACCTGCTTTTGCATCCGTATCTACTCCTTCACCTGACAGAATACTTCACCTGCCCATGGATGCAGCAGGACAATCCGACTGGCAGCAAGCTGTCCTAGCTCACGGGTAGCTTATGGGTGACCACTATCAGTAGCTGGTGGAGCTCACAGCCCAGGTCAACCATCTTTCTCAGGCTGCTGCAGCTACTACGCAGCTCCATATGACCTGTCCGCCAATGCCTACGCTGGAGAAATATTCAGGTGACCCCTCTCAGTGTCAGGCATTTTTGCTTCAGTGCTCTTTGTATTTCACCAGTCACGCAGGTCTGTCCAAGTCAGAAAAAATAGCTCATTTCCTTAAGCTGGCAAAGCCCTGCAATGGGCCTTGACTGTTTGTGGAAAAAGGAAGCGAGTCCAGATCGTCCTATGAACAATTTGTTCGAGAAGTTTTGGCGTGTGTTCAACCACTCACCCGAGGGGAAAGAAACTGGTGAGCAGCAATTGACCATGAAGCAGGGAAGACATCAAGTGGCAGCATATGAGCTGGAGTTCTGGACTGTTGCGGCAAGAAGTGGCTGGAACAGCACCACTTTAGAGGCTGCATGTTGTTGAGGATTACAGCCAGAGATTCTCACTGAACTTGCAATGATGAGCAGCTCAAGCTTAATCGATCTAGTCATTGGTTTCAATCATCATCATCTTCTCTCCCGACCCTTATTTGTCTTTTTTTGTTAATCTAAAATGGAATGATGGAGTATTGTAAAAAAGCTTCAATTTGATCAGTTCGATATAGATGGCATAGATGTATTTATACTTGATCTATACAGGAAACAGTCAAATTTGGGGGGGGGGTTATTTTATAATTTATATTTATGTAGTGCTTTTCATTCTGATAATTTCAATTCTGATATTGCTAAATGTACAGATTTTTACTTTATAATTTTTACTTATATTAAATATATAAATAGAAGTGATTTACATGGATTATAACTTGAAAGTAAATCACTAGTGAAGGAACTAAGAAAAGACCAATAACCTATTATAATCTATTATAATAAAAATTATATATATATACATTTTTTAAAAATCTGGATATAAAAACAGCTATTCTGCTAGTATTCCCAATGTTCTCTGAAAACACTATCTGTATGATTGCTTTTATAAGGAGGCCAACAACAGTTTTTATTTCACCTGGTTTTATTTTCATCATTTTAAATACGTTTGGGTGAGTGTGGGTCAAAAAAAATGACCTGTGCATAAGTACTGGCATGCTCACTAGGGCAGGGGAAACCAAGCTTATTCACAAAGGGCTGGTGTGCGTGCAGGTTTTCATTCCAACCAAGCAGGAGCCACACCTGATACTCCCTTGATGGATTGATAGATGGATGGATCATTTTATTCATCCAAGAGAGAAATACAGCAGCACAGAGAGTATACTAAAAGTAATTTAACACTATAAATCAAAAAAATTAAGAATAAATATATACAAAAAAAAAAAAAGAATACAGTGTAAGAGTGCGATGTGGTAGAGCAATGGGGTGTAAACATTGTACATATAACCAGCAGACTTGAGTAGAATTAAAGGTGCGGTGCAAACTTTGTCAGCAGTGTAAACATTGTAAATGGCAATAAAATGAACAGGGGAATACAGTATTGTATAGAGTGAATGTGAGAAAAGGAAAGAAAAGGGAAAAATGAATATAAGTAAAGTGCACATTTAGAATATAAATGGAAGAAAGAGCAGTAAACAGTAATAAATGAAACAAAGTCATTGTTTGGTGTGATGATCCTTCGCTTTAAAAAAATAGTAGTCTCAGGTACAATTTGTGCAGTTTTATAAGGAAATGAGCTGTAAGTTTTACTGAGCATCTTGCAGAACCAGCCACAGTTCTTCTGGAGACTTTGACTGTCACACTTGCTTCTTATTTTTGCAGCAAAACCCAGCAGCCTTCATTATGTTTTTTGTCTGAAAAGTGTCTCTTATGTAATATGCTGCTTTCTTTACTGACATACAAACATTTTTCTGTAACATTTAATTTTGTGCTGGAAAACTAATGTTTGGTAATCTAAAAAGTTTTTGTACTGAATCAATAATGTAGAAGTCATAAAATAAAATTTATAACAAAGGTTGTACAAAAAAAAAAAAAAAAATAGGGTGCCTAAGACTTTTGCACAGTACTGTACATACACTATGTTGCTCACAGTAGGTGGATATCTGACCAATCACACCCTTATTTGTTTCTTGAACATCTCATTCCAGCTCTATTCCCCCCTTTGCTGTTATAATAACCTCCACTCTTCTGGAAGGTTTTCAGATAGATTTTGGAGCGTGGCTGTGGGGATTTTTTCCCCACTCAGCCACAAAAGTATTTATGAGGTTGGGCACTGACATTGGATGAGAAGGCCTGGCACAAGTCAGTGCTCCAGTTCATCCCAAAAGTCTACAGAAACATGCTGTCTGCCAATTTACAGAGAAATGCATCCAATCTAATTGGGAGGAACTTCATGCAGCAAGTCAATGACCCAAAATACACTGCTAACACAACAAAGACTTTGTCAGGGTGGAAAGTGGAAAGTTTAAGACTGGTTAAGTCAATCACCAGACATTAACCCAATTGAGTATTCATATTTCACTCCTGAAGAGGAGACTAAAGGGAGAAACTCCCTCCAAAACAAACAACAACTGAAAGAAGAAAAGACAAATGCAACAGTTTTGGTGATGTCAATGGGTTGCTGGCTTGATGCAGTTATCGCAAGAAAGGGATATGCAACCAAATATTGTGTTATTTAATTTAAGACTTTGCTCCAATATGTTTGCTCACCTAAAAATAGGGTGGTCTGCGACCAAAGGGGCCATGTTCTAAGTTGTTTAACACATATAGATTCAAATATTAGAAAATGAAAGCTGAAATTTTGATCTCTCATATTCATCTTTTGATCTCAAAACCAAATGTATTCAGTGTATAGCAAAAGCAAAATAATTGGCCTTGCTGCTCCAATACTTTATGAAGGGACTGTATTTGTGTAATGTTTATACAGTATTTACATATATACATAGACACACTCACACCCCAAGTTAGTGACTATTACCATTTATTGTCCAATAGGAGTTAAACATCTTAGCAAAATTAACATCTATATATAGTAGAGACTTAATTACTACTGTTGAGTACACTGTTTTTCCATGGTGTTCTCTGAATCAACATGAACAGGTGCTTGATACTTCTTGTACCTTTCGGGTCTCCAGTTGTCTCCTTCGTCATCCCATTTTACCATTTTATCCTTGGCTGTGCTAATGCAGACTTTCACTGAAGACCTATAAGCAAAAATAAAATTACATCGAAGATAAATAGATGGGCAGGCCCCCACAAAAGGTAACACACTGTGCATTCTGTCTTTGCATGCTGCTGGAGGGCACACATTTTAGTGGAGTCTCCATGGATTTGTTTATATTGAAGTAATTAGTGTAATCAAAATCAAAAAGTAACCAAAAAGTAGCAATTAAAGTAATAAAAATACCGGAAGTTCAGAAAGTTCAGAAAGTTCAGAAAGGGTAACAAAAAATCCCAACATGTAAAACTATATCCGAAACACATGGAGGGGTTGTTTATGCTAACACAATAGATAGATGAATGCATTATTAAGAAGTTAATACAGCTACTGAACTGTAGCTAATTATCACCCAGTTGCTCTCAGATAAGGACACATTATTCACTATGTCTTTCTGGCCACATACACTACGATAAGTCCAAAATGGGCAATTTCTTTAGACAGAGTATATTGTTTTGATGGAAATTTAAGGAAGCTGGCCTGGAAGGCCTAACACATACAGTTATGTCGAATAAGTGGGTTTGAGTATGCTTAGATAAAGTGCATGGCCTTTACACTTGACTTTGACTTGCAGCTTAGAGATGTGTGTTACACTTGTAAAAACAAACAAACAAAAAAAAGACTTGTGACATCTCTGATTAAGCCTATGTTATCAGCCGAATAGCACTGAAGCACACTTGACTCAAGGTTGTTTGCTGATAATGAGTTTGTTCTCTTTCACATGGTCCTGAAAACGAATACCTTGACTGGTAACTATTAATTGGTATTTTCTATGTCCTAGAAAATGATTTCAAATGAATGAGTGCCTTTATCTGTCACTAACAGTGAACAAACTTTGTTACATACAGTGGCTTTGTAATTCACAGGGGTCTGACCATACATCAGAAATCAGAAAACGTTGAAAGCAGCAGTTTTGCTTACCATTAAAAGTGAAACTAAATTTGCACGAAAATGAAAGAAACACATCACGATGCTGCTGGGTAGGATTGGTTGATTTTTACACTTAGAGTGTAGATGTGATTAGATTAAAGATGTGAGCTGTTCTCTCGTTGCGATTATCTCAGACCAGACATAAAGTTTTCTCTGAAACCCAGTTTAGTGTATTGTCATTTATCATAACCCAAGACCATATGACTGTTTTCAACAGAATTTTCTGATCTACTGTAATCAGTTAAATTTGAAATATGCTATAAATTGTTTTTTAATTATAAAAATTATTATAAAATATGAAATTATAATATTCATTTTCATGATATTTCTACTACATTTGCTTCAGAACTCTTAAATACTTCCGAATCTTTTCATGTTGAACAAGAAATGTTATGTCACACACATAATGGGGGCCATACGCTGGATCAGAATTTTGACGGAAGAATTCTACTCTTGCTTTTAAAAACTCTTAGCAGCAGCGTTTTACATGTCCCTTTAGCTATAGCTCTGTTCCTGTCTTAAGTGTATTTTTATTGCTTTATTTATCTTAATTTCAGTAAATCATATGTATTATTTTGTGTGCACATCTACTGGTTTGCGTGTCTTATTTTTTTAAGCAAATAATGAAGATTTATGGAAGATTTGTCAGGTATTGTGAAATACTTTGTATTTAGACAGTTAGAAATGTGCTGTACAAGTAAAAGTTTACTTACTTACTTTCTTACACATCGGTTTCTCATTACCTGACTGTTTTGGTTGGCATACCATAACTCACAGAAACACTGAGGTGTCAAGAATGCTGCTGTGCCAGTGCAAACATACATATGTGATAGGTGCATCTGATAAAATATGTGAATGGTGTACCTAATCAAATGGCCAGTGATTGAAAGTAGAAGATATGTATAATTTACTAAACCAATAACCTAATGAGTTGTATAAAATTACCATGACACAATGATACCATCACTCAACAATTAGAGCAACTTACCTTTCAACTAACTACAATCATAATAATATGGACTAAATAATAAGGACTTTTTTCTAAATAATAATGTCTTCTCTTAAAAACCTATGTGGTAAAATGATTCATACACCATTTCATATTTGTAAATAAAGGGAGGTATTTACCTTGTGGGATCAGGAATAGAAATTGGAGCATTCTCACAGATGCGAACACATTTGGTGTCACAAAGCAAGACAGAGCTACAGCTTGGGGCTTGTGATAACTGTACTGGGGTCGAAAATTCGTTATCAGTTGAACAAGCAGGGGCTTCTCCATCTATAGCCTTGCTCTTGCTTGGCTCAATCTTCATGCCTGGAGTATCCATGCTGCTGTGGTCAGACCCATCAGGTAAGTTTACTGGAAATTTCTCTCGCTTGCACTTCTGAGCCTGTGCCTTTTTCGCCTCTGGGGAAAGAAATTATAGTTACTTACCAGCATACTTTGTTTATGAACTGGTCAACCTGCAAAATTAAAAAATAGACAGACTTGACCAAAAGTATATGGACACCCCGGTTAATTATTGAATTCAAGTGTTTCGGCCACAACCACAACAAAAATTGGCAGTAGAGCTGAAGAGCTCAGTGACATTAAATATGGCACCATCATAGGATGCCAAGTCAGTTTGTGAAATCTTTGCCCTGCTAAATATGCCTTGGTCAACTGTAATTGCTATTATTGTGAAGTGGAGTGTCTATGAGCAATAACAACTCAGCCACGAAGTGGTAGGACATGCAAACTCACAGAACGGGACCGCCAAGTGCATCTTTTGCAACACTTGCTACAGAGTTCCAAACTGCCTCTGGAAGCAACATCAGAAAGAGATCTCCTATGCACGAGGCCTTCACTCCTAACCTAACTAATGCTCATGTGGAAGCAGAATTGCAGAAACCCTTGCAGAAATTTCCACAGCTGTGTTTCAAAATCTAGTAAAAATCCTTCCCAGAAAGGTTGTTATAGCAGCAAAGGGGGGGGGGGGTCAAACTTCAGAATGGGATGTCCAACAAGCACATATGGGTATGATGGTCAGGTGTTCACGTACATCTGGCTATATAACATACTCTACTGTAAGTACAGTAGAGAAAATGAGTTGATGACGAGATGCTCTGGGTGAAAAGTTGGTTAAGCTGCATGCAATGCAATAAGAAGCACTTACATGGACTGCAAGTCTGACAGAACAATGACAGGAAATTTAAAAGATTTAATGCTGCATGTGTTACTCACACATACAGTCAGGTCCATAAGTATTTGGACAGTGACACAGTTCAAATACTTATGGACAGTCACAGCTTTAATGGGCTTTAACAAAAATACTGCATTAATAATTTAGGAATTACAGCCATTTTTTTCACTGTACATTCAGTAATATCTTAATGGCCAGATGTGGCTTTTTTCCTCCTTATTTCATGACAAATTAAAGAGATAAAAGGTCTGGAGTTGATTCCAAGTGTTGAATTTGCATGTGGGAGCTGTTCTTGGGAACTCTCACCATGCGGTTCAATGAGGTGTAATGCAAGTGAAAGAGACTATTATTAGGCCAATCAGAAAGATAGCAGAAACTTTAGGAGTGGCCAAAACAACAATTTGGTACATTTAAAAAAAAACAAAAAAACTCTTGAGGTGGTAAGCCTATCATTGTCAAAGTCTACATTCAAGAGATGCCTTCATGAATGTAAATACAGAGGGTTTACCTCAAGATGCAAACCACTGGTAACAATCAAGAACAGAAAGGCCAGATTAGACTTTACTTAAAAATAAATAAATAAATAAATAAATAAAAAAAAAAATTTTTTTTTTTTAAGAAGTCTAACCAGTTCTGATGCAAGATTAACTTGTACCAGAATTATGGGAAAAGAATAGTATGGAGAAGGAAAGGAAGGACTCATGATCCAATGCATACCACATCATCTGTCAAACAGGCAGTATTATGGCATGGGCATGCATGGCTGCTAATGGAACTGGGTTACTGGTGTTTATTGATGATGTGACTGCTGATAGAGCTATACTTTCAGCTCAGATTCAGGCAAATGCTGCAAAACTGATAGGACAGTGCTTCACAGTACAGGTGGATAATGACCCAAACCATACTGTGAAAACAACCCAAGAGGTTGGTTCTTAATTAAGTGTTCTTAAATGCTGCATCAGTCACCTGACCTCAAACCAATTGAGCATGCTTTTTAATTACTGAAAACAAAACTGAAGGCAGAAAGACCCACAAACAAGCAGCAACTAAAGGCAGCTGCAGTATAGGCCTGGCAAAGCATCTCAAGAGAGGAAACTCAGCATTTGGTGATGTCTGTGGGTTCCAGACCTCAGACAGTCTTTGAGTGCAAAGATTTGCATCCGAGTATTAAAAGATTCCTAATATATATGATTGTTAGTTTGTCCAACTATTTTGAGCCTGTGAAAATGGAGGTACTATGTAAAGAAATGGCTGTAATTCCTAAACGATTAATGCAATATTTTGTTAAAGCCCTTGAAATAAAGCTGAAAGTCTACACGTCAATCACATCTTGATTGCTTCATTTCAAATACACCATGGTGGTGTACAGAGGCAAAATTACAAAAATTGTGTCACTGTCTAAATACTTAGGGACCTGACTGTATAGGCAGGGTCTGGTAGACCTGCTGGCTACTAAGGCATGTGAAATTTGTGGCAAAAAAGGACTGAATGATGAGTAATAACAGGCTTGAAACCCGTGTGAAGGTTCACGTATATTAGTTAGCACAATTTCACTCAAAAAGGTTTTTATAATTTCGAATAATCGTTTCTCTCGTGTGTTCTGATGCTATTTATGGTTCTAATGTGATCATTTAATGTGAAAGGTCAATAACTACAATTCTAAAATTATATTTCAGCACTATGTGAAAAAATAAAAAGGGTTTAGAGCTATATATTGTGTGTGTATTCTTTTACCATTAGGCTCATATTTCATCTGGAGTTCTTCAATTTTCACTTGGAGCCTGATAATGTCAATGCGGCCTTGCTTTAGAGCATTCTCTGCTGCAAAGAGTTTCCTTTCCAACTCGAGCACCCTGTGACTCTCAGAAAGAGCCTTCATTCTTGCCATTGATAATTCCTCCTTCAGTTTCTCGGCAACTTTCCTAAAAAATACAAAACAAAAATGCAAAAGCAAAAGATCCCTCTAACAATTATCACAGAAGACAAATCATTTAGGTCATCTCTATCCAAAACAGCATTCATTAAAAAAAAAAAATAAATCAATCATTTAATTTCAGAAAATTTTATTTTTATTTATTTATTTTTTTTAAACTAATTTTTTTGTCAGGGAGAGTGCCCATTAGTAGACAGTATTAACCATACAGTAAATGGGCCAGAGCTAGCCCAAAAATACTACTGTTTCATCTGTAACCCTAAAATATTTTACATACTTGAATCTATTGAGATAAATAGATATACATACACAATCAGATATAATGGTTATGGTTATGCAGGCAAAAAAGCAGAAAAACATTAATTCAAGTAACCCTTATAGGTATCAATTAATAGCAGCAATCTGTTTGTGCAACGGGGAAGAGAAAAATATGTCCCGGTGTAACACAGACTATGTCACATTCTGTGAGGATAGGGTCAGGCCCAAAAAGAACATCTGCTGCTTCCTGAATAATAAGCCATGGATCATTAAGGACATCAAAACTCTCCTCAACAAGAAGAAGAAGGCATTCATGGCAGGAGACGGGGCGGAGGTGAGGACGGTTCAAAGGGAACTAAAGAGAGAATTGAGAAGGGCCAAGAACAGCTACAGGGAGAAGCTGGAGAGAAAGCTCGAGCTAAACAAAGGAAAAGAGGTGTGGAACGGAATGAGGACAATCACTTGACTCAATACGTCAGGCCCAGTGGTGGAAGGGAGTCACGACCTTGCCAATAGGTTAAACCTGCACTTTAATAGGTTTAACTCGATCCTGTACAGCTCAGCAGGTCCCTCCTCCACTACAGGCCAAGCAGCCTCTGCACACATGGTGACCTCAGCTGCTGTTCATCCCTGTCCTTCACCACCCTTCACCACAACCGCTGGGGAGGACTGGAAGGGGAGCAGCTCAGTCCCCCGCTCCCACCCTGATACCCCCAGTGTTAGTGATAACCATCAACTGCACGCCCGCCTCATCCTGTTCCACCTCTTTCCCCCCTATGCCACCTATTACATCGAGCCAGGTGAGATGAGAGCTGTCCAAGCTGTGTGTCACCAAAGCAGTGGGCCCAGATAACATCAACCCAGCTGAGGGCTTGTGCAGATCAGCTTGCAGAAGTGTTTGTGCACTTCTTCAGTCTTTCCTTAAGACTGGGGAGGTACCAAAGCTATGAAAGACCTCCTGCATTGTCCCAGTACCAAAGAAAAAACATCCAGAAACTCTGAATGACTACCGGCCAGTAGCATTGACCCCTCATGTCATGAAGGTCTTTGAGAGACTTGTTTTGCAGCAGCTGATGCTGCTTGCAAAGAAGCTTTGTGCTATGTAGGTGGACCAGAACATGGTGGACTGGATAACAGTCTGTCCAACTGTCCAACAGGCCGCAGTTCGTCCGACTGCAGTCAACACTCTCTGAGGTACTGATTGGGAACACTGATGCCCCCCAGGGAACAGTGCTGTCACCACTCCTTTTCACCATCTACACCTCTGACTTGACATACAACTCCGGAACATGGCACCTCCAAAGGTTCTTGGACGATTCCTCCATTGTTGGTTGTATCTATGGGGACAACGAGGAAGAGTACAGAGGGGTGGTGCTTTGTGCGCTGGGCTGAAGAGAATGACCTTAAGCTCAACGTAGCAAAGACTAAGGAGTTGGTAGTAGACTTCCGGTGGAGTAGGAAGCAGAACATGCAAAACAGGCTAGTGAGTTTAGATTAGTAACAAAATAAAGGGGATCTTGGAAAACCCTTCCCATCCCTTGTATGAGGAGCTTTGGAAGAGGGGGAACACTTTCAGCCAGAGGCTAACCCTCCCCAGGTATAAAAGAGAACGCTTCAAACGATCCTTCATGCCAATGGCTATAAGATTATACAACAGAACATTATCAACACATGATAGATGAAATGTCTATTTTTCTTTTTCTTTTTATATTTTAATATTGTGTGTTTGGTACATTATTTATTTATGTGCACTTTTTATTGGTGGGATTAATAAATTGATATTCTATTCTACTATATTCTATTCTATAATGAAGATTTAAAAACAACAACAAAACCATACAGCAAGGGTTGAAGACACCACAAGCAAAAAGAACCACAACACACTGGAAAACAGTAAAAAAAAAAAAAAAAAAACAAGCAGCAAACTAAGAGAACAGCAGTATAGCAATTCTAAGGTTTACAAGTCTGACTATCAAGAAGCCACAATTTCAAATGAATTGTAAAATAACTAATTGGAGGTATTGAATTCCGTTCTTGTGATGCTTTAATAGAGAACGTTGATTGGTCAAAAGCACTTCTTCTAAAAGCAATAACCCAGCCATTTCACATTTTACCTCTGGTAGTCTGACAAGTATCTTTCCTCTGTGCAATAAACGGTTTAATTTGAGGAGCAACATCATGCAATATTTTATTTACAAATGACACAAATTTCTGTATTTATTCAAATTTTCCCAGCTTAAAATGTTGTACCTCCAAACGACTGATGGTAACTACAGTCCCCTCCAAAGGTTTTAGTTTTGGTGAAGACGTTTTTTGATTGAGATCAAAAGATGAATTTGAGATGATGTATCAGCATTTCAGCTTTCATTTCCTGATATTTATTTCTAGATGTGTTAAACAACTTAGAATATGGCACCTTCGGTGACAGACCACCCATTTTTTTTTGGTGAGTAAAACTATACGAACAGATTGATTTAAAGTAAACTTATGTAAATAACACTTATTTACCTATTTGGTTGCATATCCCTTGCTTGCAATAACTGCATCAAGGGGGCAACGCACTAATATCACCATACTTGTTGCATTCTTCTTTTGTGATGCTTTTCCAGGCTTGTATTCCCACTTCTTTCAGTTGTTTGTTTTTTCCTTCAGTCTCCTCTTCAGGAGGTGAAATGCATTTTCAATTGGGTTAAGGTCTGGTGATTGACTTGGCCAGTCTAAAACCCTCCACTTTTCCCCCCCCCCGATGAAGTCCTTTGTTATTTTGGCAGTGTGTTTTGGGTTATTGTCTTGCTGCATGATGACGTTCCTCCCAATTAGATTGAATGCATTTATCTGTAAATTTAATGTTTCTGTAGACTTCTGAATTCATTCTGCTGCTACCATCATGAGTTACATTATCAATAAAGATTACCAAGCCCATTCCAGAATCAGCCATGTTTGACCAATGAGCTGGTATGTTTTGTATCATGAGCAGAGCCTTTCTTTCTCTACATTTTGGCCTTTCCATCTTTTGGTTAATCTTGGCTCCAGAACTTTTGTGTCTCAACTCTGTATTTCTTTGTGAATTCCAATATGGCCTTACAATTCTTACTGCTGATGAATAGTTTGCATCTGCTCTCAAAGTCTTCTTCAAACAATGGATTGTGATAACTTCACCCCTGCCATGTGGAGGTTGTTAGTGATGTCACTGACTGTTGCTTTTGGGTTTTTCTTCACAGCTCTCACAATGTTTCTGACATCAACTGCTGCTGCTGTTTTCCTTGGCCGACTTTTCAATATCTCGTTATTAGTACACCAGTGGTTTCTTTCTTTTTCAGGACATTCCAAATTGTATTGGCTATGCCCAATGCTTGTGCAATGGCTCTGATCCATTTTCCTTCTTTTCTCAGTTTCAAAATGGCTTGCTTTTCTCCTATAGACAGCTCTCTGGACTTCATGGTGATTTATCCTTTTTAACAACAAATGCAGTGTTCGCAGGCGAAACCAAGGACTCAAACCAGGAGTAGACATTCAGAGCTATTAATTGTTTAAACATTTAAACATTATATTTTTGATCACTTGAAAAATTATTGTGCTCAAATGGTACCAAGATGCAAGTTGTTTAACACGTCTAGATGTAAATATCAAGAAATGAAAGATTAAATTCTAATCTATCAGCTGAAATTCGTATCTCATATTCATCTTTTGATTTCAAATATAAACGTCTTCAGTGTATAGCAAAAACAAAATAACTACCTCCAATACTTTTGGAGGGGAAGGTGTATTTTTGCAATGTGTAATGTATTTTTACCAAGTAAGAATATGTCTTAGGAGCAACTGATTGTTGGTTAAGGACCTTTACACCCTGGGTTCTCCCCTTTAGATATGATTCTGTTCATTTGATAGCAATCAATTTCATTATTATTCAGTTCATCATTCATCATTATTCACCATATTCATTTGATAGCAATCATCATAGAAAGGTGAAAGGTAAATAGCTTAGCAGTGAGAACTCTATGATTCACAGTATCAAATGCATTTCTAAGATAAAGAAGTGCACCCCAACAAAGCCACTGATCAATCAATCACTGATTTAATATTTTCTAAGAAAAAACAATTAGCAGTCTCTTTAGAATGGTGAGCACAAATACCAGACTGCACGGGGTGCAGACAACGGGAACTCATTAAAATGAGAAGTATGTTGCTCTGCTAGCCCTTTCTCAGCAATCGTAGATAGTACAGGCAAGATACTAATAGGACTGTAGTTACTAATATCCTAAAGAGCACCCGAATTAACACCGGTAATTTGCTATAAAAGCAACTGTTTGCAGTATTCACTACCTCACATATCTGGGTGTCCAGATGTTTGAGGTTTGTAGCAGTAGTTGAGACTGAGACTTAGTGACTAAGTCAATTAAGTATTTGTTAAATGATTTTATGCTGGAATTTGCAAAGAAATAAAGAGATGAGCCACAAAAGTTATCAGAAGGAACCAAGATTAAACTCTACCCAAGTGATGGAACAGCCAAAGTGTGGAGAAAAAAAAGAAAGCACAGTGGAGGTAGTGTTATGGCTTGGGCTTGCATGGCTGCTTATGGAATGGGCTCACAAATTTTTATTGATGAGGGTGATGTCAGTGGGTCGCCAGCTCACTGTTTTATTTACTTTTATTTAAAGGTGTTATTTAAGACTATTGGCGCGGGAATTTCGGCACGGGATTGCGCATAATTTAAACCATTCCCGCACGTTTAACTTTTATAATGCGAGAAATTACCGCACAAATGTATTTGCTTCATCTCCGATCAAATTATGAAATACATCAACAGATGCGAAAAAATAAATCACTGGTTCAAAGTCTGTCTTTATTTTAGAGTTTAATTCCACAAACAGCAGGCCATGGAGAGCACGCCGATGCGCTGCAGGGCCCAACGCCAGTCAGAGATGGCCGCTGCAGCGCATCAGCGTGCTCTCCGTGGCCTGCGTCGCACTGACCTTATTCACTGAAGGCTGTGTGACGCGCTCTAATATTCTGAGTCATAATGAGCTGCTGGTGAAGACGGTATCGGCTTCCAAATTATTATTTTAATCCCGAAATTCAAACATTAAATGCTGTTTTGCTCTTTATAGTGTGTGAGCGGATAGATTGCGCCTGCCGACTCAACACGGCAGCAACGAAGCGCGAGTAAATCATCATCTCGCTGTGTTAAAATGCGCGTTTTATCGAAAGTTAACATCAATGAACATAAGACAGTATGTAAACATAGTCTCCTGCTTACTGATATTCATCATCTCTCACGTAACGACCCATGTTTCAACCGTGAGGAGACGCCAACAGTTTGGTATGCAATATATTTTTCCTTAACTGTTATTTAATTTATGACAAAATGAACATAATTCACTAAAATGGTTTTTAATCTTGGAGAGCTTTTTTTTCTTAAAATAAAAAAAATCTGACACTCTGACTAGATTATTTCACAACGCTTAAATATTAGAAAAAAATAATTAAGCTATATCTTAAACTGGAATATATGAAATTCACTGATTCTGAAAGGCATTAATATATAGTTTTAATACAGTTCTTAATGTCAGTTTGGAGGAGATCGTGACAAATTTTGTCATTAAGCTGTTTTGAAAACCACCATACATTAAAATCTGTAGTCATAAATAAATGAAGATTATTAATTTATCCTGATGTGTCAAAATGTATTCTCCCCCCCCATGTGACCCAGGTAAGGGGGGAATTCCCCCCCAGTTTAAAAACAAAATTCAGGCCCTTAATACTTATGCTCATCTAAAAATATTGGGTGGTCTGCCACCAAAGATGCCATGGTCTAAGTTGTTTAACAAATGTAGAAATAAATAATAGGTCATTAAAGCTGAAATTCTGATCTATCGTCTCAGATTCATCTTTTGATCTTAAAGCAAAACGTCTTCAGTGTACAACAAAAACCAAAGATTTGGCCTTGCTGTTCCAATACTTTTGGAGGGGACTGTATATGTAACTTATTAATACCCATGAACTTCTTGAATCAAAAGCTTTGCACTGTTTTGTTTTGTTTTGTGCAAAGAAGAGTGGGCCAAAATTACTCCACCATGATGTAAAAGTCTTATCTCCAGCATTTAGTTGCAATTGCTGCTGCTAAAGGTGGCACAACCAGTTATTAAGTTTAGAGGAGCGTTTACTTTTTCACATGGGTGAAAAGAGGTGTTGCATACAATTTTTCCTTCAATAAATGTAATGATCATTTAGAACCTGTATTTTGTGTTTCCTCATGTTCTTCTTGTCTTATACAGTCAGGTCCATAAATATTGGGACATCGACACAATTCTAACATTTTTGGCTCTATACACCACCACAATG
>CM074980.1:11322768-11340652 GCA_037576825.1 Pangasius krempfi
CTGGGCCCTTGAGCAAGGCCCTTAACCCTCACCTGCTCAGTTGTATAAATGAGATAATTGTAAGTCGCTCTGGATAAGGGCGTCTGCCAAATGCCATAAATTTAAATGTAACGTATGTTACATTCACTTATAGGCTATGAGAAAACGTAAAGTACGTAAACTTCAAAATATTTTAAATGATGATTTTATGAAATGTTTTAATGTTATTTGAACAGTTCTTTTTCTCATTTTATGTAAGTACTATGAAAATTAAGGATTAAAATTGAGGCTATTTATAGAATGTTCCTGGCAGGTGACGCACAGACTCCATGCAGGCACCATTTTGGAGACTGATCTAGATAGTCTGTGAAAAAATCTGTTTTTTTGTATGTAAACCTATCCAAAATTATGTGCATATATAGAGAGAGGTTTAGGGACCTTTTTCTTGAATTGATTAACACCAACCTAACCCACTCTGAAAGTCAAATAGGATGATTCTTAGAAAAAGAAGAGCAAATAGTGCCTATTCTGCATAAGTCCAGTGAGTTCAACTTTTAAACCATAACTAAGTTTAAAGAGTTTCAAAATAATTACCTCTCTCATGAAATGTGATTATTAAACAGACAGGCATGTAAAACTGCATCAAATACTTTTCATAGTCCCAATTAGCATGTGTATCTTGCACATGTGTGTTTGAGTGATGATGCACTCCTATAATATAGTAGTTGTATAAGAAAACACAGTTCATTTTACAGATTTTAATAGGGGATGGGATTAGATTCAAACACCTTTTTCTCAGGCTATAAATCCAATCAAGCTAAAATCTATTGTACTGCATAGTTGTGATAATCTGTGAAAGGATATTTACTGTTGACTAGGTTGCTTTAAAAACAAAGTGGCCATCAGCCAATCACATATCAGCAAATACTTGCATTAAGCTACCATCCAAAAAAATTAATAGTATGTTCACGTGTGACTCCTTTAGTATTCTATGCAAGTTAGGCAGAACTAGCCACCTGCTATTAATATTTTTGCAAAAATTTGAAAATAAGGTGTAGAAAAAAATTTCGCTTAATTTTATTCTGTTGCTGAATCAATAGAAAATTGCCTTTTTGGACTGTTTAGCCACACCCACTCAAATTTATGATAAGTTGCATGATATGCAAACACTACTTTTGCGAACTAGTCCTAGGATTTTTGACTCAATATCTTAATCTTCTCAATAATAATAATAATGATAATAATAATAATAATAATAATAATAATAATAATAATAATAATAATAATAATAATAATGATGTCAACCAACTCAGGAGAGTGTGAAACTCAATAATGATCAAAAACTTGTTGACATTTATAAACAATATGGCCTCCACACATCAATCAGTTCCAAGGATGTGGAGCTGGTTTAAACAAATAGCTGTAATTCATGATTGGTCACATGGATTTGAGCCGAACTGGAAATACATGTTCAGTACAAGGTTCTGAGGACGTCTGCAAAGGTATTTGGGGTATGGTCATACATAGGGAGTGGAGTTTAAGTTCAAATAGCTGTTTCGGGAAAAAATGTAAGTCCGATCAATCTGGAATTTGGTAGAGTGCATCTATGTGCTAATCTGAAAGTGGATATTTCAGGATCCCTAATTACTGAAAAAACATGGCTGCATCGGGCCAATCAGCTTTTAGGCATTTAGGCATTTTATGTATTCCAGGCATTTGACAAATGTTCCCATTAAGCTATTGTCATGAAACTTGAATGGTAGTTTTAGGGAAGGACCTACTAGTAGCTGATGCAGTCTCACTCAAATTGGCCACTGGGGCTATTCATATTCATAGGGGTTGGAGTTTAGCAGTTTTTCAGGAACCAAAAGTCCAAGTGAGCTGAAATTTGGTGTGCTGAATCGACCTGTTAATCTATAACTGGATTTTAATCATCACTGAATTACATCAAAGCCATGGCCACGTTCAGCCATTCAGCTTTCAATAGGCATTTTAACCAACTAGCATTGAGCTATGATAAGTTTGATAAGTATTTTCATGTATGGTCTCCATGTGTCATGCAAGAACTGGCCACTAGGGTCATGATCATACAAAGGGGGCAGAGCTAAGAACCGTATGTCCAATCAAGCTGAAAGCCGGTGTGGTGCATCTATATGGTAATTTTTAAGTGTAAAATCTTATTCTGAATTTTTTGATAATGACTTAATTGATGAAAAACATTGCCATTATCTACAAATCAGAATTCCAGAGGCATTTGACAGGGTTACCACTGAGCTATTGTCATGAAACTTCTATAAAGAAGGAGAAGAAGTAAAAAAAAAAAAAAAAAAATTTTTTTGATAAAATTCAAAATAGTCAACTTCATGTTTGAGAAATCACAAATTCAACACAATCACAAAGCAACACTCAACACCTTCAATGGAATCAAGAGATACAAGAATCTTGATTTTGCAAAAGTTATGAAGTTTTACAAATTTGACAAATTGTACAGCCAACTAGAGGTGAATTAAACAAAATGTCTTGGAGACCCTTAGGATGAGGTACCCTGGAGGTTTACCTAGTTTGGTCAAAATCTGTCACATGGTTGCTGAGATATGCCTTCATTTCCTGTTTGGTGGCTCTGCCATCAATTTCGTTTTTTAAATTATGGTTGAACCGTCCCATATATCAAAAATCGGAGAATGTTTGTTGCCTGCCAAATTTGTTAATGATTGGACAAAATTTGTAGGAGAAGAAGTCTAACAATGGTTTCTGAAAAAAATGGCCAAATTTCCTGTTTGAGAAATCACAAATCGTTTCATCCACATCAACACGTTCAAGGGAATCAAGAGGAATTAGAATTTTGATTTAATGTTGAGTGGTTATGAGTAAAAGTATAACCACTCAACAAATACAAATTTGATCATTATAGTGCTACCTAGAGGTGAATTTAGACAAACCTTCTTGGAGACCCTTAGAGTGATGTCTTTCGGTTCTCTCCTAACTTTGGTCAGAATACGTCACACCATTGTGTTATGGATGACCCATCCCATATCTCAAAAATCAAAGAAAAACTTTTTTTTCAGGATAGTCTCTTGATGCTGTAATTCAAATTTGGTAATGACTGAACAAAGTTAAAAAAAAAAAAAAAAAAAAAAAAAAAAAAAAAAAAAAATATGGAACTAATAATTCCGAAATAATGGCTGAAAATCCAATATGGCAAAAGTTAACATCAGCTCCTTCTCATTTTGGCTTCTGGCAGCCTACTGAGGAGGAAAAGAACATCTGCTGCCATAAATCACACATCACTCTTTACCTGCTTACTTCCCAGAACTCCTCCTCCTGTTCACAACCAGCTCTTGACCATGCCCCCGCTGCCACATACCCCCAACCAGCCGACTCAGGCTGAGGAGCTGCCCAGCCTGCAGCTGACAAGCCCACATCCTAAATCACCTCTTTTTTGTGTTTGGGTAAATGGTAGAATAGCTGTGCACAAGCATCCCTGGGAGAATTTCTCAGGAGCCACCATCACCAGATCAACAGGGACCACCTCTCTCTACAGTTTCAGAAGATTGAGGTAGTATGTTTGCAGTGCATTGCCCCTGTCTGTTTGCCTCACTTCATAGTAGACTGCCCTGAACCAATGTCACCGCAAATGGTCCTTGTCCCTTGGCAAGTCATTTGGAAATTGATGTGGACAGTAAAACAAGGCCTCTAAGATCACAGACTGCAAATGACAGAATTTGAGCCAATTATCTAAGAAAGTGTTTGATTACATGAATATGCCAGCCAATTCATGTGACATGCCCCGATGCAATGTGCAGAACCGTTACCCACCGGAAGCTGATTATTTTCCAATAATTCAGCACATCCTGAAGTGTTTTATTCATCATATCCCCCATATTGATTTGATGAAATCAATTAATAGCAAAATAAATAATTAAATAATTAAAATAATTAAATAATTCCAAATATTGAATTATTTGTCCAGTAAAAATTATTTCACATTTTAAGCATTGAATTATATAAGTTATATTGTATTTTGTTTATGCTGGTCACCCTGTCATCAAAGGAAACTGCTAAAACCAGCAAAAGATATATAAGTGCTTCAGATTACCCCATATTTTCTGCACACTAGCAAAATAAATTATATTTGCCTTATATTTTTTTACTCCCCCCCCCCCAAAAAAAAAAAAAAAAAAAAATTTACTTATATATATATATATACACTATGAAGTTTAACGTAATCCACAACAATGTCAATTAGGTGTCATGCCTGGTATGACATCTAGGAATGTTTTCTTTATAAAAACAAATAATCATTCATAAAAATAAAGATATATTGCCAGTCTATAAAATCATTGTGTGTAAGTGCCATGCTTGCTATAAAAGCTGGTTATCAGAAAGTTTTGCAGTATGCACCATTGTCTATGGATAGCCTAAAGATCACCATGTGATTACTGTGGCTGGTGCCACATAGACACCCTAAAGATGGCTGCGGATGCTCTTCTTTGAATAGCCTAAAGACTACAATTGCTAAGAACAGTTTACACACAAGTCTTCATCACTGAACAGTTAATAACTTCAGTTTGATGCAATAGACTTAAAGTTAAAAACTCATAATATTCACAGGTTCCTGTTAACACAGTTAGCATGGTATACAGTTATAGAAGAGAAATTATTTATAAACACACTGTCCGGTGTCATTTAGAAGAGGATAGCAGACCTGGCCATCTGGCACCTGGCAGACTCCTGAAACTGGCACTAATACTTATCATTATTTCCTCTTTACTGGCTGCAATTGTATTTTAACATTATATTGAGATTGATTTTATGTTATAATAACCATCAAGCATTCCATCTGCTTTTAGACAGATTGTATTTTTAGATTTTTTTTTAACCAGAGCCACCTTCCAATGCTGCAAACACAGCTTGGCTCAATGTATATACAGGAACATATACATGTAAGGAAAAAGATTAAAACCTAATGCAAAATTTGTTAATAAATTACCTCCAAAGCACTGTAGAGTGACATGACCTCTTTTTCTTTTTCTTCCTTTGTATTTGCAAGTGTCTCTAGTTGCCTCTGAAGGATACAATTAGCCAGCTCCAGCTGCTGTTCTCTGTATATCAGTTCCTGATGCTTCTGTTCTAAGGCAGCCTTGAAGAGGAAAAAAGGACATTTAGATTAAAAGCATTTCCCTTGACTGTCCTTTCACGCACGCCTGTTTGAAAAGACATTTATGCTGTACAAAATACAGTGAACAAACAAACTGAAAACAGAACAGAAACTGAACAGAAAAAAATGTGAGTGACAAAGACAACTACCCAGCCTGATGGTGCTGCTGTAGTGCATGTTTTTATATTTTGGCCTATATGATTCTTTTTTGTTATGAAGCATTCTGATATTTTTGTTTGTTCTGATTTCCCAAAATTGGTTTGTCTACCATTATTAATAACTTTCTGTATAACCTACCTTTTTAACTGCTCCTTATCAGGTACCCCAAATCTAGCAAAATTTTTACCTTAACATGAGTTTGACACCTTTGCCTTAAACCACAAAAGCCTTAAATAAGACATGTATATATAAAGAAACTCTGCCTTAACATCAATCACTGGGTCATCTCATAATTCATAGTTCATAATGCACTTTTCTTGGGTTAGTCAAGATCTTAAGCTTAAAATGAAAACACCAAATGACAGACCTCTCAATTCTACTGGACAACCAGGAAAAGCCCAGTCCTGTCCAGAGGAGGAAGGACTCTGATCACCATCACCCCAAAGTCTCCTCCACTTGGAGTCCTCCTTTCCACCTCCATTTATTGGAGTGGGCAACAGCACACTTGTCCATGCTTCAAATCTCTATATCCCCCAGTCAACCTTGAGCCACACTTAACAGTTACTGCCCTGGATGGAAGTCCCCTGAGCAATGGTAGTATTCACCACCTCATCACTCCTATACACCTGTCCATCAGTAACTACCAAGAGAAGTTATTCATTCTCCTGAGTTTCCCATTGTCCTAGACTTCCTGTGGCTAAGCCGCCATAACCCTCACATAGACTGGTCCACTAGGTTAGTGAGTTGAGTCCCACCTGAGATGCCTCCGCACCTTCGCCGCTTTCTCCTGAGTGTCTAGAACTTCCCACCTCAACAAGGTGACTATTAAGAACCGCTACAGTCTTCCACTCATCTCCACTGCTTTTGAGCTACTGCAAGAAGCCACTGTGTAAACAAATTTGGACCTCAGGAATGCCTAGAACCTGGTTCGCATCAAGGACAGAGATGAGTGGAAGACTACAATAAGCACCCCAACCGGTCAATACCAAGACCTGGTCATGCCGTTCGGCTTGTTAAATGCCCCAGTGGTCTTCCAGGCCCTCATCAATGATGTCCTGCATGGCATGCTCAACCACTTTGTCTTTGTTTACTCAGATGACATCCCCATATTTTCCAAGTTGTTCCATGAACACATCAGTCAAGTCCAGAAAGTCTTCAATACCTCCTGAGGAATCACATTTATGTTAACAACCTGGAGACAGTTGTCTGACAGGCACAGCGGGGAGAACTGGAGCCAGGAGGTCCTCCCAACTGACTTTTTGTCCCTGCTTCCATACACACCCAGGTACTGCGATGGGGGCATGGTTCACGCCTCGCTGGGCACCCAAGTGTAATGCCTGTGCCCAGAGCAAAGATCCCTGACAACATTCTTAGGAACTACTCCATCCACTATCCATCCCCAAACGACTGTAGCCCCATGTATCGCTATATTTCATAACAGAACTACCCACCTCTCAATGTAATTCAGTCATTCTAGTGATAATTGATAGATTCTCCAAGGCATGCCATTTGATCCCTTTACCTAAACTCAACTCTGCTCAAGTTACTGCTGAATTTATGTGTACACACGTGTTCCGAGTCTATGGTCTCCCACAGGACCTGGTGTCTGATTGGGGGCCGCAGTTTACCTCCCAGTTTGTGAGCATTCTTTTGTCTGATTGGGGCATCAGCCATCCTCTCCTCTGGTTTCCCTCCCGAGTGCAACGACCAGACGGAGAGGTTGAACCAGGATCTGGAGATGACACTGCACTGCCTGGTATCCACTAACCGAAGCTCCTGGAGCAACCACCTCCTGTGGGTAGAACATGCACACAACACTCTATGCTGCTCTTCGACCAGGATGTCCCCACAGCGACAGTTCAGGTACGAGACCCCGCTGTTCCCTTTGCAGCCTGAGGTCGGGATCCCATCAGCACAGAGGTTCGTCTATCTGCACATCTGGAAGAAGGTGCAGCGGGCTCTACAATGGGCCTCTCTGCACCAGCAGCTTCAGACCAACTGCCAGCGCAGACCTGCCTCAACTCTTTGTCTTGGACAGAGGGATTGGCTCTCCACCTGGGACCTTCCCCTGCGGTTAAGTCCCATAAACTGGTCCCCTGGTTAGACCCTTTCAAGGTGCTGCAAATGGTCAATCCGGTGGCATAACGTCTCCTTCTTCCCCAGTCCATGCAGATCATTCCCACCTTCCATGTTTCCCATCTCAAACCTTTGGTCACCAGCTCCTTTTCCCCTGCAACCTGCCCTCCCCCTCATCTCAACAAGGGTCAGCCTGCCTTCACTGTCCACTACCTGCTGGACTCTCGTTCAGTCCGTAAGCTCATCCAGTACTTGGTGGACTGGGAGGGCTATGGCCCAGAAGAAGGCTCCTGGGTTCCTTCCCAGAACATTCTCAGCCCGGACTTAATTTGGGATTTCTATCGACGCCGTTCTAATCCTCCCCAGAGGAACGTCAGGAGCCTTTCTTAGGAGGGCGGGGGTCCTGTTAGGATTTTGGATAATATACACTTTGGACAGTAGCTAGAAGACATTCTGCATTTGTATTAATCTTTTTTATCAGACTCAGGCATCCCTTGTATGACTTTTTCGTTGTTTTCTGTGTATGGAATTTTTACAACCCTGTCCATCAACATGACGGATAATAATTTATTGTGATGCAACTTCTGCTGTGGTGCCCCATTTTCTCCACCTGGTGATAGCCTTCACGGTGTTCCATGGTACATAAAATGTTTTGGAAATTATTTTGTACCCCTCTCCTGATCAATACCATTCAACAATGAGATCCCATATATGCTTTGTAAACCCTCTGCAGGCAATGGCTTCAAACACCAGAGGAAACCAAGATGATGTCAACAAAATCCTACAGAAACAGCTAATCTGTATTTGGGGTTAATCAGAATCACGTCACTGATGACAGGTGTATGATAACTACTTTTTAACATGACTTTTAATGTGATTGAGCACAGTCATACCAATTATGTGCACACTTCTTCAACAAGGTTACTGTAATTTATTTTCTTTTTTCCCCCTAAAATATTTCTATTTGTTTTTAACTTGAATTGTATTGGATGCTATATCATATTAAAGGTAGAAAAAAGATCTGACATGATTTATGTTGGTATCAATTTTTACCTCACAAAAACCTGCAATTTTAACAGGGGTGTGTAGACTTTTTAAAAATCCACTGTATCTATGGCAGGGCAAAGACAATCAGCAACAGATCCAGTTGTGGGAACTTTGGATCTACCTGAAGAACTAAAAAATACACCTAGTCTCTTCAGTTTTAAAACCCATGTTTTTAGAAATGCTTTTAAAATCAGCAGTTAGTCTGCTCTGGTTGCTGTTACTACCATCATCTGTCATGTTATGTGCTATTGCTTTGATGTGTTTTTATGTTGTAACTAATCTATATTCTTTTTATAAGTTGATATTCTTGCTTTTTTACTTTTTAATCCTGTAGCACTTTGGGTCTAGAAAAGTGCATTATAAGTAAAATGTATCATGATGATTTCACTCATTGAATGCTATCCTAGCTATATTTTCTCTTGTGAGATTATCAGTATATGTGTGTACTTACATGTCTATATAAATTACAAACTTTACATGCACTGAATTTAAAAGAACCATTCAAAATGCTTTCAGTAAAGTAATGAACACTTTGCTAAAAATATGCAAGATAAAAAAAACAACTTTACCATAGATGATTCCAGGTCCATCTTCTGGATTTGTAGCTCCAAGATCTCTGAAGACATAGTTTCATGGGAACTTTCTGATATTTTACGAAGCTCCTCAGTTTTGTTGGTTAAAGTTTGAGACTGCAACTCCAACTTATGTCTCAGCTGTTTCTCAAGAAGCTGAGCCTTTTCTAGATCCCCTTTCATTTTATCCACCTACAGAGAATTTGGGGTGGGGGAGGTAGGAAGATTGAGTTTGTAACTACTGCATTGGAATATATAAAACATAGATTATGTACAATGTAACATTATGCTACATTAAAGGAAAAGGCTATTTTAGATGTTCACCTAGAAGCTCGATCATTTTATAACTGTTGGAAAAATCTAGACCATGGTGTCAAACTCTTCTGCCGGGGCCAGGTCAGCATTTTTTCTATTCTAGTGATTAATATCTATTCTAGTGATTAATAAACTAGTCTCAAAGTAGAACAGGACGTTTCTGTACTTTTCTATTCTAAAACATGAAAAATGGTTTCACTACTTTCAGTTCTTTATTTCAATTCTGTGTCATTGTTTTCCCTATGTGAATCATATTACACATCTTGTGTAAAAGTTTTCCACATAAATGTAAACAAGCAATACAGTTTTGCTCTCCCTGCAGGAAGTGCATAACAGCATGAACGTGAGTTTAACTATGCAACATGTTTTGTGTAATTTTATCAACCTCCCCTAAAATAAAGCATCCTACTGAAAATAAGTGCAGTGAAGTTGCCTCACTCTGCCACACTATTTGATTCTGCATGTTGCTTGAGCAGGACATAATTACATGAATCTGAATGACCCAAAAGCACAAAACTGTGCTACTCAACCATGGAATGCTGTTAAAATTAAATAAATAAATGCTCCTATGATATAAAAAAATTATTACATGATTAAATAATTAAATTTTATATTACAATATATTAACAATAATAACAATTTAGACAGTGACAATTCTTGTAATTTTGCCCCTGTACACCACCACAATGGATTTGAAATGCAGCAAACATGATGTGACTGAAGTGTAAACTTTCTGCTTTAATTCAAGGGGTTTAACAAAAATATGTTTAACTATTATTAAATTAATTAACTATTTAGGAATTACAGCCATTTTTTTACGTAGTCCCACAATTTTCACAGGCTCAAAAGTAATTGGACAAACTAATAATCATAAATATTAGGATTATATTTAATACTTGGATGCAAATCCTTTGCAGTCAATGACTGCCTGAAGTCTGAAACCCACAGACATCATCAAATGCTGAATTTCCTCCCGTGAGATGCCTTGCCAGGCCTTCAGTTGATGCCTGTTTGTGGGTCTTTCTGCTTTCAGTTTTATCTTTAGTAAGTGAAAAGCATGCTCAATTGGGTTGCAGTCAAGTGAATGACTCTGGCATTTAAGAAAATTCCATTTCTTTCCCTTAAATAGATCTTGGAATGCTTTCGCCGTACGTTTTGGGTCATTATCCATTTGTACTGTGAAGAGCTGGCCTATCAGTTTTTGAGCAATTACCTGAATCTGAGAAGAAAGCATCACTCCATACACTTCAGAATTCATCCTGCTACTTCTATCAGCAGTCACATCATCAATAAACACCTGTGACCCAGTTCCACTGGCAGTCATACATGCCCATGCCATAACACTGCCTTCAGATATTTTACAGATGATGTGCTATGCTTTGGATCATGAGCCCTTCCATTCCTTCTCCAAACTCTTATCTTCCCATCATTCTGGTACAAGTTAATCTTGCATCAGAACTGGTCAGGCTTTTTTTTTTTTCCAAGAGGTTATTTAGTCTAATTAATCTGTTATTTTTAGTTATTTAATCTGGCCTGTCTGTTCTTGAGTGTTACCAGTGGTTTGCATCTTGAGGTAAACCATCTGTATTTACATTCATGAAGGTGTCTCTTTAGGTAGACTTTGACAGTGATACACCTTTCTCCTCCAGAGTGTTCTTGACTTGGCTAGATGTTGTGGTAAACAGGTTTTCCAAATTGTTGATTTCATCACTCCTAAAGTTTCTGCTATCTTTCCAATAGGTATGTTTTGGGGGTTTTTTCAGCGTAAAGATGGCCTCCTTCACTTGAATCGACATCTCTTTGGATCACATACTGAGAGTTCCCATGAACAACTACCAAATACAAATTCAATGCTTGGAATCAACTACAGACCATTTATCTCCTTAATTTGTAATGAAATAAAGAGGAAACAGGCCACACCTGAAACTACATCAGTCAATTGTTCAATTACTTTTGAGCCTGTCAAAATGGAGGGACTATGTATCAATCACATCTTGATTGTTTCAATTCAAATACATTATGGTGGTGTAGACACTCTAGCCAAAAATAGTTAATAACAAAGGATTGGCCAATCACTGAATAGGTTCAGCCCCAGTGGTGTACACTGACAGATTACAACTAAATGAAATAAATCATTATGAAATAAATGTGGCATTAGGGGGAAAAAAAGTCAATATAAGAAAATATTAGTTTAAATAATATTTAAATATAAGTTTTATTATGAAATGAAAAAGGCCATTATGAACTAAAAAATAGACTTTAAAAAAAACCCACTTTGAAATAAATCCTATCATCACATTAAAAACAAACTGAAATTGGACAATGATATTGTGAAAAGTTTGATGAAATATTTTATCAGTATTATTTACTTATTGAATTGTTTTACAATATATTAACTCACCTATATATTTATTGCTGCATTTATTCATTTCATTATTTATATCATAGGCATATTTATTTTTTATATAACTTTTAATTGTTTTGACTAAAATAACATACAATAGCCAGCACAACTCCACGCAAGTTTATTTAAAAATCTACATTAAAATATGTTCTTACTGAGTGTATTATAGTGTATTACACTGTATTATAGTTTGTGAAAACAGACTTTCCCTTTTATTCAGTTTTGTTTAAGTACTACAATGAGTGAGTCCGCTTTAAGGCGGCAGCTACAGGCACAAGATCCTAACTCCTGAAGCTTTTAAAGTACAATGAAAAATCCAAATAAGAAATTGGCGAATAAGAAGCCAAATTCTGCCTAGAGACATCATAAAGAAAAGGAACACTCAGAAAAACGGGTGCTAAATTGTACCATGCATTGTCATTGGGTTGATGCATGGAAGGGTACATCTATTGTACTTTTAGTGTGTACACTATCTTATACATGGTAATAGGAATGTAGGAGTACCTTTAAAATGATTTAAGGACCACATTAATTAGCTTTTATAGTAATGCTTTAAAGGTACATTACGTGCACCTTTCTAGGTATTAGATTACTAATATCTTTTACTAAAAAGACACACTAAAGGTACAAAAGATCCCAATGAAAAGAGAAAAGTACAGTTATTAGCCTTTTTTTTCTGAGAGTGAAGTATTTAAGAACATGATGAACATACATCAAGTCATAAATTTTTTTGCCTTGAACAGATGTTTCTGTATACTATGCAAATATTCAACTAGCATGGACAAAACATTTCAACATATCAATTTGTTTCTACACTGGGTAATGAATTTCAGGATCTGGAGCCAATTACTGAATCATACTAGAGGCCAACACCTAATGCATTTTTAACACGCAGATCTGGCTTCATCAAACGTGACCAGTGGTGGTTACTATACAGTGGGAATTCTAGATAATGTTGATTAGTACTGTATTATGGGCCATTTCAATATTATTTAATTGAATTCTGTGCAGAGGGCTTTATTTTGCCCACGGGCCTTGAGTTTGAAACCTGTGATCTAGACATCATGTTTTTGATCTAGCATTAAACTGTAGAAACCTAAAACAAATAAAAGCTTGAAAGGAAGTGTCTAAACCCTTCTGACCAGTGGTCTTCTGGGTAACAGTATTTCATGGATGTGGAACAGATAAATACTTAGTGTCATGTAAGTGTACTAAATTTTTACTGAAACTGTACTTAGAAAAGATAAAGGATTATGTTGAAAGATTATATTCTGACCTTCTTCTTGAGTTCACTGCATTCCACTGCATGACTCCTCTCCAACATTGTTTGCTGCTGTTCCAACAGATGTTTCTGTTGGTTTTTAACATCATCAAATTCTGAATTAAGGCTGCCCAGCATGCGGCTCTTTAGCTCCACTTCTCTCTGCAGTGAATATTTTTCTTGCTCCAAGACCTGTTAATGTTACATTTATTACTAATTTACAAAGCTTTATTCTTTATTTATCAGATCAAACTGTTTACTGGAAAAGAGCAAACTGAATGTCCTTTCTGAAGAATATGAGGTTCAATTCAGAGAAACATAGTGCAATTGCATCAGCATAGACGACATACAAAAATTACTACATGAACAGCAAAGACTAAACAGCATACTGGCTATACTGGCAGGAGCTGTTTGTTCTGGTCAGGGTCAATGTGGTTTCAGAGCCTGTACCAGGAACATTGGGGGACAAGATGGGAATACACAATAGACACTATGTACACACTTTCACATGCATTCATACCTAGGAGCAATTTTAGAGCAACTCACCAGCATGTTTTCACACAGAAAGTAATAATAATAATAATAATAACAACAACAACAAACAACAACAACAACAAGCTAAAATAAGCACATCTGATTAAATAAAACAAAATTAATAAAACTGAGCAGAAAAATTTAATAAAAATAGGCAAATAAAAACAGAATTAAAACAGTTTAAAGCTGAATAGTAGAATGTGCTAAAAAGAAAAGTTGAGGTGCCATAAAAGTAAGTCAAAGGTTAATCACCCAGGAACATTTTCAGATTAAATTTAAAAGCAGAGACTGAAGTAGTGGCTCTTACACTGAGACTGAAGCTGTTCCAGAGTTTTGGGGCAGTGACTGCAATGCAACAGTCACCTTTAGTCACCAGATGGGACAGCCAACAGAACTAGGATAGATGACCTGAGAAGTCTAGCAGGAGAGTGCAGAGTTAAAAGCTCACTAATGTATTTAGGGCCAAGACCATGTGATGCTGTGTAAGTTATTAAAAGAAATTTAAAATCGATTCTGTAGCTCACAGTTAGCCAATGTAAAAAAATTGGGGTCATATGAGCTGAGCACTTTGTTCACATAAGAAGCCAGGTAGCCAAGTTCTGCATGGGCATTACATCTCTCCACAGAACTCAGCTACACCAGCTGCCTTATCCTCTGCTTATGCTTTCTCGCACACTCCACGAGAAGCTGGCAGGGGTGGTGGTACAGGTTTGCTGTTGTCTCGGAGATGGTGCTTCACACCACTCTCCCTGTCTCATCTCAACATCTCATCCTTTGAACTCCATGTAGTTACAGTTACCTTTCCAGTCAGCCTTCTCATCGTTGTCATCTACCGACCTCCTGGTCTCCTAGGGGCCTTCCTTGAAGAAATGAACATGCTCCTCAGTCTTTTCCCTACTCACAGCACCCCTTTTACTGTCCTCGAAGACTTCAATCTCCCTGCTGACAAGCTCCAGTCCTTTTGCCTTCTCCCTCTTCTGCATTCCTTTTCCTTAATTTTCAACAGCTGTCCTCCTACACATAAAGGAGGAAACACCCTGGACCTTGTCTTCAGCCGCCCCTTTCCTAATACAGACATCAGTGCTACCCCTCTCCACATCTCTGACCATCTCTTGGTATCCTTCACCATCACCCTCCCTATCCTGCCTAAAACCACCAGCCATCTATACTTCTCTCCCACTCGTAAAAACCACCACTCTATCTCCCCTTCCTCCTTAGCTTTCTGCACCCTATCCTCCCTTCCTGTTCCTGACTCCTTTTCCTCCCAACCATTGCCACTGACACTTTCCTCTCCTCACTTTCCTCATCCATGGACCTCCTTTGTCCTTGATCTTCTAAACCAAGGAAGATTTCCTGCCCTGCTCCTTGGCTATTGGATGTGTTACGCAGTAATCATAAAGAATTAAGAACAGCAGAGAGGAAGTGGAAGAAATCGCAACTCGACACAGATCTTGTCTCTTACCGTGCTCTCCTGTCCAAATTTTCATCTGAAGTGACTTCTGCTAAGACTGCCTTTCACAAAAAAAAGCTGGAATCCTCTGCACAAGATCCTAGCAAGCTCCACATCTTTTCTTCACTACTCAACCCACTGGCTCCTCCTGCTCCATCCTCCCTGACTGCTGAAGACTTTGCCACTTTTTATGATGAGAGGATTGGAAAAATCTGCCAGACATTCACTTCTACTCCTATTCCTACACTACACACTGAGGACTCTCCTTCTCATTCACTGACACAGTTTTCTAAACTAACAGAAGAGATCCTGCAAATCATCTTATCCTGCAATCCTACCACCTACCACATGCTCCAGTCCATCTCTCAAGACCTCCTCCCCTTCCTCACCACTATCATCAATGATTAAAAAAAAAAAAAAAAAAAAAAAGAAAAAGAAAAAAAAAAGGAAAAAAAAAAAAAAAAAAAAAGGGGATTGCCTGAGCGCTTGTCTATTACCTCCCCAACAGAGTTTTGGACTGATGGCATTCCTAGTTTGTGACCTAGTGAGCCAATATCAGAATGTATTTTTGATAGACTTCAAAGCACTACTGTAAGTCACTCTGGATAAGGGCATCTGCCAAATGCCACAAATGTAAATGTAAATGAGAAATGGCCATTACGGTAATGAAACCTTTTGAAAATGCAAGCATGCATAACTTTTTGTGTCAGAAAAAGACAGAATTGATGTAATTTTTTAGATTTCCTAAAATGGCAGAATTAAGTCAAGAAAACTTCTTAATTTACTAGTTCAACAAAAATGTAGAAATACTCAGATAGTTTGTTTTATTAACCTAATTAACATAAAGTTGAGGACAAAACCATTGTGAGAGCATGTGAAGAAAAACCCAAAAACAAGTGACATCACCAACAACTTCCACAGGGTAGGCGTGAGATTATCACAATCCACCCTTTGAGGAACACTTTGAGAGCAGAAATATTGAGGCCATACAAGATATACAACATATATACAGATGTGGACAAATTTGTTGGTACCCTTACAGTGCATTGAAACAATGTTTCATTCATCCTGAATTATTTTATTCTACAAAGATATTCTAAAATGGCCTGGACATATTGTTGGTACCCCTAGAAAAGATTATAAATATTCAGATTATAGTCATATTTCAAGGTAACTGTTTTCTTTAATTAGTATCACACATGCCTTCAATCTTGTAATCAGTCATTCAGCCTATTTAAATGGAGAAAAGTAGTCACTCTGCTGTTTGGTATCATTGTGTATACCACATTGAACATGGACCAGAGAAAGCAAAGGAGACTGTTGTCTGAGGAGATCAGAAAGAAAATTATAGACAAGCATGTTGAAGGTATAGGCTATAAGACCATCTCCAAGCAGCTTGATGTTTCTGTGACTACAGTTGCAAATATTATTAAGAAGTTTACGGTCCATGGGACTGTAACCAGTCTCCCTAGATGTGGCCGCAAGAGGAAAATCATCCCCAGATTGAACAGAAGGATAGTGCAAAAGGTAGACAAAGAGCCAAGGAAAACTTCCAAAGAGATACCAGATAAATTCCAAGGACAAGGTGTCTGATCGCACCATCCATCACTTTTTGAGCAACAATGGGCTCAATGGAAGAAGACCCAGAAAAGCATAAAAAAGCCAGACTGGAATTTTATTTTGACAAGCCACAATGCTTCTGGGAGAATGTCCTCTGGACAGATGAGACAAAACTGGAGATTTTTGGCAAGTCACATCAGCTCTATGTTCACAGGTGAAAAATGAAGCTTTCAAAGAAAAGAACACCATACCTACTTTAAAACATGGAGGAGGCTCAGTTATGTTATGGGGCTACTTTGCTGCATCTGGCACGGGGTGCCTTGAATCTGTGCAGGGCACAATGAAATCTCAAGACTGTCAAGGCATACTGTCTTAGTCGCAGGTCATGGGTCCTCCAACAGGATAAAGCCCAAACACCCACAGCTAAAAGCATCCAAGAATGGCTAAAAACAAAACACTGGACTATTCTGAAGTGGCCTTTTATGAGCCATGATCTGAATCCTATTGAATATCTATGGAATCTTCGGAGCTGAAACATGCAGTCTTCAAACCTGAGACAGCTGGAGCAGTTTGCTCAGGAAGAGTGGGACAAACTACCTGTTGACAGGTGAAGAAGTCTCATTGAGAGCTACAGATACTCTAAAGGTTGTGCAACAAAATATTAGGTTAAGGGTCCATCATTTTTGTACATGCCATTTTCATTTGTTTTATCGTTTAAAATATTCTGTTGAATCAAAAATCAAAATCAAAGTCTGATTTTTATTAAATATGGAATAAACAAATAAACATGGATGCCAATTACTTTTGCCAGTTTCAAGTTACCTCAGAGAACTGTGGGTTCTTCTTTTTTCGTGGAAGGGTACCAACAAATTTGTCTACGTGTGAACAACATAGGAGCTCATCGGTCAAGCACGATGGAGATAGTGTCATGGCTTGGCTGCATGCATGGCTGCTTCTGGAATAGGCTCACTAATATAATTGATGATATAACTCATGATGGTAGCAGCAGAATGAATTCAGAAGTCTGTAGAAACATTCTGCCTGCCAATTTACACAGAGAAATGCATCAAGTCTAATCGGAAGGAACTTCATCATGTAGCCAGACAATAACCCAAAACACATTGCCAACACAAAGAATATATATATTCTTTATATATATATGCATGCACACACATATTTATACACACATATTTATATATACACATACACACACACACACACACACAATTAGATCCGTGAGTATTTGGACAATGAGTTTTGTGACTTTACCTTTATACACCACCACAATGGAGTTGAAATAAAACAATCAAGAAGTGTAGACTTTCAGCTTTATTTTAAGAGGTTCCACAAAAATATGGCATTTACCATT
>CM074980.1:11376990-11432898 GCA_037576825.1 Pangasius krempfi
AATCATGTGATGCAATTATGGACCAGAATCTCAAAAGAATGTTTCCAATACTTTATAGAATCCAAGGCATTGAGAATTGTGGCTGTTCTGAGAGCAAATGGGGTTCCTACCCAGTAGCAGTGTGGTGTTCCTAGTAAAGTGACTGGTGTGTGTATTTCAGCTGTGTCATCTTGAAAAGAATAGCACCATTTGCCTGGAAGTCAGGGATTGGTGCAGTTTTAAAACAGAATGCAGTGCAACGTTTATGTCTGCACTGTGCACACCACTGAAAATGTGCTGAAAACTGCACTTATCATCTGTGAATTCTCTGAAAGCCATTTTATGCACTTGGCTCCAAGGCTTGGGAGACAGAAATTTATAATGAAAATTGTTGCTCACATTACCTTTCTTAAATGTGGCCTATAACATTACTAAGAGACAATTTTACATTAGTGGCATTACATTAAATAGTGTGACATTAAATAAGAAAAATAAATAATTTTTCAAGCACAGATATGGTACTCAAGAGGTAGACATGACATCTGAGAATTGTACAAGATAATCTGAGATTGGAATATCTGCAAGATTACAAAGAAAAAATGAAAAATCTTTTGTTCTCAAAAATGAAAAGAACATTTCCCTTCAGCAGGCAAAAGTGAAACAAATTATAAATTTTCAAACATTCTATTCCACTTCTCATCTGTGCGAGCCTCACAAAGCCTAACCAAGAAAAGCTGTTTTTTTGCTCCATGTGATCTTGATTATGCGGAACAGATCCAGAGGGCAGTGTTTGTCAAGATTTATGCCTTCAGTTGACAGATTTGAAATCCAATAACAATGGATGGGCTTAAATGAATTCCTGTCAGCACTGCTTAGAAACAAATACTACAAACAGACTCAGTCACCGAGTCTCAAGGCAAGGTGATTCTCAGATTGACCTTCTGCTCTTTGTGGCTTTGCTTTTAAATAAATCAAGCCTCAGAGCTCATCACTGTTTGTATACTAACAAAGCGTCTTAAAGTAGAGCAGCTAAGAATGATCCTGTTCACAGTTATTTTTCATATCATCTCATCCCTCTGTGGTGGAAGGGGCTAAATGAAACCTCCTTTTAATTCTTTATGGTGCCCCTATTTTGCACACAGCATTCCTTCCACTGCACATTCATTACATTGTAGCCTTGATATATTGTAGAACAGAAAGATTGTGACAAATTAGATTATACATTACCTTCTTATAAGCCATCTCAAAGAGCTTCAGAGATGCTTGCTGTAGACCTGTGGCAGCCTGTTTGATGTTTTCACCAGTCTCAAGGTCCTTTCGTGAAAGTAGATCTCTCACTTTAGTGATCTCATCCTGAAGCTTCTTGCACTGAGGAAACCACAGTAAATTACATTATTTATAACTATTCTTTGTGCAAAAATTTGTACATACCAAATAACTATGTGCTCTACCTCCTCAGTGGGTAGCTGGTCCTTAAACTCCTCCATCTTTGACTCCGTATCATGGACAATGCCTTCAGCCATATTAACAGCCTCAACACGATCCTAGAGAAAAAACAATTTTAAATGATGCAATAATTAACTGAAGTAGTGTTTAAATCAACATGGTGTTCTATAGTCACCATCCACTTCAATATGAAGACATGTACACCTGCATTTATGCATTTTCCCAACAGTCAATCATGTGGACAATGCATAAAATCATGCAGATACAGGTCAAGAGCTTCAGTTAATGCTGACATCAAACATGAGAATTGGGAAGAGCACATTGGATTCCAGTCCTGTCAGCCAAAAACAGGAGTCTGATGCTATTATGGGCACAGGCTCATCGAAATTGATAAAAAAAAAAAAAAAAAATAATCACTTGGTCTTTTTCCAGTGTTTAGCCGCCCAGTTTCAGTGGGTCTGTGCTCATGATAGCCTGATATGGTCTTCTGCTGTTATAGTCCAACCACCTCAAAGCTTGACGTGTAGTGTGTTCTGAGATGCTTTTCTGCTCACCATGTTTGTTAAGCGTGTTTGAGTTACTATAGACTTCCTGTCAGCTCAGAGCAGTCTGGTTATTCTCCTCTGACCTCTCTTATCAACGAGGCATTTGCAGTCACAAAACTGTCACTCACTCAATGTTTTTTGTTTTTTGCATCTAGAAATTGTTGCGTGTGAAATTCCCAGGAGATCAGCACTTTCTGAAACATTCAAACCAGCCCATCTGGAACCAACAACCATTCCACAGTTAAAATCACAGTGACCACACTTTTCCCCAATTCTCATGCTTGATGTGAGCATTAACTGAAGCTCTTGACTTGTAACTGCCTGATTTTATGCATTGTGCTTCTGCCACATGATTAACTGTTTGGATAACTGCATAAAGGAGCAGGTGTACAGGTGTACTAAAGTGGACAGTGAGTGTATATTTACACAGAGGAAATGTTTTAAATCACAAAGGTCATTTAAAATGTTTTAAACTTATAGGCTTCTGTGTTCATAGCCTATATTCAGAGTTCCCGCCAAAAGTATTAGAATGGCAAAGCCTTTTTTTTTTTTTTTTGCTATACACTGAAGACATTTGGGTTTGAGATCAAAAGATGAATGAGATGACAGATCAGAATTTCAGCTTTTATTTCCTGATAGTTACATCTAGATCTGTTAAATAACTCAAAGATATAGAACATGTGACTAACAGGTGTTTCTTGTTGCCCAGGTGTGCCCTGTTAGATTGATTAAACAATTTCTTAATTAAATTAGATTATTTACTTAAATAATTAAGATAATTGCTCCAAATGTATATTCTTAAAACTGCATTTGTTGTTAAAAAGGATAAACCAACATGAAGACCAGACAGCTCTCAATGGGAGAAAAGCAAATCATTCTGAAGCTGATAAGAGAGAATGGAAAATAAATCAGAGCCATTGCACTGCTTGTGGCATAGCCAATATAACAATTTGGAATGTCCTGAAAAAATAAAGAAACCACTGATGTACCAACAGTCAGACATCGAACAGGTCGGCCAAGGAAAACAACAGCAGTTGATGATAGTAAAATTTTGAGAGCTGTGAAGAAAAATCCAAAAACAACAGTCAATGACCTAATCAATAACCTCCACAGGGCAGGGTTGAAGGTTTCACAATCCACCATCTGAAGAAGACTTCAAAGCAGAAATATAGCCAACCGCACACATTAGCAATAACAACTGAAAGGCCCGATTGGAGGAGGATGGGGATAGACAGTAGGTCAGAGCCAGCAGCACAGAAGATGCCAATAGTTATTTTCATAAGAGCAGATTCAGTGCTGTGTTTGGGTGGAGAGAGGAAAAAAGGAAGGGGAAAAAAAAGATTTAAAATTCAAACTAGATTTTTTGAGAATAAATATATCTGCAGCAATTTTTAAAGAGGAAGGTACAATACCAGTGAGGAAAGAGTTAATTATTGCAGGTATCAGGGGGAAATCAGTGGCAGACAGTCTTTGAGTAGACTTGTGTGAAATGCATCAAGTTTATAATGAGTTCATATAAGGTACATCTGTTTATGGACAACAAGGCAAGTCTTAACAGGAAGTTGCCAACGACTGCAGCCCATGGATATCAGCCGACAAAGCTCAGGGTTGTATCATAATCATAATGCAGAGTGGACAAAACAGACAGGATTTCAAGGGGGCTACTGTGTGCAACACAGTAGACAGGGAGTCATAACACTTAATCAGTTCAGGGAAAAAGGCATGTGGCTGTGTCAAACAACTTAGTACATGGCACCTTTGGTGGCAGACCACTCAATTTTTTGGTGAGCAAAAGCATTGGAACATATACTGATCAGGCATTACATTAAAACTACCTGCCTAATATTGTGTAGGTCCCCCTTGTGCCACCAAAACAGCTCTGACCTGTTGAGGCATGGACACCACAACACCTTGGAAGGTGTGCTGTGGCATCTGGCACCAAGATGTTAGCAGCAGATCCTTTAAGGCAGCAGCACATGCAGCACATGCTCAATCGGATTGCGATCTGGGGGATTTGGAGGTTAAATCAACAGCTTTTACAATTTGTCATGTTCCTTAAACCATTCCTGAAAAATTAGTGCAGTGTGGCAGGGTGCACTGTCCTTCTGAAAGAGGCCACTGTCATTAGGGAACACCGTTGCCATGAGGGGGTGTACTTGGTCTGCAACAATGTGTAGGTACGTGGTACGTGTAAACGTAACATCCACATGAATGCCAGGACCCAAGGTTTCCCAGCAGAACACTGACCAGAGCAACACAATACCTCCACCAGCTTGCGTTTTTCCCCATAGTGCATCCTGGTGCCATCTTTACCCCAGGTAAGCAACACACACACACCCTACCATTCGCATGATGTGACAGAAAATGTGATTCATCAGACCATGCCACCTTCTTCCATTGCTCCATGGTCCAGTTCTGATGCTCACATGACCACTGTAGGCACTTAGGCGGTGGACCAGGGTCAGCATGGACACTCTTACTGGTCTGTGAGTACTAACACCTTTCTATCATAGCCAGCATTAACTTTTTCAGCAATCTGTGCTACAGTAGCTCTTCTGTGGGATTGGACCAGACGGGCTAGCTATAGATGGCCTCTACATTTCTGATTTCAAAGTCTTCTTTGAACAGTAGATTATGATACCTTCACCCCTACCCCATGGGGGTTGATAGTGATGAAGGTTGTTTTGGGGGTTTTCTTCACAGTTCATGTTTTTGTCATCAACTGCTGTAGTTTACCTTGGCCAACCTGTTCAATGTGTGGTTGTTGGTACACAAGTGGTTTCTTACTTTCAGGACATTCCAAACTGTTGCATTGGCTATGCCCAATGCTTGTACAATTGCTCTGATCGATTTTCCCTCTTTTCTCTGCTTCAAAATGGCTTGCTTTTCTCCCATAGACAGCTCTCTGGTCTTCATGTTGGTTCATCCTTTTTAACAACAGGGCTCAAACCTACAGTATGCATTCAGAGCTATAATTGTTTACACAATCAATCTAAGACACCTGTGCAACAAAAAACATATCTAAATGTCTTCAGTACATAGCAAAAACAAAAGTATTGGCCTTGCTGTTCCAATACTTTCAGAGGGGACAAATCTAATATGATCTAATATCATATTATAAAGAGGATGAAGTACCTTCCTCTTTCTGTCCTCCTCTGCATACTTTTCAGCATTTTTAATCATGTTCTCAATGTCATCTTTATTGAGACCACCAGAGGACTGGATGACAACTGAAAAAAAGAGAAACAAATGAGAATGATCCATAAGTTCTACTAAGAAGAGAAGAAAGAAAAAAAAAAAAGGAAAAAAAGGGAAAAGAAAAAAAAAAATCCTGTACTGGCAAAAGCCAAATCTTACTTTGCTGTTCACGTCCAGTGCCTTTGTCTTTAGCAGAAACGTGTACAATTCCATTGGCATCAATATCAAAGGTAACTTCAATCTGTGGGACACCACGTGGAGCAGGAGGGATGCCAACCTATTAACAGTCACAGATCATGTCTTAAATTAGTAATAATTGTCTAATTTGTAATATTTTCTTTAAGTGAACTGAGAGTTAATGTACCAAAATATATTTTTTCTTTTAAATGGGTCATAAAGAGACAAAGGGGGAAATAACTAGAGCCATGTGAGCTTCTGTAATGTAAGAGCTTATGTAATGTAGGTATTCAAGCCACACTAATTTCAGAAATCTAATTCATTATGAGGTTTAAGCACGGCTTTGCAGATCAAACCATCCAAAAACATGAGAGAATAAAATAATAGTATTTCATTCCATTTTAATAGTAATTTTCTCAGTTTTTATATACATATATTATGACTTACCAGTGTGAATTGTCCAAGGAGCTTATTATCCACTGCCATTTCACGCTCACCTTGGCAAACTTTAATTTCTACTTGTGTTTGCCCATCAGCAGCAGTAGAAAACACCTGAGTAAATTCAAGAGAGATCTGATGTAACTTGATATTAATTATTAAAGCCTCCTCTCAAGTATTTTGACACCAGTTTTGTTAGGATATTCAAAAACCCTCTGACAAGTTCGCATTTTCAGCAAATCAGCAAAAATCCATCATGGTGCAAATTATTGGACATAGCCTAGCTGAATTTGCCTGAACCTCAAGAATAAGTAATAAAAACAAATTTCACTTGCGCTTTATGAGATACGGGCCATTTAGTTTTCTTGAGTAGTAACTGAGATAGCATCTATTTATAAGGTTTTAAACAACAACAATAATAACAATAATATGAAGATGATCTTTATAGCACTTAGGTCAATTTTCATCAGATCAAAAATGTGGGACTACAGCATAGTTTTAATAAAAATTCCCACTTACACCCTAGTCTAATGTATTTTCTAATTAAATATTTATTTAATTTACATGTCAATTCACACATTCCAATCATTTATTCTGAGTAAGGCTCAGGCTTTTATTTATTTATTTAAAATATATTATTATCTATAGGGCTAGGCCACATGCCACAGACTGAGTCATGGACCTTAAAGCAATGAATTTTAATTTAGTATGGTTAAATTTTTACCACAGTTATTTTTGTAATTAATTATAATATTGTACATTATATGAATTAATTATTAATGAGTATTAACTTGTCATTTCATCTGGAAACTTACCTGGCTTTTTTTGGTGGGAATGGTTGTATTCCGGTTTATAAGTTTGGTGAACACTCCTCCCAGAGTCTCAATTCCCAAAGAGAGGGGAGTGACATCCAGCAGGAGCACATCTGTCACGTCTCCAGCCAATACTCCCCCTTGGATGGCTGCCCCAATAGCCACAGCTTCATCTGGGTTAACAGATTTACTGGGGGCCCTACCAAACAGATCCTGTACTGTTTGCTGAACCTGAAATTGGAAAGAAAAGACTTGCATAGTATTTAAACACTTTTAAGCAGGCATGCATCGACAATGATTAGGCTTGAAATTAGTCTTGAATGATAATGATGTAATTCTCCCTAGACAATCTTATCCTGCAATGATGTGATGTTTACATCAAATATAATTATATTAACAGACCTGTCAACATTTATGTAAATTTATGCATAGTATACACTGGAGTATGCTAGTACGAGTTATGACACCAAATACACCAAAAGAGCAGTCTGTCACTGATTACAGTGTATTGGCAGCAGTGATTGGGGATCAGCAAATTCCGAATACCATTTTGTGGAGTGGGAGTGTTCACAGCTCTAAGAATTGCTGTTGGGTGTGTTTGTCTTTTTGTGCTGGGTCAATGCCAAGATAATGGTTGTTTTTCTCAGAGCCCAGGGAGGAATAGTGCAATTACAGGACTGTTTTAAGTTGTCTAGACTAGTATTCACATTATCTAAATGTGGTTAAACTCATATCAAACAGTCTGATTTATTCAGGTCTGGCTTCATATATAGTCAGGTCAATAAGTATTTGGACAGTGACAGTTTTTGTAATTTTGGCTTTGTACACCACCACAATGGATTTGAAATGAAGCAATCATGATGTGATTGAAGTGTAGAATTTCAGCTTTTATTCAATGAGTTTTACAAAGATATTTAACCATATAAACCATTTAGGAATTACAGCCATTTTTTGCAGAGTCTCTCCATTTTCACAGGCTTAAAATTAATTGGACAAACTACCAATCAAATATTAGGACTATTTATAAATAGTTGGATACAAGTCTTTTGCATTGGTCACTGGACAAATCCTTTGCACCATGGACATCACCATTTGCTGAGTTTCCTCTCTTGAGATGCTTTGCCAGGCCTTTACTGCAGCTGCCTTCAGTTGCTGCTTGTTTGTGGGTCCTTCTGCCTTCAGTAAGTGAAAAGCAGGCTTAATTGAGTTGAGGGCAGACATTTAAGAACCTTCTTTCTTTGCTTTAAGCAGCCCTTGGGCTGCTTTCGGTGTATGTTTTGGGTCATTATCCATCTGTACTGTGAAGTGCTGTCCTATCAGTTTTGCAGCATTTGACTGAATCTGAGCAGAAAGTATAGCTCTATATGCTTCAGAATTCATCCAGCTAGCAATCACCTCAATAAACACCAGTGACCCAGTTCTACTGGCACCCATACATGCCCATGCATAACACTGCTTCCACATGTTTGACAGATGATGTGTGCTATGGTACATGAGCCCTTCCTTTCACAAGTTAATCTTGCATCAGAACTGGTCAGGCTTGTTTTTAGATGTTTTTAGCAAAGCCTAATCTGGCCTTTCTGTTCTTGAGTGTCTGTGATTCCTAAATGGTTCAATATATGTGTCAAAGCCCTTGAATTAAAGCTAAATGTCTAGAATTGTAGATTTTTTTTATTTATTTAAAAAACACACTACATGAGCAGGAGCCTGGAGCTTATCCCAGGGAACTTGAGACACAAGGCAGGGGACACCATGGATGGGGTGCCAACCCATCGCAGGACAATTTGGATCTGCCAATCAGGCTACAATGCATGTCTGTGGACTGGGTGAGGAAACCGGAGTACCCAGAGGAAACCCCCGAAGCATGGGGAGAACAAGCAAACTCTGTGCACAGAGAGTGGAAGCGGGATTCAAACCCCATATCCCGGTGATGCGAGGCAACAGTGCTAACAAGTAAGCCACTGTGCCCCCCTCATGAAGTACGTGCCAGTCTTTATTATTTAATCTCCTTTTTATGATTGTAATCCTCTTCACACTTACAACACCTTGTCATGATATCTCTGAAGCTATTTCAGCCTCATCCATGTCCTATAGTTCTCTAGTTCTGATTATTCCTTTACTGTTGTTTAGGAATGGGTGGAAAGTGGCTTTCATGGGAACACCAGCCAAAGTACCTGCACACATCAGATTGTCAGCGTGGTATTCCTTTGATCATACCACCAAAATCTGAGCTCATCTCAACTTTTTCACATCTTTGACCATTCCTCCTATCCATGAGATTCCTTTTTGAATTGTGAAAGGGGATAACTTTGTAAGTGCCATGTCAGTTGAGAGAGATTATTAAAGAATAAATCTCTGCCAGCATCTAAAATCATCTGAATTCTGTTCTACCATTCGAGGTTGTTTATTTGCCATGCTTGTTTATTTTTGTTTCATCATCCTTGCTCCCCACCCACCTCAGAGCCCAACCAGGGGATGCACAGAGCCGTGGGACTCCTGCAGATATGCACCAGGGATATAAGGGTGGTATACTCTTGCAAGAAGAACTGAGGGTTCAATTTGCTCGACTGAACCTAAGCCACTGCCTTCAGGGAAGAGAAACATACAGCTGATTTAATTGCCAGTATCTACCCAGGGCATGTCATGACTAGCTACTTGAATGGATCGGGATTGCTCATATGCCAGGACCTCTTCATCCACAGACAGGGGTCGCAACTCATGGCCTACAAGAGGCCCTATCCGTCACCTTTTACGAACAGCAAGGGGGTGCTGGGGACCTACTCTACCCCGGGTCCCCATGGGGGAACCTATGAATTGCTTTATGCAGTTATATTGACCTTTCCAAAATTAATTCACACTGCCTGGAAGCCCTGCCCCCTTTTCCCATCTCACACAGACTCATGGTCACTGACACTGCTCTGTGCTCTCAGACTGGCCACCCTTGCACTGTGTATTAGAGATAAAATTTTAATGCCTATTAAAACCCCAGAAGGGGGTCCTTTCTAGAAGCAAGCAGCAACCAACATAAAGATAAATAAATTGTACCATGATGCTTCTGACTGCTTAATAACAAGTAGGTTACTCATTTTCGGGGGAAGTGTACAGCAGAATGGCACATTCATTTTATGAGCAACATTAATGTTTCAGACAACTACTTGCTCACCACAATGTAGGCCATGTTTACCATGTATACCATTTTCAACATACCCAATAGATAGTTTAAAAAAACAAAACAAAACAAAACAAAACAAACAAAAAAACACACACACACACACACACACACACACACACACACACACACACACACACACACACACCTGTTTTCAGTACCTAAAATAAGAGTTGGCTCAAATAATATAATATAGCTTGATGAATGTAGCTGATACCATTTGCTATCTGATTTTTTGCCATCTACATATTTTGCTACATGTTCAAAAATTGCTCTATTAACAATACTAATATGACCAAACTGCACTTATAAGGAACTGAATTGTGCCACCACCTTTCAATCCTATGGTTCATTTTACACCCTGTACTCTGAAAGTCTTCTAAACAGTTCTGGAAATAGTTACCTTAGGCATACGAGTCATTCCTCCAACCAGCAGGACTTCTCCAATGTCACTCTTAGAAACATCAGCATCTTGCATGGCCTTCTGACATGGGGCCACAGTCCTTTTAATTAGATCTCCCACAATACCCTCAAACTGGGCACGGGTAAGCTTCATGTTCAAGTGTTTGGGACCAGAGCTGTCCATTGTTAGGTAAGGCAGGTTGATGTCAGTCTGGGTGGCAAGAGAAAGTTAAATTCTTTTTATCTGGAGAAACTCAATGGATCTGGGTTTTCAGATCAAGGGTTCATTTTTTTCAATTTTCTTATTTACTAACTGACATGGAAGGAATAAGGGCTAATACTGGATATATAAGGCAATTCTCTAAAATCTTTGATACATAAGAAAATGATTCTAGTAGCACTGAATATACTCACATTTATCTGAAATACAATAACATCACAATCAAACACACAATATTAGTACTGTTGCCCCTCTAGATTTTGCCACTATCCGTTTCTTCTATTTTGGAGGCAGTTGCTTAGGCCTTTTCTGAAATGTAATATAAATAACCTAATGCTGAAATTAACAAAATTTTTAGTTTTTCTCTTATTTAAAAAAATCTCGTTTTTTCTTTTCGTACTGTAAAAAAAGGATTGGATTTAATCCCTGACCTAGTAAACTAGCATGAAGATGTATTTTTGTTAAAGACTAAAAAGCACTTTTGTAATTTGCTCTGGATAAGCGCATCTGCTAAATGCTGTAAATGTAAAGCTTAACCATTGGTGATTATTTGATACCTACTAATAAAAATAAGAAACAAATATGTTTCACTTCACTAACCAAACTAGAAATAATAAACCACACATAGATATATTTTCAATTAAATCTGTGAACGTCAGATGTAAATTTACATAAATGCATGTGATTTAATTAACCACAACAGAAGATCTGCTACAGAAGCCAGGATGATTCAAGTTTAAAACACTTGAACCATGAACCATGGGTAGTTTTATTTTGCATGTTGACTTTGCTACAGTACTTTTAAAGTCATTAGTCTGGTCTGTTGAAATACAGATTTAGATCACAGTCCATCAGTTGACCTTGCTGTGACCTTCACCCTTGTTGGACCATTTCCAAAATCTAACAAGTTCTGCAGGTTACAATAAATCCATGTAAATCCTCAACAGCACCCCCCACCCTCCACCAAAATTTGTGTTCTTGATTATAGGGCTATATTTACTATAAAGAATTAATAATTAGGATTAAATAGGATTCAACAATTTAAATCCAACTGTTCTGTTGAAAAGGAGCTGAAAAAATACAAATAAAAACCAACCTGCAGAGAAGAAGAAAGTTCACATTTGGCCTTCTCAGCTGCCTCTCTCAATCTCTGCAATGCCATGTTGTCTTTGGTTAGATCCACACCTGACTAAAGAAAAACAGAGCATGGTGGTTGGTGCTGAATGGGCAATTCTGGGCAAATGTAATGCACTACATAGCACTATATTGAAAAATTTGAAATTACAAGTTGAAATGTTGCACACTATGAAATGTGTACAATTAAGAACAAGTAGAACTTGATGCCAATGGCATTGGTGGGGATGCCTCCATTGCCAAAAAGTCTAGTTCTTGTTACTTATTTGTATGCCTCGCAAAACTTTAAAATATACCTTATACAAGGAAGAGGCTATTCCAGAAAAACTATTTCAGACATTTAACCTTGGTGTGACCTTGCTAACATTGCTGTGATCATACTAATGAGAATCTCAGACGGACCGACAGAAAACGGGTCTAAATTTCCTAAACATGAACATGCAAGTAACATATCTATATAGCAAACTGGAAGGAACGTACTGAAGAAAAAAAAAAGAAAAAAAAAAAAGCTATTTTGGGCCTTTGTAGTTGCTGTGACCTACTGCTTGGAATACTATTTAGGAGAGTGTGAACTTTAATAATGATATTACAACACAATAAAAACACGTTAAGATGTATTAATTAAATAGACGCCATATGTCAATCAATTCTAAGGAAGCAGAAATGGTTTACTTAAATAGCTGTAATTCATGACTGGTGATATCTATTTGAACCAAGCTTTGACAGTTATGTCCCTTACAAAGTTCTGAGGTTGACAGCAAAGTTTGAGGCATGTTATGGAAGATTCAACCCATATATCAAAAACTGGAGAAAAGTTTTCTTCAGGTTGGTCTCAGAATAGTGCATTCCTAATTTGATTACTTGACAAAATTTGTAAGAAAAGAAAAATCAAAATGGTGGAAAAGCCAATATGGCAGAAATTAACGTTATCTGTTGAACTTGGCTTGATGCAAAGAATCAGACTAAAGTTGAATCGTATTTATAACAACTCCATAATGCAATGTCATAGGACATTGCATTATGGAGTTATTATTGCATACGCATTTCCAAATTTGTCCTATTGGTGGCATTAGCAGGCCTGAGGGCATTATACCAAAATTGCTGTGAGGGTAGCCGAGACTGTCCCAAATTTCATAAAAAGTGTAAAAAGCGTTCTATGGGCTGCCATAGGCTCCCCTGTGAAGGTATAATAATTAGAAGGCCAAGCGCCGAAGGTCCATAGGCACGCTACTGGGATTGTACGGTTTCTTTTTAGGGGTCCAAGCACCAACGGTGCTGGATGAAACCCTATTGTAATTGTTAGGGTTTTTATTTCTGCCCACGTTGAGGTTTAGGTAATCTACATAATAAGCAAAACCGACCCCCCCCACCTCCCATAATTAGTCGGAGAATTTTTTGTCCATCACAAATTTGATGACAAATTACTCAGAAGAATGTGACATTCAATAATTGTCAAAAACATGGTCACATTGGTAAACAATATGGTTGTCACAAGTCAATCAATCAATAAATTAGGTGGAGCTTAATTTACTCAAACTCATGAATGCTAGACACAAAAAGACACTTGACAGGCTTAGACAGGACAAGATGCTGGGATCATATGCAAAGTTTGGGGCATGGTCATCTTCAGGGGTGGAAATTAAGTGAAACAACAGTTTCCCAGGAACTGCAAGTCTGATCAAACTGAAATTTGGTATGCTGCATCTATGTGGACTGACCTAATTGCTTCATTATTGCCATCATTGGCTAACCAGAAAGCATTTGAAGGGGTTACCATTTAGCTATCCTCACGAAACCTGAACGGTAGGTTCGAGTAGGGACCCACTACTATCTGATGCAATTTTACTCAAATTAGCCACTGGGAGGTGCTATTAATATTTGTGCAAACAAACACATATGTCTTGTAAAAAAAAAAAAAAAATTAAAAAAAAAAATAAATAAATAAAAAAAAAAGATGTACAGTGAAAATTCTTTATCGTCATTCATTTGCTCTGAAAAATTGCTGTTTTGACAATATGGCTCCGCCCACTTAAAAGGTGTGATGTGCATATGCAAAACTACACATTTGCGAACTACAGGTTGCACAGGGGTACAGAGGCAAAATTATGAATATTATGTCTCTGTCCACATATTTATGGACCTGACTATGCACTTTACCACACTACTACATCAAATGTATATTCATATCAGCTGCTGCACAGCATTTTATCAACAATCTCTCAGAGTTAATTATGATTGGATCACCATCTGACCCCACATAACTTGATCAGGCAACTGAACGCTTAGAGTCAACTACACTCTAGATAATGTAGCTTTGCTTATAAAAAAAAAAAAAAAAAAAAAAAAAAAAAAAATAAAAAAAAAAAAAAAAACAGAAAAAATTATCACCCTGGTATAACAATCACACATGCAACTTAAAACAGACCACTCGAAAATTAGAACGTAAATGGCATCAATCTAAATTGGTAGTATCTAGAAATACTATAGAGATATAGAAAAGATATAGATATAGAAAGGCTCTTAGTGCTGCTAAGAGCTCAATGTGTCTCTCCACCCTAGATTCTTATTTAACACTGTAGCAAAATTAACTAGGAATAAGACCAACACAGAAACATGCACACCATCAATATGTACTAGTCATGACTTCTTGAATATTTTCAATGGCAAAATTTAAAATATCAGTCAAAAAAAATTCAGACTATAAATTTAAAGTCAGACAATTTGATAACTAACCCTGCAGATAACAATATAACTATAGTAGATCAGCTATTGGAATGTTTTACTCCCCTTCAAGTTCTGAACTAATTTCACTACTTTCCTCATCAAATTCATCAGCTTGTGTACTAGATCCCTTGCCTACATGTTTCTTCAAACAGATAATACCAGAAGCAATCAAGCTTCTTCTAAAAATTATGAATTCCTTCCTTAGCACTGGCTATGTAACAATCTTTTAAACTAGCAGTCATCAAACCCCTGACTAAAAAGCCTGACGTCGACCCCTGTCAGCTGTCCAACTATACACCAATATCAAACCTCCCCTTTATCTCCAAGATCTTAGAAAAGGTTGTAGCATAGCAGATATGCCCATACCTACACAGGAATAACATTCATGAAATCAGTCAGGATTTAGGCCTCATATTTATAAATGTCAACTTTTGTTTGATAATTGAGGTTCGTACTCTCCTGAGTAGTGGGACATTAAATTTGTGAAGACAGGTCCAAAATCCCAGGACAAGTTCACGAAAGTCGATTTTGTATATTATGTAAATTAGCAAAAAATCCATCATGGCTGAAATTAATGGGTGTGACCTAGCTGAATTTGGCTTCAGCTAAGGAATAACAGAACAAAGAATTTTTGACTGTACAGCTTATTGTTCATCTCTGTTGGCCTGGAAACATGTCCAGTTAGATAGCATGCACAACGCAACATTTTAGAAAAATATTCTGGCTTGGATTAAAACTCACTAAAGATCTGCTATGTTTACAAAGCTCGCTCTATGTTTACACCATTGCTTCCTGGAATATACGTCCCACAGAGACATCTGAGTCACATGTCTCAATCATCAGTCCGCATTGGCCCATCACAGTAGGGATTCCTAATGCTTGAATTACGTATTGGCATACTGCATTCTGGGTATTGTAGCATTCAGGTGAAAACAGAAAAAGGAAAGACAATAACATCTTAAACATTAAACAGAAGTAAAACATCGTATTTATAAAAAACTGCCCCAAGTTGTTCAGCTTAAAATCTAAAATAATTATATACTTAAATGTGTGTGTAAACACATTGAAATGTGTTATGTGATATGTGAAACACAAAGAAATGCATACAAACCTCTCTCTTGAACTCTTTCACTATATGATTTAGCAGATACTGATCAAAATCTTCACCACCTAAGAATGTGTCACCATTGGTAGATTTCACTTCAAAAACTCCTTTCTGGATCTCCAAGACTGAGATATCGAATGTGCCTCCTCCAAGATCATACACTGCAATACTGTAAGGTGACAAACAGACATTAATAAATTACATGCAAAATGCCAATAACAGTAAATCATTGGTTGACAAGTGTGTTTCACACACTTACACTTTGTCCTGAGTCTTATCAAGTCCATATGCCAGAGCAGCTGCTGTAGGTTCATTGATCACTCTGAGCACATTTAGACCTGCAATCTGACCAGCATCTTTGGTTGCCTGTAATCAATGTAACAAATGAACACGTCACAAGCTCTTCATAAGAGTGGTAAGCAAATATTCAGTCAGGTCCTTAAGTATTTGGACAGTGATTTGAAATTAAGCAATCAAGATGTGATTGAAGTGTAGACTTTCAGCTTTAATTCAAGAGGTTTAATAAAAATATTGCATTAAACATTTAGGAATTAAGACTTTGTTTGGGGAAAAACAAAAACAAAAACAAAAAAAAAAAAAAAAAAAAAAAAAAAAAAAGGCCCTCTGGTTCTCCAGCACTGCACAGCAGGCACTCAGACAGGTCGGTTCCTAGCCGCACAAACTGGGGCCCGACAGGTAGTCAGCGACCCAATAGTTCATGGATTGTCCATTTGCATTCTTCTCATCTTGTCCATTTGCACTCATCTCATCTTCTTCTCAGTGAGGGCGACTGATCCTTTATCATTCAGGGTGGATGGAGTTGTCTTCTTCGGAACAGGAACCAACAGGGTGTTTAACAACTCTGGCACCTTCTCCTGTTGAAGGTTCAGGGACTGATTTTGTCAGGCCCTGCAGCTTTCCCAAGTTTCTTTTATCTGTAGCCATCTCTTCACCTGGCCAGTAGTGACAGATAAGTGGTGGGGTAGGAGTTGGGGTGAGTCCCTTGAAGATGGCTGTATAACTGGTGAAGATAGAGGTGCAAGTTCTTTGAGTAAGGCTGTGGGATGAGGGTTGGTGAATGGTTGTGAGATGAGCAGGGGAGAAATAGTGTAAACAATGGGGTGGGAAAAGGTGTTTGATCTGGGGGAGTTGGGGAAGAGTGGTGTTCAGATGTGGAAGAGAGGGCATCGTGTTGAACCTATGGAAGAACAAATTCAGCTTGTTAGCTCTTTCCAGTCTCCCTCCATCCACCCCCAGCAGGTTGTTGTTTTGCTTTAAAGCTGGCGATCTGCTCCATGCCAGCCCACACCTTCCTTGCGTTAGTCTGCCCTCCAGCTTCCTTCTGCAGTCTTCTTTGTTCTCCCCCAATCTCACCTTCGACTCCTTCTGCACCCTCATCCTCTGTTCCTTGTTTTTCTGCCTGAAACCCTGCTTCTTTTTTTAATCAGTAGTCCCTTCAGGTCCTTGGTTTATTAAGAAAACTACATACCCTCCTAAGTGGAACTACAGTGTTCGTGCAGAAACTGATGTAGTCTGTTATGTAGTTGTTCATGTCTTCCCCAGCTGGTTCACATAACACTTCCCAGTTTGTGGTCTCAAAACAGATCTGCAGACCCTTCTCTGCCTCTTGTGCCCATATACTTATGTTCTTCTTTGTCACAGACTGTCTTAGGACAACAGGATGTGAGGGTCAGTAGAAACACGTCAGACCTTCCCAGTGGGGGCAGAGCAGATGAAGTGTATGCACCTTTCACACTTGCATACAGGAGACATCAGCTGCCGGTGTGACGTAAACAATAACCAGAATGGTGACCATGAACTCCCATGGCAGATAATATGGATGTAAACCAACAGCTAACAGTTCAACGTCTGGGCAATAGTGCAACTCCTTCACAGTAACATGTCCCAGGTTACACCATTTGCTGTTTACAAATAGTGCGACTGCCTGAAAGCCAGGGATGGAAGGATTTGACTCCAGAATATCCTTGCGCGGCCTTGTCTCAACGAAACAAAGCACACTGCACTCCCAAATGTGCTGAGCTCGTCCATATTACTGTCAAAAGACCTAACGTTTCCCATGACGATGGAGGAAACGAAGGGCTTGGTATCATCTCCTCTTTGCCTTTGTTCTGGATCCAGCTTTGCGCATTCTGTACAGTCTCAGCAGTTCTTCAGGAATATTGAACCTCATTCCAGTATGTGGCGCAGATCTTTGGAGTGCCAGCAGCTAAATCGTGTTTGTACATGAAGCAACCTGCTCTGTCCCTGTGGTTCTCCATTCCGAGTGTAGAGTGCATAATAAATAATAAAAAAAAATCTAAGTAGAAAAACCTAATAGAGGTAACATAAGTAAGATACAACATCTCTTGAGACAGGACCTGCTGCAATCAACTGTCACTAGCACGACGCCATCTTCCCATCCACCAGTGACACTGAGTTATAGTGGCTAGCTAGCCAGCCTTTGGTTATATAGGAATGTGACGGTGCTTACTTCTTAATTTTTATAGTAAGATTTCTTAGAGACATTCTTGAAAAAAATACTTTCAGCTGTATAGACTAACAATGTTGATTATGCAGCCAGTTGCAGTTTCACCTACTAGATACTGATACTGCTGTTACTACAGCCTCATTAGATAACATTAGCTGCATTTGTGCAGATTAGACTGACTTGCACTTGAAGTTCTTGAAAAATGTCTAATTTGCTGCATTTTGCAGCAATCTCTCATGCCCTTTTCTTCTTTGCTCCACCTGGCTGCTTCTTGTCTAAATCAGTTGCAAGACAGGCCAAGCCACCAGAATTTCTCAGAAATCTCTCAATGGCCAATCCAGGCCTGGGCTAAAGACATGATTGTTCAAATGCACAAGCTATAACAGCCATCTGAGTTATTGACTGCATAATACTGAAGCAGTATTAATAGTAATTAATTATTAATAGTACTACTCTTAAATTTTGATTCTGCAGCTTCTCATAACCTAAAGCTAAAATCACCACTGTCCTCCACATAAAACAATTTCTTCACATAAAGCAAGAGTTCTAAAGCATTTCACTACGACTAGCATGGCATACCAAACTGATAGGCTTAAGGGAACTTTCATTCTTCACTGTAAAACTTTTAAATAAAAATGACCCTAACCCTTTCAAATTAATTAGACTTTTGTGCAGTCTTTACCTGTCTCTGAGAATCATTAAAATAGGCTGGAACAGTCACAACAGCATTCTTCACTGTATGGCCCAAATAATTCTCTGAAAAAGAGCACTAATTAACAAATGAACACACAAAATTCTGTCTTGTGAAAATTTTGTCTCAATATTTTAAAGGAACTCTTACCTGCAGTCTCTTTCATCTTCATCAGAATAAAGGCCCCAGCCTGGCTAGGGGAGTACAGCTTTCCATGGGCCTCTAACCAGGCATCTCCATTGGATGCACGTACTATCTTATATGGAACATTCTTTCTGCAAATGAAGATCCACACAGCTAATTTGTTCATTGTGCATAACACCCTGCTTACTAGTAGCAGTAATAATAACACTCCATAACAATATTATTATTAATAACAACAATAACAATATCATCATTGCTTTGTCACTCAGCTTGGGCTAGGCAGAAGATTGTGTGCCAGACAGAGAAGCAATTACACTTGGGGTGGGATGTTGTACAGTATACAGGTGGCATTGTTTCACTAGTAACGAGACCAGGCATAATCAGTGTTATCAAGAACTAATTTAAACGCACACACACTAATATATATATATATATATATATATATATATATATATATATATATATAAATATAAAATTGGAGAGAAAAAACTAGCACCCTGGTCACACACACACTCAAGTTGAAAAGAACATACATGACTTCTAGATGAGCCTATCACTCCACCCTAATAGAGGACAACAAAAATAATCCTGGATTCTAAATTAATACTGTTGCAAAGTTAACTAGGCAAAAAGACCACCATAGAATCATGCACAACATCGGTATTCAGTGGCGCTGACTGATTTTTTTCAATGACCATTGAAAATATTAGACACAATTAATTACTAATTGAACTCAGTATTAATGTAAAGCCAGACAATTTGATAACTAACCATGTACATGACAATATAACCACATCAGATCAGCAATTAGGATGCTTTACTCCCCTTTGAGAGACCGAACTAATTTCCTCATCAAAATCAACTTGTGAACTAGTTCCCTTGCATAAAAAATTCTTTCTAACAGATACTACCAGAAGTAATCAAAACTCTATCACAAATAAGCAGTTATTCCCTGCGCACTGACTATGTACCTGAATCATTTAAACTAGCAATTATCAAATCCCTGATTAAAAAAAACCGGACCATGACCCCTGTCCAACTATAGGCCAAAAACAACCCTCCCCTTTATCTCCAAGATCCTAGAAAAGGTTGTAGCACAGCAGCTATGCTCATACCTACACAGGAATAAGATTCATGAAATCTATCATGCCTATCTATTCAGGCCTCATCACAGCACAGAGAGCACTACTTAATTCTGACGAGACAGAAGCACTACTAGGACCACAGGCAGCTGTGATTACGTAGTAGCTCTGGGTGGCCTTTCACTTACATCATGTGCAGCAGTAAAAGACCTTGGTCTGATTATTGAATCCAATCTCTAATTTGAAACTCATGTTGATAATATTATATGGATAACCTTTTTTCATCTCAGAAACATTGCTAAGACAAGAAATTTAATGTCACTACACGAGGCATAAAAAGTACTTCACACTTGCGTTACCTCTAGGATTATTATAATGTCTTGCTGTCTTGATGTTCCAGTAGGTGCATAAACAAGCTCCAGTTAGTCCAGAATACTGCAGCCAGAGTTCTTACTAGAAGCAGCAGATATGATCACCCCTATCTTATCCATACTGCACTGGCTCCCAGTAAAATTTTCCACTTATAAAATACTGCTATTGCCCAATATAGCACTGAATTGTCTCACACCACAGCACCTGAGCAAACATGGTCATTTATGATCTGCCACACCTGGTTTGATCAAAAGGCGCAGGCCCTTTTTGGTACCTCGAAAAAATGAAGGCTACAGCAGGGGGCAGAGGTTTCTTTTTTAATTCTAAGTTGAAAACATTTGTTTAGTCAAGCCTTTCGTTAATAAGCTTTTCTTTTGGGTAAAGGCACAGATCTGGAGGGTTCATGGGCCTAGAGAGGTTTGGAAAACTGGGATGTTTGGCTGAGGTGCTACAAGGGATCCTAGGAAAAGACATGTTACCATGTCCCCCGAAGCTTGACCAGAAACACAGGATCCTCGCCCCCAAACCCAATCCAGGCAAGAAAAGAAGGGTTGTCATCATTCGATTCCGCCATAAGATAAAGGACAAAGTTATTCAAGAGGCCCAAAAGAGGAGAGGACAGGTACAGTACAATGGCCAACCAACTGCTATCTATGTGGATTATAACACCAGGATTCTGGAGCTTCGCGGCCAATACTACAACAAGATGAACTGTACAACCCAGGTTTTAGGCCAACAATCCTATATCCAGTTAGTCACTTGCTTAATATTTAACACCATGCACGCACCAAGGGATATATTCATGGCAGAAGCCATGGCAAGTTATAAATAATACAAACATTTTAAATAGTCAAAACAATTTAAAAGTATCAAATATATTGTACTGTACAAGCTAATCTAAACGAATAGTTTCAAATCATTTTAAAAATTCCAAAATTCTTCATCCATTAATAACATGTAAGAGTCTTGAATGTCTTTTGCGACATTGTGTATACACAGTCTGAGCACAATGATTTTAAAATAAAATGTCAGTCTTCTGCCAATAACAGGGCTGATTTCATGCAGCTGGTTATCCTCAGAAATATACATATATATTTTAAAATAATAAATTGATCCCTTTTAATAAATTAATAATTATAATTTATAATTATTTATAAATCATTCCTGCATACTTCTATACAAAACATGTAAAAAGGCTGCCACATCTGGATATATGTATTAAATGATGAACCAGACATGAAATCTGTTTTCCATTTGGTGTTGATTGAAAGCTAGTTAAGAGATGTTTTTAACAATTCTAATACTGCCGTGTGACCACGTAATGTATATGCATGTTGGCTATTGCAATCCGGAGCTATTGGGCTATTGGACTTCACAAGTACAAATCTCACAGGCTCTCCACAAAAGAACAAAACCAACACATGACTATTGTGCTGTCTGAACATTTTTAATCCATGGGTTGCACAGTTTGGGACCTCTGGTGTTCAAATAGTGCAAATGCATTACAGTGCAAATTTTGTTGAACTTCAGGTCATGTTGCTAAATATACGACAAGTTTAATATCAATACATAAAAGGATTGTTGAGATATGCCGTCAGTTCCTGTCTGGCAAATCTGAGAAATTTATTTTATTTTTTTCCCCCGGACTGATCTCATAATATAATTTTTCTGATGATCAGATACATTTTCTATGAGAAGAAGAAAAAACTGTTTTACTGAATTGCAACATGGTCCTGTTTGGCAGACCACAAATTTCTTTCATTTCTAATGTTGCGCACCTTCCACCGTCCTTGATAATGTAACTGCTGACAGAAGTAGCAGGAAGAATTTTAACAAGCAAATTAATTAGCAAAGAAACTGAATGTTCTTAAATGGCCGAGTCAGTCACCTGAAATAAGAATCTTGATTTAATGTCGAGTGGTTAAAAAGTTATGAGCAATTTTACAAATTTGTTAATTATAACACCACCTAGAGGTGACTTTAGACAAGCCTCATGGAGACCCTTAGGGTGATGTCAGTTATCTATAAAGTCTGGTAAGAATACGTCACACCATTACTGAGATATGCCTTCACATACTATTTGGCAGTTTTGCCGTCAAATTCATTTGCATGTTAAGAACAAACTGTTCCATATATCAGAAATAATAAAAAAAAAAAGGCGGAAAATCCATTATGGCATAAGTTAACATCAGTGTCTGCTGAACTCAGCTTGACCTAAAGATAAGATTCTAGGTAAAGTAGAATCTCTTTTCAACAACATTCCGCTGCAGAGTTATTAATGTAAACGTATGTCCAAATATGCCGTATTGTTGGTGTTAAAGGGCTTGAGTGGCGTACACCAAAACTGCGTTGAAGGTAGCTGAGACTATCCTCAAGGGTAATAAAAAGAAGAAAACTTATAACCACTAAAGGGTATCTATGCACCTTTGGTGCTTGGGCCCCTAATAAGAGGAAGCGGTAATAGACATACACAGTGTAAAAAAAAAAAACTTACAAATCTTTCTGTACTTCTGGGTCATCAAAGCGTCTCCCAATCAGGCGCTTGGTTGCGTAGAGTGTGTTGTTTGGATTAGTCACAGCTTGCCTTTTGGCTGGCATACCCACCAGTCTCTCCCCTTCAGCTGTGAAGGCTACAACTGATGGAGTTGTCCTTGCACCTTCTGCATTTTCAAGCACCTGTTACCAGATGTTTAAAAAAAAAAAAAAAAAATAAATAAATAAATAAATAAATAAATAAATAAAAAAAAATTCATTATTTGTTCCATAATGAGCTCTAGTAGTCAGCTTTATATGCATTTCATGACTTTAAATATGGGGGGGAAGAAAAAACAAACAAACAACCAAAAAAAACGCTATCCCAGACTGAAGTCATCACAGATCATTACCTCATCTCATTCAAAATGTATTTTAGTCATAATAAAACTCAGGGTGGCAATCACGCTCAGGTGTGGCAATCACGTCAGCTATTGTACAAAGTTCTACTGAAAATTTCCCAGAATTGCAAAACCTTGATTGGTTCATCATCTGACCCCAAAGATCATATACGGTGGCTCGGTCAGGTGCCTGAATGCTTACAGTCAACGATCTGCTACACTCTAGATAATATTGCCCCATTTAAAGGAAAAATAATTGGAGAGAAAAAGCTAGCACCCTGGTATAGCGATCACACACGAACTTTAAAACAGACCACTCGAAAACTAGAACGTTAATGGCATCAAACTAAATTGGTAGTTCAAATAGCATGGAAGGAGAGCCTTTTGAGCTGTAGAAAAGCTCCTTGTGCTGCTATATCAACGTATCTCTCCACCTTAAAGAAAATAAGAAAAATAATCCTAGATTCTTATTTAATACTATAGCAAATTTAACTAGGAATAAGTCCACAATAGAAACATGCACACAATCATTATATAGCAGTGATGACTTCATGAATTTTTTCAATGGTAAATTTGAAAATAGACAAAAAATTGACAGTTCCGACTGTACAGTTTTATAACTAACCATGTAGATGATATAATAACATCAGATCAACAACTGCAATGTTTTATTCCCTTTCAAGAGACCAAACTAATTTCGCCAAATTCATTATCAAATGCACGTACCCAAATCTTTTAAACTAGCAGTTATCAAGCCCTTGATTAAAAGCCTGACCTTGACCCCTGTCAGCTGTCTAACTATAAACCAATATCAAACCTCCCCTTTATCTCCAAGATCCTCGAAAACGTTGTAGCATACAGCTATGCTCATACTTACATAGGAATAACATTCATGAAATGTATCAGTCAGGATTTAGGCCTCATCATAGCACAGAGACAGCACTGGTTAAAGTGGTAAATACTTACTACTGGGACTTACTACTGGCCTCACTACTGGCCTCTGATCAGGGTTGTGTCTCTGTGCTTGTGCTGCTTGACCTTAGTGCAGCCTTTGATACCACTGATCATGCTGTTCTCCTCGATAGTCTATAAAATGTAGTAGGCATTAAAGGAACGGCCCTTTCCTGGCTCAGGTCTTATTTGACTGATCGTTATCAGTTCGTAGACGTAAATGGTGACTTCTCTACGCATACTACGGTACAGTTTGGTGTCCCGCAAGGCTCTGTTTTAGGCCCACTGCTGTTTTATTTATATATGCTACCTCTGGGCAAAATTATTTGTAAACATGGTTTCTTCTACCACTGTTACGCTGATGTATGTTTCAGCAAAGCCAGATGACAGAAACCAGCTTAATAAAGTTGAGGAATGTGTAAAAGACATTAGAAATTGGATGCTTATTAACTTTCTCTTAACTCTTACAAGACAGAAGTACTTGTACTAGGACCACATGCAGCTAGAAGTAAGCTTTCTGATTACATAATAAATCTGGATGGCCTTTCTGTTTCATCATGTGCAGCAGTAAATGACCTTGGTGTGATTATTGACTCTAGTCTTCCATTTGAAGCTCATGTAGATAATATCACTAGTACTGCTTTCTTTCATCTCAGAAATATTGCTAAAATAAGAAATATATTGTCACGACACGATGCAGAAAAATTAGTTGTAAAGTATGCTTTTTTTTTTTTTTTTCTACCTCTAGGTTGGATTATTGTAATGCCTTGCTGTCTGGATGCTCTAGTCGATGCATAAACCAGCTCCAATTAGTCCAGAACGCAGCACAGAGAGTCCTTACTAGAAACGGAAGATATGACCAAATCATCTTTAAAGATGATATCACTATTTATACAGATTTGAGGTACGTTTTCAGAGTAGCATACTACTTCGGTAAGATTTGGCACCCGCCAGGATTTCACTTGGCTGACGGCAAGCCCATTTCTCATGCTACTCTAGTACCAGATTTTTTGCAGGCATGTTTATTACCTTGCAAGTTGGCCACAGTTAAAATACCCCTGCATGTACCTGGAAAACCCTTGGAAGCGCGAGGTAATCATCTTGCAGATGAGGTCGCAAAGTGGGCTGCTAAACAAGGCATACAAAGCCCACATATAACTACAGATTGTGTTTATTCTGAACATTTTTGGGTCCAGAAATTGCGAGCTACCACTAAGTTGTTATTGAGTGTGTGTCTCACTTGTCCCAGAGCAAACATTTCAGGGCCATCTGCCAAACATGATGCTTTGCTGCCACCTGCTGGCCTTGTCAACACCTGCAGGTTGATTTTACTCATATGTCTCCTGTCTAACACATATCTATTGGTGATTGTTGACAGGTTTTCCAAATGGGCTGAAGCTTTCCTGTGCACTAAGGAAAATGCCAGCATGGTGGTCAAGATCCTAGCCAAGGAGATCATTCCCAGATATGGCATAACCATAGTCATCAGTAGTGATACTCGCACTCCTTTTGCATCACCAGTAACACAGAAATTGATAAAATACCTTAACATTAATGGTATTTCCACATTCCCTCTCATTCACAATCCACTGGTGGACAAACAGAAACAAACAGAACCCTAAAAGACAGACCGACCAAGGCTAGTGTCGACACTGGTAAGAATTGGGATGACTTGTTGCCCGCGGTTCTACATGAAATTCATGTCATCATCCACCATAACACGCACCTTGGGAGGTATTAATGGGTCATCCATTCCCTACATCTTAGGTGAAAGGTAATGCTGGTATTTCTTTTACAGGAGACCTGGATGGTGTTCTTTGCAAATAAACTCATAACTTGATCAAAAAACTTAACAGCCTGCATGGATATGTATCCCTTTCTCTACCTCTCCCCATAGATTCCAGGACACACCTTTACAAGCCTGGGTACAAGGTCCTGGTGAAAATGCTGGTTGGTGGCGCCACCTACAGCAACCCTACAATGGTCCTGGCTGTGACTTGAACAGCAGTTCTGACAGACTCTCAACCTCAGTGGATCCATGCAAGCAAGCTTAAAACAGTGCCTCTACAATCAAGCAGCCCACAGGTGGCCCAACCACTAGTGCCTCTACAATCAAGCAGCCCTTAAGGGGCCCAACTGTTTATTATTTTTATATTGATTGTTTACATGTATTTACTGACATCATAATTTTTGTGCACCTGTTTTAGCTCTTGCAAATCGGAAAAAGGTATGTTTTATCATACTTTGGCAATGCTGTGGTATATTAGAAGGGGATTCATGCTGTACTTGAAGACATTTTTATATATATAAAAAAAAAAAAAAAAATCACAGCTAATAATGTCAAATGCTGCACTCAAACCCAAAAGTTCAGAAAGACATCCACAATCTGAGGCAAGCAGTAGGTTACTGACCACTTTAGCCAGCCCTGTACTATGATTGTTCAAAAAACAGACTGAAATACATTATGCTTGCTATAACTGCTTAGCACAGAAGAACGCTACTGAGTGACAACTTTCCCATAGGTGCTAGGTCTAAAGTAGTGGTATTCAAATTGTAGCGAGTGTTCCCCTAGTGGGGGCGCAGCAGATGGGGCATGGGTCAGACGGAAAATACAAAAAAAATTAATATTTTTAAATGACTCACTCAAACCCGCTCACCTTTACACATTTTACATAAGAGCTCCGCATTTACAACATAAAACGCAAAAATACATCAAAAGTGTTCTTTTATCCTCCTCAAAAAAGCGACAATATGAGCCAATCAACATTTGAATCTGGTATTATTGACAACTGTGCAGATGGCTTGAGCTCTCCGCTTGAGGGATGTGTGAAATGGCATTTTTCATTCTTTTGCTTGTTATACAGCACTCAATATTTTTAACTAAGAGTCTATCAACCTAGCACATCTTGATTTGGCAATTTTGACTCAAGGGGCCAACAGGGGCAGCTTAGCAATGCTGGGATTTGAACTCTCAACCTTCCGATCAGGAGTCCAATGTCTTAACCACTGAGCTACCACTTTATTTAGAGCTGAGCTCTGACTGGTCATTCCAAAACTTAGCTATTTTATCTGACGCCGTTCCTTTGTTGATTTGTGCTTTGGGTCGTCATCATGCCGAAAGGTGAAATCTTCAGCTGTAACAGAGGCCTGCAGGTTTTGTGGCAAGAGAGCCATCCATGATTCCCGCTGTTCTTTACTAAAGCCCCATTTACATTTACTACATCAGTCTTCCACTGCATTTAGAAAGTACAAATTTCCTGCAAATCATCTCATATACCTTTACAGACCATTTCAGATATTTTAATCGCATGGTCTGGTAAAGAAGCTTATAAACGAATGAGAGATGAGATAATAAATGAAGCTATGAAAAGAAGCTGCTTTCATCTCTGCTGTTATAGCATCACCTGTATTCATTAGCCTGGCAGCAGAGAGCTCTACCGGTCAGCACGATTTCCAAATGGTCTCACAATGATTACACATTTTCTGGCTAGGGCAATGATGCAGTTGATTAGTTGGTCCTTTGTTGCTGTCCGGGATGCATCGAGATGCATCGAGATGCATCAGGGGGACAGGAAGAGGAGTATAGGGACCTGGTAGACAAATCTGTTGCGCAGTGTGGAAAGAACCATGTACTTCTCAATGTGGCCGAAACCAAAGTTGATGATGGTCAACTTCAGGAGGAAAAGGACCAATAATGGGACAGGACGTTGAGCTGGTTGACACCTACAAATATCTTGGTGACCACCTCAACAACAGGCTGGGGGACAACCAGCTGAAGGTCAGCACGGAAGATGAGTACAAGAAGCGCATAAGCAGCATGATACAAGAAGCTTAAAACGCTAATGATGCTCACAATCACTAATGATGCGCTCTTCTGTTGATTTGCTTTTTTTAAATTTTTTTTTTTTTTTTAAAGAATTTTGGAAAGTGTGCCGAAAAGCACTGTGAAAAACACAAGCCCCAACTCTGCTGATATTCCAACTGCCTCTGCTCACATCCACACTGGGGGATCTACACACTGCTTCAGTTTATAGCATACAATTATAGAAGTGGATTGATCTATAATCACACTATCCGGTGTGACCCAGATGAGGATAGGTTCCCTTTTGAGTCTGGTTCCTCTCAAGGTTTCTCCCTCTTGTCTAAATTTCTTTTTAAATTATATCCGGATTTCTGTAAAGCTGCTTTGAGACAATGCCCATTGTTAAAAGTGCTATACAAATAAAATCGAACTGAACAGAACAGATTCTACTTTCTGAGGAAGCTGAGGTGCTTTAATGTTGGCAGCAAGATGGTGGAGACCTTCTACCAGTCTGTTCTTGCAAGTGCTGTCTTCTTTGCAGCAATATCCTGGGGAGGCAACATTAGACACAGGAGAAACAAGGAAGCTCAACAATCTGATTAAGAAGGCTGGATCTGTCCTGAGATGTTCTGTGGACAGGTGTGATGTGGTTGTGGTAAAGAGGACAGTAAACAGGCTACTGTCCATGCATCACATCTCATCCATGACTTATTGGGCAAACATCAGAGCACTTTCAGCAACAGACTCATTCAGGTCCACTGTAGAAAGAAATGGTATAGGAGTTTTTTTTTTGTTTTGTTTTTTTTTAAACCAACAGTGATCACTCTGTACAACAGTTCATCACTGTGCTGGGACATTACAGTGCATTAGAGCCTTTTTCCATTAATAAGTTCATCGGACATTTGTTTGCATTTTTGCAATATACAACTTACTGTAGATGTTCCGTTGATCATATCTACTTTGCTGCATACCTGTTGTTACTACTTGCAATGTCACTAACATTTACTCAAAGGACTGGTATTTAAAGTTACATTTACTTTATTCTTACTGTATATGTTTTTTTTTTTCCTCTTGATTATTTCTTACTGCAAACATCATTCTTTTGCTGCTGCTGCAATGTGTGAATTTCCTCCTGGGATTAATAAAAATATCTATCTATCCATCCATCCATCTACCTATGATGTTGGCACCACCATGCTTCACAAATGGATATGGTATTTTTTTTTTTGGATGATAAGCTGTCTTGTTTTTGTGCCAAATAGATCTTTTAGAATTATGTCCAAAAAAGTTCTACCTTGGTCTCATAAAACCTCAACACATCTGCCACATAGGTGATTCATGCAGACTTGGTTGCTTTGAGAAAAAAGGCTTCCATCTAACCACCTGTCCCTATAGCCCAGACACAAAAAAAAAAATGGAAAGATTGTTGATACATGCAGTGAGTGACTAGTACTTGCCAGCTATTCCTGCGGCTCCTTTAATACTGCTGTATGTCTCTTGGCAGATTCCCTGATAAGGTTTTGTTTTTTCCTTTTGTCAGTTTTGGAGTGAAATCCTGTTCTTTTTAATGTCACTGTGGTGCCCCATTTTCTCTACGTGTTGATGGTCTTCACAGTGTTCCATGGTACATGGTGTTTTGGAAAATCTTTTGTATCCCTCTCCTGAGCAATACCTTTCAACAATGAGTATTTGCGTTGTAAGCTCATTGTGCAGTCTTCAGCAGTCAGAAGAAACCAGAAGATATATCTTATAGATACAGCTGATCTTTATTTATGTAAATTCTGAGCAGTCACATACCCCATAATCTGCACACTTCTCAAACTAGGTAAGTTTTTTCTTCTTCAGGGACATCATGCTCATCACATAAGAAAACTGCCTTTTTTAAACTCAAATCAAAGCGTCTTGGTGACTGTTAGCCAGAATGTGCCAGAATGATACAGTTTTCAGAAATTACAGGATCTTCATGAACACCCAATATCTAGTGTAAATGATTCTATGAAAGATTTATGAAGAAATCCGTTCTTAGCCAGCTTAATAAATGAGGCCCACCGATTCCAAAATAAGATCTATTGTGTGACTGAACTTGTGAATGATATTCTCAGCAACACTATTGTAATAAAAATACATTTTCATTCTCCATATGAATACTGAAATCAAACATTCAAGCATGCTTGAATAGAATTTTCCCCACCATAACACCTACTGCACCCTATTAGCTGAATGATTAAACAAGGTGGCCTTGGAGCGCCAATTATGTGGCACCAACCCCAACCAGATATGTCAAATGACATTTAATAGTCATTTGAATCAGCAATCAGGTGTGTCTGCTGCTTGGTTGGAATGAAAACATGCAGTCACAAAATAGCCTATTGTGGATAAGAGTGAGGACCCCTGCATTACAACCTCCATAATCTTTATTGTACTATATTTAGCTTCATGTGGATAAAACTTTTTTGGCCCCAAAAATAACATAGCCCTTTTTAATGAGAAAAAGGAAAGCTCAATTGGTTACCTGAAAATAATTTCTTTCTACAATGGGCATAACAACCACAATAACCAAATAACAACCACAATATTGCATGAATAATTGGCTATCCCTGTACATATAAAGAGGTCACCAGTTAAAGAGTCCCACACATACGGCTAAGGCACTTTTAAAACGTGTGCAGAAAAAAAGTGCTCTAGATCAAGCAGACTTTAATATACTCCTCTTCCCATATATCATGTTGTAGAACTCCTAAACCATCAGCCCACCTCACGTAAATTCACTGCCAAAAACATGTTTAAAAGAAACAAATTTTCTAAAAGAATTTTGTAAAAATAAACAAATAATTAAGTTCCATTGAAAATATAATTTTATTAGTGAAACAGAAGAGGCATCTGACCTTTGCTTGTTTACCATCCATGACAGCCACACAAGAATTTGTGGTCCCCAGGTCAATTCCAATCACTGCTCCTTTGATTGCTTCTGAACTGTAACACCCATTCAACACCACAAGATGAAAAATATGTAAATGAAATTAAAAACTGCACAGTGGACAAAACCTTTTAACGACTGTTGCACTTTACTCACGCATATTCACGTCTGGATGCAGTCTGAATGGCATTTTCCGTCAACCGATTCCAGCAAGCCTAGGAAAATTATTGCTCTTAGTCAAAATACTATTGTAAGATGATTGAACAATTTGAAAGGCTAAAACTTGTTGACTGTAGTTGGCTATACACTCAACAGTGGAACCCACTTCGGTTCAAAACATGTATATTAAAACTGTCTGATTAGGTCGTTCATAATCACACAACGGAATCATGGCTCATATAACAAATAAATAATTATCAATAGACTACACACTGAAGGGAAAACCAAAAACACATAGCTATATCTGTGCTATTACATACGTCTATTCAGTCTTCCATCTAGAAACTTGTACAGCTAGCTAAAATATCCAACTATGGTACGTAGACTATTTACTAGCGAGAAACAGAGTAAAATCCAACTGAACCTAGCTAGCACAATTTATGTCCTTTTCATAAACAGCTAATATGCAGTACTAACAACGACAAAGCTTGAAACAAACATGAAAGTAACTGTTCTTTTCTGTGTAAACGTTAGCTTTAGCATCCCATGACATTGAGAAACCAAACGTCTAAATCTACGATTAGCACATTGAAGAAGATATCACTGTAGCGCTAGACATTTGGTGAAAATAATTCTTTAAGGAAACCTCACATTTGTGACGTATATAGGTACGGAAAATAACCCACCTTTTTCACAAAAGAGGATACACCTCGAACGCAGCTTGGAGAAAAGGTTCGTGAAACTGTTTTTGCTACGTTTAACATTTTTCCTTAATATGTAAACACGGGTATTGTATACTATTCTATTACCGAACCAAGAACGCAGTGACAAATAATTTCTCCTAAATGAATTCTATTAATCCTCACAGTCAATACGACCAGATGACTTCCACTTTGCAGTGCTTCTGGAACTATCTCTCACACCACATGGCTTGATGACACCACTAGGCAACACCACGTGGCCCCCCCTTCATGGAAGCAAAGGAAAATTGCCTGATTAAAAACTTTTTTTAAAATCAAGTTTTAACAACAAAAAAAGACGTTTGTGGTTTATGAACAATATTATTATTATGTTTATTAAATATGAATGGATCTAGTTATTCGTGCCTAGCAAACGCAAGAGGCTTGAGTAACTGAGAATCAAAGTTATACGGCAGATCAATGGACCTCAAATACAACAAACATCTGAAGGTCGAAACAGGACCCCGAAGAAGGTCGTACCAGACTTTGATCATGCCCACTACCCAGACCCAGTATTTGTAATTAAATGTCTTTGTCATACTGTACATGTATTTATTTAGACGCAAATATTTCCCCAGTCAGTCAATGGAATTCTGTGTTCCACCAATCACCGAGCATTCCTTAATGGTGAATTTGCGCTTTTGGGCCATGCTCATTGTAGGGTGCATATGTAAAAATAGCAGAGAAAACTGAATGTTCTTTAGGCTTTATATACTGTATACAATCATGGGCCAATATATTAGGAACACCATACTTTGCTTTCAGAACAGCCTTAGTTCTTCGTACCATGGCTTCCACGAGATTTTGGAAAAATACCTTTGAGATTCTGGTCCACGCTGACATGATTGCATCACATAATTTCTACAGAATTGTCAGCCGTACGTTCATGTAGTGAATCTCCTGTTTTACCACATCTCAAAGGTGCTCTATTGGATCTAGTCACTGGAGAGGCCACTGAAGTACATAGAACTAATTTTCATTTTCATTTCATGGAACCAGTTTGAAATTATTTGTGCTTTGTAATATGGCACATTATCATGGAAGTAGCCATATTTTAATTGCCATTTTTAATTGCCAAGTGGTGCCCCTCGTCAGCAGCATTAACACATTTCATTTTTAATAGCACTTATTCCAATAAATCAAAGGCATTAAGTACTAGAATAGCAGCCAGCTGTGGGGTCTCACAGCAATGCAAGTCAGTGACTACTGCATGCAGACACAGCAACACCACAATATGTACTCTATCCCATCTTCCTGCTGTTAAAATAAGAATCTGTGAAAACTACAAAACTTTGAATTATATGAAAATGACTTTTATTAACAGACTATTGGTTTACTATTGTATGTTTTGTCTTGGGGACACCCTCTGTGTTTATGTTTGACTAATAACATGACTGCATCCCTGCAGACCAAGTCCCATGAGTCCCAATGAGTTTAATGTTGAATGCAGTGTCATGCAAACTAAAATAATCAAAATGATACCTAAAGTAAGCAGTTTGTTTTTCTATTAAAATGATCATTAGATTCAAGTTAGCATTTTTATATGAATACTTTTTTTTTTTTTTTTACTTATTTAGTTTACTTTAATTGACATAATTAGGACTCAGTAGCCAGACTGAACATTTTATTACATATTTTTAGACACTATAGATATCATTACAAGGTTAAAGATTACAGTAAATATAAAAATTCTACACACCCCTGTTAAAATTGCAGGTTTTTGTGATGTAAAAAAAAAAGGAAAATATATTGCAAAACTGCAGTGTAAAAAATGTTCTGTAAAATACTGTAATTCTACAGTATTCATACTGTGAATTTACTTTACAGCCTATTACTATAAAAATAAAATGCAGTACATGCATTTAAATTAGATTATTTTAAATTTTTATTAATTATTGTAGAAAGGCATAATTGACAATACAATAACTTAATTTAGCTGATTAGAAAACATAAGTTATCTATCTTAAATGCAATTAACAGTAGAACATTACTGCTCTGTGGGCTACAGACAACTGCTTAAAATACTTTAAATACATTGTTCTGAAAAATCTGTAAAATAAGCAATAAACAATTTACAAATTATATAAATACATTTTTTTTATTTAAAAAGGCAGTGTCAACAAAAAATTCTGCTGCTATAAAAAAACAAAACAAAAAAGACCTGTTGGACAACCGAAGAAACAAACCAAACAGATTTTGAGTAGCAAAATAAAAGATGCCTAATGTCTGCTCGAAATAATGGCAATAAACAAAAATTCATAAATTTCATGTCAGAGGTTGCCCTTTGCAAAAGATGAAAACACCTGAGACCTAGTTGAAACTCCTTCCAAATTTTTGTTATAACTGACTTATCTTGAACTTGAAATTGAATCAAACAATTGGCCTTAATGCCAAGGCAACTAATGCAGAGGAAATAAGTGTTTAACTTAAGAATCCTGTGAGGTACACTTATGTTCTCTCAAAAAGCAATTTAAAATATGCACATTATCTAAATTTACTGCAGTGTGTTTTGTGCTGTCTGTGAAAATATACATCAGTTTGACCATTGTGAAAATAATGCATCATGAGCAACATTTGTAAATCAAACTGCGCTATTAAGATCATTTTGAAAATATACAAAAAATAAGAACTTTTTTGAAAATTAGCATCAATAGCAACATTTGGGGGAAAAAAACTGTTCAGTTTCCTTTTTACCTTTTAAAAGAGTCCTGTGAGGTACGTGCATGCTTAACTTCAGAAATAGCTTGGGTGGGTGTTGACAGTCCTGATTCAGAGAGGAGAATTCTCAGTCTGTTACAGATGACCACAACTTGGCTGGTTGTTGCGCCTCTTCCAGATTTATTCCAGTGTTACCACTGTAAAACAGCAGCAAACAAAATAATTGATCAAAATAACTCTAGAATCGGGAATGTACAATAACAAAGCATAATCAGTGCTCATAGAGCTGATAATACTAAAGTGTCTTGTGGTTTAATGTAGCAAAATCAGTCTGTCAAAACAACACAGAGAGAGAGAGTGAGAGACGAGAGAGAGCTCACTGACCTGTATGAAGTCCCATTCAAAGTCAATGAGTTCTTCAGTAGTGTGGAGACATGTATATTGACTGTGTAAGACAACTTCTGGACAATCACATCTGTCTTCTTGGACACAACCTTGCCCCGGGTGGCCTTTGTTCCTCTTTCTGAATTGATACCAAAGAAGCACCTGAAATCAGAATAGTCTAAGATCAGAGACTGAATTGAAAACTATTAGGAACATCTTGTAGTCTTAAAGGGGTAGTTTGAGTTTTCTTACATTAGGTTACTATCCAGTACTGATATCACAAGGTATTTTGTAGAATTCTGCTGCCTGATTTTCTATATCTTGGAACTATTTTATTTGTTGAAAATTGCCAGTGTACTACTACGCACTGGAGCCAGTTCACATATTATGACTCTATTCAAGCTTATAGGCTGTGTGATTTGAGGGCTCCACTGCATAGTAATACACTAGCATAATTCAACAAAAAAATATTTTCAAGATATAGATGTCACGGTTCATGGGTTCACCGGCCTCTTCTGGCCGTTCTGTGTACTACCGTTGATTAGTTCACTAGTTTCAGCTGCTACTCATTTACTGCTCTATTTAAGCCTCAGTGTTTGTCCTGTCTTTGTCAGATCGTTGTTTCATGTCTGTGTTCTGTGCAGCACCTGTGGTTAGCGCTGTTTCCCGGTTCCCTGCTCTCTGGTGGATTACTGTCGTCATTTCTGGATTATTGGACTGTTGCATCCATTGCAGCCGAGCGCCACCGAGGAAGCCTGCCATCACTGCACCCATGACTTTCTGTCCACAGTACTTTGTTTGTTTTGTTCACTCTACAGCTCTAATTAAAAGATCATTTGAACTCGCTCTTGAATCCATGTCGTATTCCCTGACCGAATGATCTGACCGTAACTATGGATTCAGCGAGTGTCTCTGACGTCAGCGGATTCCTGTCTAATACAGCCGCACGCTTAGACAGGCAAGATGGTTGCTACAGGTCGTGCGGTGCCTTGGTAGTGCATGTATCCGAGCTTACTGCCCAGAGTCAACATCTGAGAACCGAACCGGCAACATCACCCAATGCGCCAGCTCCCCAGCGCTTACCCCCTCAATCGCCGCTCACAACTCAACACGAGCCACGCCTACCGCCTCCCGACTCATACTCTGTTGAGCGGCATCTCTGCTGAGCCTTTCTAACCAGGTGTTCGTTGTTTTTCTCTCTCCAACCCCAGACTTTTCCTACCAAGCGGTCTAAGGTGGCCCTGCTGTCTGGGAAGGCAGCTTTGTGGGGGACAGCAGTGTGGGGAAAACCAACATCCGTGCTGTTCCTCGTTCCAGGCACTCACCGAGGAAATGAAGAGAGTGTTTGACCGTGCTGTGACGGGACGTGAAGCAGCTCAGATGCTGGCCGAGTTACGCCAAGGCGATCTCTCTGTCTCGGATTATTCCATTGACTTCCGCATCCTGGCGGCTGAGTGCAATTGGAACAAGGAAGCGCAGTGGGATATGCTCCTGCATGGGCTGGCGGACCGTGTTCAGAAGGAGATCTTCATGCTGGACCTCCCAACGACCCTAGATGGGCTTATTGCTATTGGTCACGACCCTAGATGGGCTTATTGCTCTTGGTCACCCCTGGCTCACACTCCATAATCCTCACATTGATTGGCATTCCAATACAGTTTTATCTTGGAGCTAACATTGTCATGCTATTTGTCTTGTGTCTGCCTGTTCGTCTGTGTCTAGTTCTGTTTTCCAGAAGGAGCCGGTGGATCTGTCTAACGTGCCTAAGGAGTACATGGGCCTGAAGAAGTGTTCAGTGTTCTCGGGCTGCTTCTCTCCCTCTACACCGTCCCAATGACTGTGCTATAGATTTATTGCCAGGTAAATCTCCGCCTAAAGGCAAGCTTTACTCGCTCTCTGCTCCAGAGAGGGAGGCCATGGAGAAATATATTTCTGATTCTTTGGCAGCCGGGCTCATTTGTCATTCCTCTTCCCCTGCAGGTGCCGGGTTCTTTTTTTTGTGGAGAAAAAGGACGGATTTCTGCGGCCGTGTATTGATTATTGGGGGCTGAACAGCGTCACAGTAAGGAACACTTATCCCTTGTCGCTGATATCTTCAGCTTTCGAGCAGCTGCAGGGCGCATCTTTTTTTCACCAAACTGGACCTGCACAACGCCTATCATCTGGTTCGCATAAGGGAGGGGGATGAGTGGAAAACTGCCTTTAAACCTCCCAGCCCATAAAGCTGATGAGACTCTTGAGCCATCTGGATGGCCTTCTCTTTGCTTTCCATGCTAGAAACTCCATCCATGTAGAAGTCACGCATAATGAATTGTGAGGCCAGGGGGTACAAATGCTCTCTTTCTTTTGCGAGATGCTTTAGCCCATAATTGGCACATTCGGGGGACGATGATGCACCAAAAAGAGGTACTCTCATGTGGAAGGTTTGAGGCTGTGAGTTGAAATTTTTTTCCCCACCATAGAAAACGCAAGTAGTTGCGATCTGCTTTGCTGACATGGAACTGGTGGAGTATCCTCTCAGTATCACACATCAGGGCTACAGGGTACTGTCTGAAGCACAAAAGTATGCCAGTTAGACTGTTCATCAGGTCAGGTCCTGTAAGTAGATGGTCGTTTAACCTGGTTCCCGTGTATTTGGCAGAGCAGTCGAGAACCACATGGAATTTTCCTGGCTTCTTTGCATGATATACTTCGTGGTGAGGGATATACCACTTTTCTCCTTCCTTTCCTTCATCAGAGACTTGTTCTGCATCACCATTTCCTATCACCTCTTCCATGAACTTCGTGTAATGTTCTTTATACTCCTTGTCCTTCACTAATCTCCGTTGAAGGTGCTGAAGTCTCATGACAGCAAGAAGCTTGATATCTGGAAGATAAGGTCTCTGCTTGAAGGGAAGGGACATTTCCAAGTGACTGTCTTTGTTCACTTTGATGTTTTTGCTTGGTTTATTCAAGAATATTGTCCTCTTGAGACACAGCCTTTGTGTTTCGATCGATATCTTTGAAATCTGACTCCAGCACTTTGATGACATCTGCAGGCTGACATCCATAATACTCCATCCAAGATCTGTGCGCACAGCGTAAGCCTCATTATCTGCTCCAAGAATCACTTCTCTGGGTGCCAGAGCTCTGGAACAATTATCCTATTAATAGACCAATCTCACAATCTTTTAGCAGGGGAATTGTCAGCCAGAGTTGTAAGATGTTTCCAGCTCTGGCAGTCTCACTGGTAGGGATGTGGGCACAGTCCACAGGGATACATTCCTTGGTGTATGCAGGAGGAAGTTTCAGAACTACTGTGGAATTAAGGCCTCTAACTCTAAGATCTGAGACTCTTTCACTTGATATCAGTGAATCTCTTCCAACCATAGTAGTGAGCCTAAGAGTCACTGGGCATGAGTCTACCTTCATACTTTGACTTACTGAATAATCAATGAAGACAGTGTTGCTTTGTGTGTCTAGCAGAGCGTAGACGAGTTTCTCAGAAACTGGGTCGCTTTGTGAAGACAACCACACTGGCACTATCATCGAGGTGTTGGCAGATGTACATCCAAAGATGATGTCACAACTCGGCTTTGAACAGGGGAGGACTTCACCTTTCTGTAAGCAGGTCGGATGTCTACCCTTGGAAGTATTACATGTATGTCTAACAGCAGTCTCTGGCACTGTGATCAAGCTTCAAACAACCATAGCACAGCTTAGTGTCCTTGATGAACTGCCTGCGCTCTTCAAGTGACTTTGCCAAGAATTTAGAGCAACCATGAATTTGATGCTCACTGCTTTGACAAAGCAAGGATGGTTTTGTGACTTTACTAATAGGTCTCAAGTTCTCATATTTGGTGACAATCTTCGAATGGAAGACACTGGCTTTGTTCTTAGGTTATGTTTCTCCTTACTAGCTAGTGAAGAGCAGAGAAGGAAGTCACTGGGTTGCAGGCTACCTCTGCCTCAACTGACATTAAGGCAGCAAAATCATGGAAGGTTGGGAAATCTTGAGTCTCACTCAGCATTTGTGTAATTTGATGATTCCAACAGATGGCTGCCCAGTCGGGAAGTTTGCTGACAAGTTTCCTGTTCTCTTCAGTCATTCAGTATCTCCAGTCCCTTCACATGAGGCATAGCGTCTTTACATGTATTCAGGAATTATTAGAAATTTGAGTCCTTCAGCATCCTTGGACTGGATTCTGGGCCAGTTTGCAAGTTTTTCTGGGAATGCTGTTTGTATAATGAATGGCTGTCCATAACGATCCTGCTCAGCCCACTACTCTTCACGCTGCTGACTCACGACTGCACTGCCAAGTTCAGCTCCAACCACATCAAGTTTGCTGATGACACAACTGTGGTAGGCCTCATCAGAAACAATGTTGAAACACACTACAGAGAGGAAGTGGCACAGCTGGCTGAATGGTGCTGTGTCAACAACCTGTCCCTAAATGTGAGTAAGACAAAGGAGGTTGTGATGGACTTCAGGAGAAACTCTGTTGACCACCCCCCACTTTCTACAGGGGCACCATTGAGAGTGTGCTGACCAGCTGCATCACTGTCTGGCATGGAAATTGCAGTGCTGCTGACTGCAAGACCCTACAGCGGACAGTTAACACAGCTGCAAAGATACAAAGATACATACAAGGTGATGTGTGGGACAGCGTCAGGTACATGAAAGCCACGGGCGAGCACAGAACTGATTGCATGCTCATGCTTCTAAAACACTGATTTTAGGGAGACTAGATCTGAAAGTTGCCTGAAAGTGATCTATATGACCGTACATAGGCACTGGTATCCTGCTAAGTGGGGAGATCTGGAACAAGCTGTAAATTTAAGTGAGCAAGGCTTCCAATACAATAACATAAGCCTATATGGGAATGTTGGGTCTTGTGAAAAACAGGATGTGGAATTTTTTTGTCATGAAAATGGATGAGTACCCTTCTAAAGAGTTGGGCAGCTTTCACTGCAGAGAACTGCTCGGCTTAATTCTTGAAAAAATAAAGTCTCTTGGCCTCAACACCTCTGCTCTCCAGAGTGATCTTTGATATTCATTAATTGCTATGACAGTGTGCGTGTGATGTCCTCCTCTGTAGGGTTTACTATTATATTTCTATTCTCTCTCTCTCTCTCCTTCACCATTGCAGCCTGCCCGCCTACTGACCTGTTCCTTGTCCCGCCCCTGAAGACCGATTGACTGGTATTAGAGGAAAGGGTAAAAAGTCTTGGCCTGCTCATGGTTTGAGACCTTTTTTCCTGGAAGTAGGAACCTAGGTGGTTTGGTTGTGATGGCTTCCTTTGTTGCTTTTTTTGTTTGGGTGTTTTTTTTTTTTTTTTCAGAATTTCCCTGCATCCAACATTTGCATCACATTGACCACTGACAACTCAATAGTCAAATTTGAATTGCTATGTGGTCTTGCTGTCTGTCTTGCAGACTGAACAAATGGGCCTTCCTGTTTGGTGACTTCGCCATCAAATTCATTTGCGTGTTTTTGAGGAACCATCCCGGATATATCAAAAATCAGAGAAAGTACTTTTTTGGGCTGGCTTCATGGTGCTGTGTTTCAAATTTGGTGAAGATTGGACAAAGTTTGTAAGAGAGGAAGAAAAAAAAACTTTTTGAAAAAATTGACCTACAGAATCAGAAGAAAGTGGAATAGCATTTCTATGACATTGCGTTTCTAAGTTACTATTGTAAATGTATGTCCATATTTGCCTTATTGGTGGTGCTAGGGCGATTGAGTGACATACACCAAAATTGCTGTGAAGGTACCTGAGACTGTCCTCTCACTGTGCCAAATTTCATAAAAAAGTGTATGAAGCATTCTGTGGGCTGCCATAGACTCCCATGTGCAACAACAACAACAGGGGCCATCAGATCTTGGTCTGAAGGAAATATACTTAATTTGGAGGCAAAAGGTCAAGCTGTTGTTGAGTTCCTTCCTGTTTTTGTTAGCACTCCCAAACTGCAAATTGTCAAATCTTGTTTCATAACTTCGGAATTATAGTGCCCCTAGAAGAGATTTACAAAAAACTTCCTGGACATTGTAACAAAGCAGCTTTAGAGAAATATACAAATTCAGGATATAATTTTCAAATGTATTAATTTATCTATATCTACAAATATAGATATAAAATATCCACAGAGTTAGCAAATTGTCTGGTTTTAAATTTATAGTCTGAAGTTTTGCCTGATATTTTCAATTTTGTCATAACAGATCAGTGATTAGAAAGTTTCCTCATCAAAATCATCAGCTTGTGTACTAGATCCCTTCCCTACATGTTTCAAATGGATAATCTCAAAAGCAATCAAACCTCTTCTAAAAATAATCAATTCTTACATTAACTTTGGCTATGTAGCTAAATTTTTTAGACTAGCATTTATCAAAGCCCTGATTAAAAAAACCTTACCTTAACCCCTGTAATTTGTCCAACTATTAGCCAATATCAAACCTCCCATTTATCTCTAATTTCTAGAAAATGTTGTAGCACAGCAGTTATGCTCATACCTACATAGGAATAATATTCATGAAATTTATCAGTCAGGATTTAGGCCTCATCATAGCATAGTGACAGCGCTGGATAAAAAAAAAAGAGGTAAATGACCCACTACTGGCCTCTGATCATGGTTGTGTCTCCTTGCTTGCGTTTCTTGACCTTAGTGCAGCTTTTGATACCATTCAAATGATCAAACTATTCTCCTTCATAGACTAGAGAATGTTGTTGGTGTTAAGGGAACGGCCCTCTCCTGGCTCAGGTCTTACTTGACTGATTGTTATCAGTTTGTAGATGTATTCACACACTAAGGTAAAGTTTGGTGCTCCACAAGATTCTGTTTTAGGCCCACTGCTTTTTTATTTATATATGCTACCGCTTGGTAAAATTATTCATTATCAGCTTCCACTGTTTTGGTATTAGCTTCCACTGCTGTATGTTTTAGCAGAGCCAGATGAGAGACACCAACTTAAAGTTGAGGAATGTGTAAAGGACTTTAAACACTGAATGCTTATTAACTTCTTTCTACTTAATTCTGACAAGACAAAATTACTTTTACTAGGACAACATGCAGCGAAAAGTAAGCTTTCTAATTGCAAAGTATCTCTGGATGGCATTTCTGTTTCATCATGTGCAGCAGTAAGAGACCTCGGTGTGATTATTGGCTCCAGTCTTTCATTTGAAGCTCATATGGATAATATTTACTATGATCGCCATCTTTCATCTCAGAAATATTGCTAAGATAAGATATGTCAATACATGATGCAGAAAATTAGTTCATGGTTTTTTTGTTTGTGGGTTTTTTTTTTTTTTTTTTTTTTTAAAACCTCTAGGCTGGATTATTGTAATGCCTTACTGTCTGGATGTTCCAGTACAGTAGTTCTTACTAGAACCAGAAGATATTACCACATCACCCCTATCTTATCCACCATGCATTGGCCCCCAGTCAAATATCACCTTGATTATAAAATACTACTATTGACCTATAAAGCACTAAATGCTATTACTTCAGTGAACTTTTGGTCTTTTATGATCCACAACACTCTTATGATCGAATAGTGAAGGCTACAGCAAGGGGCAGAGCTTTCTCTTACAAAGCCCCACAGTTATGGAACAGCCTTCCAATTAGTGTTCGGGACTCAGACACACTCTCAGTGTTTAAGTCTAGGCTGAAAACATAGTTTTTTTTTCTTAGGTAAAGGAGCAGATCTGGAGGGTTCACAGTGTGTTATGGTGAACTGGGATGTTTGGATGCTGTTGCCCCCCACTCTCACGTGTTCACTCAGGTGATGTGGCTGTCTGGTTTATGTCCCTCACGTCTATGTTACCTTCTGGCTCTCCCTTTTAGTTATGCTGTCGTAGCTAATCTTCCCGGAGTTCCTGCTTGCTCTCGGCATACAATGTACATATTCTTTAACCATTACATGACAATTAGCATACCTAACAGTCTCTCTCTCTCTCCCTCCCTCCTTCCTTCCCTCTCTCTCACTCACTCTCTCTCTCACTCTCTCTGTTGAGCTACACATGCTACTCCTGAGATGCCTGTGATATTGATGCCTTCTGTTCTGGATTTCTCATCACTTGGAAACCACTCGCTGCTGCTGAGGATGACCCCACATGGACAGCCTAAAGTTACTTGAGATTACTGTGGATGGTATCACTTAGAAACAATCAAGATGACTTTGAACTTCAATTGATATCAACAATTTTGCTATGATGGCTTAGGACTACTTCTAAACTACTTTGCTTTGATAGCTTTAGGACTGCAATTTCTACAAACAGTTTTGCACTCAAGTCTCCAACAATGACCGGTTGAAAACTTCAACAAAATTGACTTCATGTGTAAACTATAAAGAACATTCATGGTTACACAAATGCAGTTTTTGACCATTTAGTATACAGTTTAGAAGGATATTATTTATAATTACACTATCCAATGTCACCCAGATGAGAACGGGTTCCTTTTTGAGTCTGGTTCCTCTCAAGGTTTCCTCCTCATTTCGTCTCAGTGAGTTTTTCCTTGCCACAATCACCTCTGGCTTGCTCATTAGGGATAAATTAATACATTTAAAAATTATATCCTGAATTTATATATTTCTCTAAAGTTGCTTTGTGACAATGTCCAGGAAATTCTGTCTAAATCTGCTCTAGGACCACTATAATTCAGAATTTATGAAACGAGATTTGACATCACTTGGAATTTGGGAGTGCTACCAAAAACAGGAAGGAACTCAGCAACAGCAACAGCAGTGACCTTTTGCCTTCAAGCTCTGATGGTCCCAGTGGCTTCTGGTCTTCCTCCAGGGTGGGGACAGAAAATGCTTGGCCCCCTGAATTGCTGCTTGCAGCTATATTTAGGGGATCAAGCACTGGAGGTGCATAGGCACCCTATAATGATTGTATGTATGTATGTAATTATTATTATTATTATTATTATTATTATTATTATTATTATTATTATTATTATTCCACATGGGAGTCTATGGCAGCCTACAGAATGCTTTTTATGAAATTTGGCACTTTGATAGAAGACAGTCTCAGGTACCTTCACAGCAATTTTGGTGTATGCCACTCAACCTCTCTAACACCACCAATAGGGCAAATGTGGACATACGTTTACAATAATAACTCAGGAACCCAATGTCATAGAAATACGATTCCACTTGTTACAGCCCACTTGTTCAGGCTGCAACAAAGAAAGGGAGACCATATGGCAGTTCAAAACCAAGTTGGTATTTTATTTACAATCACTATGCTAAGACCCAGTTGAGTAGTCAGTGGTCAGTGTGATGCAAATATTGGGTGCAGGGAAATTCTTAGTGAAGTAATGGTAACACTGAAGCTTCAAAGCTTGTGTTGAAAAATGCAAAGCAGTGTTTTCCAATGCAGCGTGCCAATTCTTGTATTGCTTTGCTGTAGTCACATTATAGTTGACATCCAAAGCATCATTCGGGACACCCACTCACATGACTGGTTCAAATGTAGTCCATTTGAAGCTGCAGTGTTTCAAAAAGCCATGAAACCTCTGCGTGAGGTGTTAGAGTGGTATTACTATTCAAACTGTCAATTACAGAAATGGAAACCACAAGAAATGTTGTTCTCAAGCTCCGGAACATTTTGAACAGCTCTCCTTAAATAAGGCATGTATATTTATTTGCATTTTATTGAATACATATATTGTACTAGATTATGTTGCTTTTAAGTATTATGTTTAATTATTGTGTTAATTAAAAATGCTGTGTTAGAAATTTTTATATGCTTGTTCTACTCTCAGCAGTTGGCATACAACAATAACACCTCATGCTAAGTATGAAAATGGACCCGAACAAACCCATGGTATATAGTTTAATTATTTTAGGAGGCAAGCCAATATGGTATAGGTATATAAATTACAATTATTTCAAATTGAGTCCATATATATGTGAGTTGACATTTGATATAATACCTTTTTGTAGTGAATATCAACCTGTGTGTGTGTGTGTGGGTTTTTTTTTTTTTTTTTTTTTTTTTTTTTTTTAAATAGTGACAAGAAAACAAAGGCTTGATGAAGGATTACTTAATATGTAAAGGATGCCTAGCCATTTACAGTTGTGGAGGATGCTGGATCTAGAGAGTTTGTCAGTGCACTGGACCCTAGCTACACTCTCCCTTCAAAGGCTGCTTTAAAGGAGATGGTGACCCTGAAGTACTATGAAATGAAGGAAAACGCCAAAGCAGAAGTCATCAACAGTGAGCCTAACATCTAGTATGTGGAAATCCATTAATATGGATGCATATCTAGAAGTCATGTGCCATTATATTAAATCAGATGAACTGGTAACCGTCCCGTTGGGTGTTGGGAAAGTTTCACACAGCTGCAAATTTGGGGTTGCAAACAGTCTGAAACTCTGACATGCAACTTGTGTTGCCCACACACTCAATCTTTTGGTCAAAAAGACTGTTGACCAAACATCTGGTTGCTGAAGTCAGAAAAAAAGCAAGAAAGCTTGTTGGATATTTTAAGAGCAGCACATGTGTTAAAGAAAGACTCTGTCAGGTTCAGGAATAGTTGTGCAGTCCTGTTCTGAAACTGGTTCAGGAGGTGGACACTCAATGGAACGGCACTTGTACAATGCAACAGAATTTGTTTGATCTGAGAGAGCCAGTGGGGGCAGCCCTGACCACCCTGAGAACTGAGGTCACCCCATTGAGCTCAGAAGAATACTACACTATCAGTGAGAGTCTTGTAGTGTTGTCTCCTTTCCAGCAAGTAACAGAAGAACATTCAGAAGAGAAATGGGTGACTGGATCAAAAGGCATAGCACTAATTAGAGCACTAAAACATTGTCTTAAAGTTAAGTTGTCAAAATTGTCAAATGACAAGGCTATACATCTTGCTAGCGCTGTCAGAGAGATTATCTGTTTATGATACAGTGAGCATTATGATCATACCTGCTGGGCCCAAGGTATAAAACAATTGGTTTCTGCAGCCAGGCAAATGCACAGGCAGTTGTAAAAAGACTTACAGCAGAATGTGCTGGAATCATGAAAGGATCTAGGGTCACTCCAATAGAGCCCTCAACATCATCCTCCAGCCACCTCAAGCAACCTCCCAACCTGCATGTACTACTACAAGCTCTGGTAATTTATCTCTTTTATTTGCTGATTTTGCTTATTATATATTTTATTCAACAGGAGACCAACTCAAACAGAAGTTTTTTTTTTTTCTTCAGATTTTAGATCTGGGCTGTGACTGGGCCATTCCAAATGTTGATCTTCTGAATGCGTTCCTTTCAGAACAAGGAAGCACTGAACATTAATTCTTGTTCTGCTTGATTCCACTGAAGGTGCTGATGATGTGGATGTAAAGAATTTTTGATTTCTCAAACAGGCTGTGATTTTTCAGAAACAGGCTTTTTTGCTTTTTCTTACAAATTTTGTCATATAACCATGAAACTTGGCACAGAGCATCAGGAGACCAACCCGAACAAAAGCTGTTTTCAGATTTTTGATTTAGATTTGGGCTGCGCAAAATGTTGATCTTCTGAATGCATTCCTTTGTTTGAGCTTTGTGAAGGTATTATGCAAGAAAGTGAACATTTTCTTTGTCAGCTGTCTATCAGAGGCCTGTGGGTTTTGTGCCAATATAGATTGATATTTGGAACTATCCATGCTTCCCTTAATCTTGTCTAGAGCCCTAGTCACAGCTGAAGATAATTAGCTCCATAGCATGATGCTGCTGCTACTACCATGCTTCACTTTAGTATTGTGTTCTTTGGATGATGATAATAATTCTTTTAGAATTACTGTATGCCCAAAAGATTGTACCTTGGTCTTAGTAGGGGGGAGGTGTGAGAAGAAATTTTTTTTTGATACTCTCATTCACTTATTGAAGTTCAGCAGTTAATATCAATATTATTGTTAATATGATAATGTGTGCATAAACTCCGTAGTGCCAGTTGATAAAAGTGGGGGTACAAATATTTTTGTTTTTTCCAGTAAGCCAGAGATTCTTTGGTTATTGGCAAGTACGATTCTGCCCCATATCTTTCAACCTTAACTGTAGCATCTGTTGTGGCTGTGCTCTGGTTCACATTGCTGGCCAGCAGCAGCCACAGGTTTCCAGAATAAAAAACTTGAATGGAAGTTATTCACAAAAGCAGCTTAAAAATAAATATACCTGAGCTAGTTGTTGGTTGCTGAGTTGTGACTGATGGTTCATAGGGTGGTAGGGTACCAGGTGTTAATTGGGTACCATGTTGAGCCCTGATGATGGTGGCACATTCTGCTTTTATCTGTGTGACAACCTCATGGAGTTTACTTTGGCTGAGGAATCCAAGGGTTTTACAACTTGGGTCAAGCAAGGTTGCCATTGGCATTACACTTGCGTATTCCAAACTGCAGAGGTGTTCCTTGACACGCCTGCTCAGGTTTTCTGTTAGTTCTTTTGAGGCATCTGTGGTCAACGTATCACATTCATGATGTTTTACCCTCACATGCATTATACAGGACAAGAGTACAAGGCTGTATAGATTAGCCCCAAAACATTGTTGTGTGTATATGAATAAATAAAATACAAATACAAACTTGAACAAAAGGTGCATTGAAGAAGAACAAATGATTTATGGAATTGTAGTTATGCTAAGATATGTCTGTAGTTTTGTTTAGGGAGAGGTGTGACGACCAAATTCAATGAGCTTGCGGTCAAAAATGCCTATAAAATGCCAGAAGGGTGGGGAATGCTTAAGTGACATGTGCAAATAGTATCAAGAGTAAAATCTGTAGAAAACCAGAACAGTGGTTGATGAATCGAGGCTAGGAGAGCTTGCGTTTGGCCAGTGGATAGTATGTGACAAGACGAAGGACAATACAGTTAACATTCATTTTCCTTGTGGGATTATCCAATATGGTCCTACATTACTGACGTAATGGATTCTTTAGTCAACAATCTCCAGCACGGGCATGTGAGATTGAGTTACTTAGATAAAGACTAGAATCAAATGAGAAAAGTGTAAACAGTTCCATTTCTCCTACTCTCCTAATGGCTACCAACCATTTAATTATAATTAATTCAATTACATGCACAGGCACACCCATTTCTATAAAGTGTGATTTCAGATTTAATCATCATTAGTAGAGGGTACTACACAAACAGTTATTAGGGGGCCAAGCAGTGAAGGTCTGTACTGTGTGTATATATATATTTTTTAATATAATTACACAATGGTAGTTTATGGCAACCCATAGAACACATTATGAAATTTGGCACAGTGATAGAGGAGAGTCTCAGACTACCTTTTTTTTTTTTTTTTTTTTTTTTTACAACATACATTTAAAATAATAACTCCACAATGCAATGTTATAAAAACATGATTCCACATGAATAAATGACCTTGTCCTAAGGGACTCCTAGAAATTTTGTCTAAATACCCTCTATGGGGCACAATAATTCAAAAATTAGTAAAACTGCTCCTAAGATTTGAACCAATCAACGTGCAATCAATTTCTGCTGATTCTCTGGAAGGTACCTTAGAGTTTCTCATGCAAGTAATTTGTGATTTGCCAAACAGGAAAGAGGCCATTTTGAAATCTAATAAAGTGGTTTTTGCTTCTTCTCCTACTAATTTATCTAATCATCTTGAAATTTGGATCACATCATTGTGAGATCAATCAAAAAATTTGTTTCTTGGATTTTGTGACATTTTGTCCATAACCTGCAAATGAATTTGAAAACCAGTCTCCCTGTCCCTGTCGCTGTAAAGCTCCAACACCAAATGACATGCCACCACCATGTTTCACCAGAGGGATGATATTAACCAGGTGATTTGCAGTGCTTGCTGTTCTGCCCAAACAGTTCAATTTACATCATCAGACCAGAGGATCTTTTTCCACATGTTGCCAGAGTCCTTTAAGCCTTTTCCATAACAGTAGCACTCAATACCTTAGAAATTGTTTTATGTCCTATGCCTTGCAATTTGACGTCCTTGCAACAGACGGTTCCCTGGACTTCTAGGCTTGTGTTTTTTTTGTTTTTTTTTTGTCCTGACAATGCAGCGTAAATTGTGGGCCCTTACAGACCCTTTTGTGTACCTTTCCAAACTATGTACAATCAATTCAAATTTCAACAGGAGGACTGCAGTTGAGTTCTGGACAGATCTCAAGGATCTCAAAGATCTGAATCACAACACAAAATGTGCAACAAGTAAAAGGGTCTGAATACCTGAATCCAGTGTATCTCCTTGGGAGCAGGCACTGATTGTCCCACTGTCTTCTAGTCTTCCGCTATCACTAAGGTGAGGGGACATAAAGCGCTTGGTCCCCTTAACTGCTTGCAGCTATAGTTATTTCTTTGTTCATGTCTGCTCTTTAATTACATGGGTATTGATGTATTTTCCTTTGCTCCACATATTCCTACTGCACATTCTCATCTTAAGCCAAATATAAAAATATGTAAAACTGCACAATAAATAAATAAATAGAGACCTCATTTGTCTTTAATAAAAGTTATAAGACAGCAGGATTTTACCCTTTTCTTGACAGGAGTTTATGCTTTTATCTTCCATACAAATGGTTCAATTAAAACCATTTTAGCTCTGTTGACACAAACAGGTAAATGAAAATGATTTTGATCTCAAACGTCTAGTAACTATGTATTGTCCAAGCATATATAGGGGGGGGCACCCTTTAAAAACATTATATATTTACAATGCATGTAAAAAATGAAAGTAACCCGGAAAAATGCTAAAAAGATAGGAAAATGTCTAAAGTCTAATGTAGGTATTACATTAAAATAACACCTTAGAAAAAAAAGACATACAGGTCATTTTTTAAGAATGCACTTTTAGTTTGTAAATGCAAGCATTGTAAAACTTTCTCTATACCAAAGCTACTACAATATGAGTACAGATCTCCTTGATGTACAGGATGCACCAAAATTCACACAAGCACAATAATTATTTTACAAAATGAGCAACTAATTCATTCAATCCCTACGTGCACTTAGATAGAGACAGATATATTTGCCATGTGAAGACATAGAAATAAACAACCTTGTGGAAGCATTTACTGATTTCTCTTGAAAGAATGGCACACTGTTAGAATTTTTTGATAGCTTTTGTAAAAATAAAAGCATTTCTTTCCAACAGGTATCATTAGGCACACAGTTTCCAATAATAAATTTGTTAGAACCCAAAAGGAGAAAGAAAAGTGTGTTCTGCTTTTCATTTATCAAGTCCTCTAACAATTTTCTTTAAATATAGTCATCATCCACAGGTTCTCCATGCATGTCACAGTAATGGATGAAAATAACAACCACCCGCTGGAACACACCTAGCTGCATCTGACGACGCTCTGAGATCTCCTCACCAATTGTCTCCATGCAGATATCAGCTGAAAGCTGTCCTTTGCGGCGTGGAGCATAGATAGTAGCTGAGGGAGAAAAAGGTGTCTACGTCAGACATCAAAGTGCATTCAAGCCATACTGAGCAATGCAGGTTTATTACATAAGCAAGCCTTCACAACTAATGGAAGAAGAGAGCAGAAGGTGTTATTAATATGTTTCTAGCTAACGGTAAAAGCCTGATTGTTCTCAGAATCTCCATACAGATGGGCAATCTGTAATGACTAATCAGCAGCACTAGATAATGAGAGGCAGGAAAAGAGACCATCATCAATCAACAGTATAAAACCAAGACACCCATCCGTGAATTGCTCGATGGATTTCCATTCATCTGGACCTCTGATCATCAACTTCAGAGTCATGTTTCAACTCTAATCCTGGCTGATCCTGTATTGATCTTAGTCAGTCTCTATCAGTGCAAGACAAAGATGCATGAGAGCTTTGGATCTTCAGTGCAATCTCAATCTGAAGGAATTGTGCTCATTGTGTCATTAGGCTTAATCCATGATCTCTGGACAAGCGAATTCAGTTGAAGCAGCTGGTCATTTGGCATGGTCATGGTCAATGGAGTCATTATAATTGCTTGCTGATTTCCAGACAAGCACATGTAACAGCTAGATGTCCAGCACAATATCTTCTGAATCATGCAACACAGAGATGGGACTCTGTTTGATCAGTTGCCTGTAGGTATTTGTTACAAATGAACTGTACAAGCTATCAAAGGATTTGCTTAATTAGCAGATTTCCTTTAGATATTAGCTATGTTCAGATATGAATCTCATATCATTCTGAGATTATTTTGTCCATTGGACTGTTGCCCCATTTCACAGAATTCATAATATTTTTTAAAATATTTAATTTAGCAGTAATAAATTATCCACATCTCCTATACTGCATGGTCCTTTATCAGAACCTTTGAATATGGTGCGTACAACAAAGTTATGATTTGGCGCAAAATACAAGCAGCGCAAAATACTCATTTGCTCTTGTCGGCTCATAGACATGATGGGTATAGGGAGGTCCAGAGAAAATGAAAACATTTTCATCATGTCACAAAAATATTTTTTTCCTAAACAGAGATGGCTTAAATTAGTGTGTAAAGCTCTATTTTTGTGGATGTTACAAAAATAAATACATACAGGAAATCATTCAAACCTGGAACAAATGAAAAACAGTTGCTTTTAGCATATCAAATGACAATATCAAGCTGCTCGGTCAACTCTGTTGCTCTGTGCTGCCTAAAGACATCACAGAAAAAAGATTCCCATTGTTTCCTACCTTTGGCTGGTGATGCTTCTGGTGAAATACTCAGCTCTAGCATCACTTGGCTCCATTTAATTAAATGGAGCACGAAAAGCAGTATTACTAGTTTGTGCTGCAATAAAAGCACAGTTAAAACTTGCCTTAGAACTGCTTGAGGGTGCAAACTTAAAAGCATAAATGGAATCAGACACTGCTGTACCAAATGTGAAATTGAATATATTGGTTGATATATTATTTTTGAAAAGAGCAGAACAAATTCCACAAACCTCAGGAAGGGTTTGAGCCTTTCAGTATGGAATGTTCTTAGACTCCAGTCCTAGTAGAAAACAAAAAGCTTCTCATGATGGGCATAATGGAGGTATGAGGAGGAATTAAATTACGTATTGAAATGACCTCTTGGGATCTGAACCCAAGCTATGAATTGTTATTAGAATGTACAAACCAAAGATTGTCAATAACAAACACTTTGTTCAAACACAAGATTGCTCAAGTCTAGTGGGTACAAGAGCACCTTGGACCAAAGGTCAATGATCGGTTTTGTGATTGTATCGTAACACAAATTTGTATGTTTTGGACACTCAGATAAAGAGAGGGGCAGAACTGTCTACTAATAACCACTTTGTGGTGAGTTAAATTTGTTGCAAAGGGCAACAGACCAGATTGCCAGATTCAGAAGATTCAGTGAGAAACTAATTTAACTCTCACTGCCAAAAGTACTTCTCAGAGTGAGGACAGGGGCATTGGGTCTGAATGGACCATATTCAAGGCCTCAATCAAGAAGTAACACACCTCTTCAATGTTAGAGATTTTGGGCAATGTCTTTGGACTGGTGAACTGACATCGTGGTCCCTTTTTCCCCCACCAGAAGCTGTATTCCAATTATAGGGGAATCACACATCACCAGCTCTTTACTCTTGCACAGGTTTTTGAGGACTCTTTGAAGTATGCTAATCCAGTCTATGTGTATTTTTTAGAGAAGGCATATTATTGTGTGCCTAAAATCATGCAAGGTACTGCAGTTCGGTCATTGTCACTTTGTGACTTATTACTTTATTTACAATCAAGCCATTTGTCAACAGCAAAACAGACAGACAATGTGGAGTCCAAAAATTGAGAGAGATCATTCAACCCTTGTAGTCATGCATACCAGGCCTTGCTGCTGTGTGTGTGTGGTTTAAAGAGACAGGATATCAAGAAACAGCTAGGGATGAAGTCATGTCCAGTATGGGGGGCTAGAGGTAACACAATTATTTTCAGATGATGTTCTCTTGGCACCATCCAAAGTGGATGAATTTGAATGCTTGAATGCTTCAATTCTGACTGTGAAGAGACTGGGATAAAAACCAATACCCAAGTCAGAGGTCTCTCCAAAGAGTAGGATGCTCCAGCAGGTCATCGACAGCATTGCTATAGTCACTGTACTGGTCAGTGGTGGTGTCATAATGTCATAATGAACCACCTCACTTTGGACTGACTGGAAAGGTGTTCAAATATGACCGCCATCATTACCGTGGGGTGATGTTAACCTTGTAGAGCCTGGAGAATGTGCATGGTTATAGCAAGGTAGCAGTGGCACAGACTTTCTGAAGCAGCATGGCTCTAAATGCTGCCCATGAGGAAGAGACCCTCGTTGTAACGTGTCATAGCAGGGGCTTAGTGTCCAGCCTGCTTGTGGGCCAAGGTGATACACCCAATGGCTCAGACTTGGACAAAGCCCCCCACAATGCCTTTCCCCATAACAGATGAACTGCTGATCTGATGAACACATCGCCAGCATCCAGTCCAGATAGTACCATAGGTTGCATAGGGCATAGCAAGGAACACTTAGCAGATTCTCCCTCAAGGATTGCTGCAAGGTCAATAGTCACAAAAACACCAAATAAAAATCAATAATCACAAAAGTGGGTGATATGATGTTGGGCAAAAACTCTGGGTTCAGCCACAAGGTCATTCCAAAGTCATATGTCCACCAATACATGAAGGTTGAGCTCATCACCAAGGCTTGTAGCTTCACTACTCTTTCTGTGATCGCTAGCAAAAAAGGTATCCTGTATGGGCTTATAAGGGAAAGGGATTCCAGTACAAGAGTAAGATCCCAAGCTTTTAGGAGAAAAGCTGAGACAAGGATGCATTTCTGTCTGTGGAATTTGGAGTTTAGTTGCAGGCTGATGACTTGCTTCTAAAATTTCAAGTGTGTCTTCTAGGAGGCTCTGTCACATGAACCACACCAGAATGTTCTGAATTACACAGTGAAGAAGTGCCACAAATCAATGCGAGTTCCATGTTTCATTGTAGGAATAATAAAAAGATGATAACAGATGCAATTTTGTTTTGAAATGTGCTGAAAAAAAATAAACCTTCCATCATTAGTTATAAACCAAGTTATAAAACCAAGTGTTTCAACTCAAATGCATTCAGCAGTACGAGGAATTTTGTATCAAACCACTTTAGTTTAACTAGTGTTTACATTCACAGTTCTGTCAATCACTGAATTACAATCCTTCAGTTTTTATTTTTATTTAAATAAAAAAAAAATATTAAACTACAGTATATTAATCTGAATTTGATTAAACCCACGGAAGAAATGTCAACATCTCATCAAACTGTTTCCAGGTATACACCCAGACACGGCTCCCTGCCAACCAATCAGCATTTGCCCAATGCATAGCCCAAAGATACATACAACCCGTAGTTAGCTCATTGGAAGACTGCACGCTAGCACATCTCTATGTCCCTCCATCTCTGCATTGTGACACAAAGAAGCAAAGGCGCATTAACACAGACACATAAATCGGCCTTAACACTGCATCTATCACCATTGCAATCCAATTAAATAGTTCAACTGTTCACTGCAGTTCAACAATCAGTTCACAGTCAACACAGGAAATGTCTCCCACCCATGGCCACAGATAAAACATTTACTCTTCTTAGCTCTAGGCTCCTGGGCTATAAAGAGGATACCTATACTGCTTGGATACCGTGTGGGAGGGAGAATTGGCTCTTGGTCTATACGGAGGACTCTGCTTAAGGGTGCAAGTTTATGTTGCATGTATCAATTTCAAGATCAGTGATTTCAGCTGAGCCTGATGCTGATGCTAGGTTCTCTATGTAACCTACATCTCTATGTAGCATCTTTCTCTGTGTCTTACTCTGCTTTCCAAAACTGATGGTACTTCTCTGAGACGGTCAGTTCTGAGGCAATGGGCATAGAGCTAGTGTTTGTCCTCAAATAGCAGAGACCTTACCCATTGACTGCACAAGCGCAACTCTTGCAACATGATGCATCAGTCACTCAGAACCAAGCGGAAACCAGCCATTCAGTGATTAGCTGCAAAGAGCATGTGCTATTCACTACTTTTCAGATGGTGGAAGACATGAAAAATGAATGAATAATAAAAAAAAACTTGGCAGAGAGAAGGCAAGATAGTGGAGAGAACTTGGCTCCACTTTATAGAACTTTATTTGCAAACGATATTTTTAACAACAGACACTGTCACAAAGCAGCTTTAAAGAAATCCTTATCTAGATTTAGATCTCTAATGAGCAAACTATCAATACTAAAGAATAGCAATATTCAGACTCAAAAGCAAACCTATTTTCTTCTGGGTGGCACAACAGTGTGGGATTATACATCATTACAAGCAGTAATATTAAAGCACCAGGGTTGCTTTTTTATGCTAAATTGGGCTAGATTGGAAACAACTAAATGTGTGTGAACTTGGTTAAATTGCAAAGCCTGAAGCATGATGTAGGATTTAGTGACAGGTGGACAACACCACAATGAAAAGCAAAACCTTCATTGCATTGTTCATAATTAATAATATGCTGAAATACTACATGATATTCCCACCAGTTGACATAAGCAAATGGCTTATGTTTTTAATTGAACAACGACAGGATTGTGATCAGAGAGTGAGTGCATTTCAGTGTGGCATGGGTCCGACACACTGATGAAAAATAAATGCAGAGGAAATGCAGAGTTGATTACGTTCACTAGACAACTTTAGCATTTCATTCTTTAAAAGCAATCCCCTGCTCATTGTTTTTCACTGAAGTGTTCAAGTGACAAGCAATGCACTGAAGATTCTGTTTTTCACTGTGGTATGTTTTCTGCATGGCAGTAATGGAAAGCAATACATTTTGTGTACTGCATTTCATGTTTTATTCACTACTGTAATTGCTTTTTGATCTACCATGGAATCACACAGTGAAATGCAATGCGGTGGCATGGATTGATTTTAAAGGTGGATCACGTTCATTTCTGACAACTTCATTTAACTCTTTTAGAGCAATCCTTTGCTGATTTTTTTTTTTAAGAGCTCAACCAATGTAACAGCAAAGAAATTAAGGTTTTGCTTTTCAGTGTATCATGTTGTCCATGTGTCACTAATGAAAAGCAAGTCTGTCCGTTAGTTTAGATCAACAAAATGTCGGTCTTAACTGAAAGAGAGGAAAGAAAAACCTGAAAAAATGTGTGCTGAGGACATACACAGATCAGCCATAACATTAAAACCACTGGCAGGTGAAGTGAATAACATTATCTCATTACAGTGGCACCTGTCAAGGGGTGGGATATATCGGGCAGCAAGTGAATAGTCAGTTCTTGAAGTTGATGTGTTGGAAGCAGGAAAAATGGGCAAGCGTAAGGATCTGAGCAAATTTGACAAGGGCCAAATTGTG
>CM074980.1:11465335-11482874 GCA_037576825.1 Pangasius krempfi
ATTGTGGTGGTGTATAGAGCCAAAAATGTTAGAATTGTGTCGATGTCCCAATATTTATGGACCTGACTGTATGTTTAACCAATCAACAAGGACCAGAGAGGGACTTCTGTAGCTCACAGCCTGAGTTGGGAAATGTCAGGCTGATGTCTCATAAGTTTAGGAAACTTTTCACCCTTATGTGTTAAACCCCCCCCAAAAAAGATAAAATGTTTCATTGCCTAACAAGGGTCAAACAGGAATGTATGGAGAAATAAAGCTTTACTTTAAATACATTTTCTAATATATACACACATTAACATTATGACCACTTTCAGACGAAGCGAATAATGTTGAATCTCGTAACAGTGCATGTAAAGGTCTGGGATATATTAGACAGTAAGTGAACATTTGGGTGCCCATGCTAAGCCCTGTCCGCCATTGAAAGCACCTACAATGGATACCCATCGGAAGAAAATGGCCTGTTCTGTTGAGTCCCGTTTTCTTTACATTCACATGGACGGCCAGATGTGTGTGCACCATTTACCTGCAAAAGTGATTGCACCAGTATGCATTGTGGGAAGAAGACAAGCCAGTGGAGGGTGTGTCATGCTTTGGGCAATGTCCTGCTGGGAAACCCTGGGTCTGGGCTTTCATGTGGACTTTAATTTGACACGTCATCTATCTAAACATCACTGCAAACAGGTGTACCCCTTCCCTGAGGGCAGTGGACTCTTTCAGCAGGATAATGCTCCACTGCACAACATTCAGGGAATGGTTTGAGGAACATGAAGAGCTCAATGTGTTGCCCTGGCCTCCAAATCCCCCACAACTCAAACTTACAAGACATAAAGGCTCATAAATAGCGCAAATCTGTAGACATCATTATGGGCAAAATTTCCCATAGTTCTGGTAGATAAAGTAATAGTTGGTTGCTTCGTTAATTTACTCCCGTTTTTACTTTGTTCTTTCTCTGTACTTTTTAATATAGAATCTTGTAGTATAACTGAATGGATAGTGAAAATGTCATTATAGCGTTTTGGGAAAACTTGTGCCGGCTGTACTAAAAACCACGCTAAGTTAAACCAATAGCTGAAACAGGAGTGTAATGAACACAAGCCCAAATCAAAACAGGAATGTTCCTGCCAGTGAACATCTACCAAAAGAGGATGAACAAAGAAGAACATGGCTGAAAAACTGAAACTTAAACCAGCTCCTGTGATCATTTCACTTTGTTGTCAAGAAGCCAACACAAGAGTACCTGCATCTTAGGCTGTGGCTAGGCTACGAGAAACCATTGGCAAAGCGATATCTTATCCACAAAGGCCCAGTTTAATTCCACTTTTTTAATCAGCTCATCTAGCTCTCCAATCAACCATCAAGTGTGCTCCAATTTGGCTGATATGAAAGCTTGCAGCCACACCGACCCTTTGCGGATAAGACCGGAGACCCCTTTTCTAGAGGGATAAACTGATGTTTCTTGAGCTTTCAGTGTAAAGAAAATGCTCATATGAGCAGGAGTTATTTTGTTATGGGTATATATATGTGTGAGTATCAATAAATGGGAGAAATCCTTTTTGAAGGTGCAAGTTAACTTCATCTCTCACTGAAGCTTCTACCAGATGCTCCCAAGAAACCCAAAAGCCTATCCTGGGTTTACCAGGCAAATCTGATCAGTGCCCTGTGTGACAATTTCAATTCATGACTAGGTGGTGATCAGTTGACAGCTCTGCTCATCTCTTACCCCAACTGTCCAAAACATATAGCCTGAAGTGTAATGATCAAGTCTGAAAATTTAACGTGTTCTGGTACCAAGTACACTGACAATATATACCTCTAACACTGCTGCTGCTGACCTGATCCATTCATCAATCTTGCACGCTCTTTTTCCATCAAGATCCCAAGACACTTGTACACCTCACACCCAACTGCAAGCTTATCGCTAGGAAGGTTACAAACTGCCATAGTAACCTCTGCCAAAGGAGACTCCAAAACAGAGATTTCTGGCATTGCTGCCTGAAGGGAGTACATGTTTCTTGTGGCGCTGAACGGTTTGCCAAGCTTGGGCCAAACTCAAGTCTGATGATGCAATCACAAAATCAAACTTTGACCTTTTGGTCAGTGTGCTGTAGTACCAAATACACTTGCATTTCACCACTCTGATCAGATCCATGAGGCTGTTCATCCCAATCAGGTACGCACCATTAAATTTTTTGTTCCCCAAGATGAGGTTTTGCATTAAATCAATCTTTAAAATGTACAGTAAAACATGAGATTGTGGTCTCAAAGGTTTACTTAAATCTGCCCTACTAGCACAGCAATTTACTGTAGAGGTTTTCAGACTGTGATTTGAATTGCACGGAAGCTGAACAATGCCAAAAAAATAAATATTTAAATGACCATTTCAGACCTGCCAACCTGCTTACATTAATGCATGCAGCAAGATGCCTTAATCACACAAGTAAGACTACAAAGAAATGGTTAAAGCATGTAACATTTTGAAATGGCCAAGTCAAAGTCTAGACCAACACAATAAATGTTGTGGAAGGACCTAAAAAGAGCAGTTCATGTAAGGAAGCCCACCAACATCACTGAGATAAAGTTTTCTAAGGAGGAATGGGCCAAAATTTCTCCAATTCCATTTTGCAGGATTTATCACCAGCTCTGCAGTTTCACCCCAGTTGCCACCCCAGAGTCATCTGGCATTTAACATGCGCAAAGCAAGCTTATCACCACAGCATACAAATCCCCACTCTTTTAGTTGAAGAGATCACTAACAAAAAGGCAGTTTTCAGAGACACCCACTTTAAGTCAATATCTGGCATGGGCTCATAAATAGGGCCCTGTGGCAGCCGGGTGTGGTTGAGCATTTGCTTTGGATAGAGAGAGGAGGTGGCTTGAACCAGCAGGTAATGAATGAATGTTCTCAACTTGTGTGTTAATACTGGCAACATACTTATGGTTGTTTTTCCTTTCAGTAGAAGCTGTAAACCAGAGAGTTTTCCCAGAGAGCCTGAAAGTGCACCACAGAATTGAGTGTGGGCAAGTCCTTGCACTATGCCATAGCAAACACTGCATAGCTGCAGTGCGAAAGAGTGCAGATCCAAAGAGTCTTTCACAACTACGTGAGAGCTAGCAAGGGTCTGCCAGTCTTTCCCTAAAGCACCATTGAGACTGGAGTTGAACATGTCTGCTCAGCTGGTAGGTCATTATCAGCCTATAAGAATCTCCTAGACATGGCTGTAGACATGCTAGTTCACAGGGAATGTAGAATAGTCAGAGGATATTAATGCTAATACGGGAAAGTCAATTTGGCTCTTTAAACCAAGAAGGGAATTTTCTGTGAATTATGTCCTTATACACCTCATACATTTTTAGAAATATACTGTATGTTTAAAAGGCCCATTATATGAATAATAAGATGTAAATCTGTTGGAGTTCCACACAAATTCAGTGGATAATCTCATCTGGATACTGTAGACTTGTACCCAAGACCTGCTGCTGTGATCATAAAAACTGTGACATTCATACTGACCATCCTTTGAACACATTTAGTACTGTTTGACTATATAGTATACACTTGTTATGATTTGCAATCCTTCTCAAACAGAAGAGGATCAGTTACATTTTGTTTCTGGTTCATCTAAGGGTGTCGTCCCTTTGTCATCCCTTTTTCTTGCCATTTTTGTATCCAACTTACTCATGATACAGATCTAAATCAACAACTGGAATCATGTAAAACTGTTTTGTGACAATGGCTACTGTTAAAAGTACTATACAAATAAAATTTAATTCAACTAAAGTAACCCATGCAGGCGAATGTAAAATCTTGTTGGTTGTGGATTTTTTCTGGTCAAGCTATGAGAAAATGTCTATAAAAACCTTTGCATATATACAAGGTTTGTATGTGTACAAAATCTCATACATACAAGCTTCTTGTTTCATCATTTGTTGAAAACAACACTCTTCAATAAATGTCTTGAAAACTCTGTTTTGTGGTTTAAGACATTTATTGTTATTTTGGTTAATTCTACAGACAGGTTTTGAGAAAGCTTTTTAATATTTATGTACACCAGTGAGGTATCAAACACATCTGCAATAAACTAGAGAAGATCTATAGTTTAACCATTATACAAAACTGACTCCTACACAGCTTGTAAGAAATTGGGCTGCCAATTATTTCCTTAGTTTTTAAATAGTGGACAGCATATAGATGCAAAGGGACTATAATTACATTCTTCAAAGACTGTAACAATACAGTTTATCCAGTTGGCTGAAGAACAGATCCAAAAGAACAGAAAAAAAACTGTGCCAAACACCAATACAAACATTCAGCTATTGTCTCCTAATATAGACCAAGTACAATATAACTTGTAGTCAATACAAACTGTGCACCTACTGAACTGGAAAAAAAAGTTAGTAACTAAAATAATTGTGTGTAAAACATACTTTTTAAAATAAAACTTTTAAAAAAGAAATGTTAAAAGAATTAAGAAAGGTTTAATATAGAAATTTATAAGAAATACCTGTGATCCAGCTGTGAGGGCTGTGAAGATGCGGGCAGTTGTAAATGACAAGATACTTGATGGAGGGAAACACTTCATTAACAGCCTTCATTCCAACATCAGTGATGATTCCTGGGTTTTCTATTACATCAGCAAGGCCATATTTGACCAACTCAGTATGACTCAATTTACCTATGAAAGAATGACTTCCAATGAGTTCCAAGAAAATAAGAGACCAATTTTGGCACAAGATTAGCTGTAATAATACACTGCATTTTATAGAATCCTTTCCAAGCCATTTCTCAATATAAAAACCAACGATATGATTTTAAATAGAACAGAACAATACACAGAGGACAATCTTTGAAAAGAGAAGTAATACACAACAATTCATAGTGTTTTCAAAGATTTTATAGAGTATGATGGGTATAGTGTCCCCTCTTCTAAACAAACATGATTTGACATAAAACAGTGTAAATTCAGATGATAAAAAAATGTAATTAGATTAAATTAGACAAAATGCTAAAAATGTATTTTTATTTTGCAGTTGTGGCCCTACGGTTATATAAAAATATATCTACATATGTGTAAACACAGTGCATACAAACAGAAATTGTTCTCACAGGCTATGCCTGTATCATTCCACTATGTGACTACGAGATACATTGCTACAGATGAATAATAACCATCAAAGTGTCATCTAAGTGTTCTCCGCTAAGCACTATCTGATCCAATATAACCACAGAAAAATGGATGGATTTGGAAAGGCAACAATTGGCTTTTTATGGATATTAACTTTGATCCACTGCACCACTGCCATCTTGGATTGTCAAAAAAGACGACCATGATAAAGACAGATAAAGACAACAGATAAAGACTCCACTAAATGCCATCTTCTCTCATGGAAGCTATATTCAAAATTTTAAATACATTCTGAATTCTAGAGACTCAGAATTGGCCTCAAAAGAATCATTCAAACATACAATTATGTTATTGTTATTTTAGCTGCCTACAACAGTATATTGGAGTTGAAATTAAATAATGACTTAATATTTATGTGATACATATAACTTTAGAATTCATCCTGCTGCTTTTTCAGCAGTCAAATCGTTTATAAAAAAATAAAAATAAAAAAAAAGGGGATACCAGTTCCATTGGCAACCATACATGGCTACACCATCAGATGAGGTAGTAAGCTTCAGCTCATGAGCAGTTCCTTCCCTTCTCTTCCCATCATTCTAGTACTGTCCACAAGCTGTTGTTCCAGAACTGTATGGGCTTTTTTAAAGGAGATTTTTGGCAACCGTTAATCTAATCTTCCTGTCTTTGATGCTTACCAATGGTTTACATCTTGTGGTAAACTCTCTGTATTTACTCTGGTGTAGTCTTCCCTTGATTGTTGACTAACAAATATACCTACCTCATTGAGGGTGTTCTTGGCCAACTGTTGTGAAGGGGTTTTTCTTCACCAAAGAAAGAATTCTTCTGTCATCTAACACAGCTGTTTTCTGTGGGCATGTTACTGAGTTTAGCAGTGATTTCTTTCTTTTTTAATCATGTACCAAATAGTTGATTTGTTATTTGTTACGATTAGAATTTATTTTTATTTTTTTTGCCATGTCTCTGATGGGTTTGTTTTGCTTTATCAGCCTAATGCTGGATTGTTGCACTGGTAGTGACAGCTTTTTGAAATTCATATTGAGAGTTAACAGCAACAGATTTTAAATGTAAATACCACATTTGAAATCAGCTCTAGACCTTTTACCTTTTTTCACAAAAAAATTCCTGCAACTTTCACCCGATTTGGATGTAAATCCCCTTAAATTACAGTTGAAAGTCTGCAAATTCAAGACTATTGTGGGCAGTTCCTGTGAAGTAGTTACTGTTTTCAAATCATTTGCCGGGAGGTTCTTGCCCGCCATGGCATTTAAACTATATAGTATTTAATTTTTTTCATCAATAATTCTGTCATCATTGTATTGTTGTATTTTTCACTTTCCACTTCTGCTGCATTTTCATTTTCTCGAAGAACACTTTTGTTTTTTTGGTTGTCTCAAGACAGCAAGCAGAAGCCACGCATGTCAACAAATCTTGCTGTTCAGCTTGTTCAGTGTATTGACTGCAGGAAGTTTAGTCATTCTTCCTCTGTCTTTAGTAACAGTTTTATTTGTGATGTGTATATTAGTTAGCTCTCTGATGGAGAAGACTGCAGAATTAGAGGTGTGCATCCAGACACTAGAGAGGGTTAGCGAAAGTGAGAGTCTTAGAACAGGCCAGGTTAATCGGTAACAAACCAGGGCCAAGGCCAGGGAGCAGACAACAGGCTAAACTGACTGGCTACTAGCTGCACTAGGTCGTCACTCAGGTTCCACCATATTGAGACTGTGTCTGCTCCTTGAGCTAAATAAAATTTTAGAGATATTTAAAATGTTTTTTTAAGAAACCTAATTAACATAAAATTAGATCATACTGACTGAACAGCCAGCACCTATGAAGCCACAAATAAAAAAAAGACTATCCAGTCGATTCCACTAATTATAATTTACAGACCCCCAGGCCCAAAGCATTCATTGTTGGAGACTTTAATATTCATTTTGATAATCCAGAAGACCCTCTGAGAACAGCGGTTGTGTTCATTCTAGATTCAGTAGGAGTTAATGAGAATGTAATAGGACCCACTCATAATGGTGGTCACACTCTTGATCTAATACTAACTTTCAGACTAAATACAAAAAATAGAGTCTCACTTCCACAGTCTGAAGCTCTGAAGAAAAGCTCTTAATGCTGCTAAATCAATGTATTTTTCCACCCTAATACAAGATAAACATAATCCTAAATCCTTATTAAATACTATAGCAAGATTAACTAGGAATAAGACCACTGTAGAAGCATGCACACCAATTTGAAGTAATGATTAAAAAAAAAATGAATGGCAAGATTGAAAATATCAGGCAAAGTCAGACTATTAATTCAAAGGCATACAGCTGATACCTAACCATGCAGATAATATAACCATATCAGATCAGTAATTAGAATGTTTTACTCCCCTTCGAGAGACATAATTTCCTGATCAAATTCATCAACTTGTGTACTAGATCCCTTTCCTACACATTTCTTCCAACAGATACTACCAGAAGCAATCAAACCTCTTCCCCAAAAAAAAAAAAAAAAAAAAAAAAAAAAAAAAAATTATTCAATTAGTACTGGCTATTACGTAAATCCTCAAAGCCTGATTAAAAAACCTGACCTCGACCCCTGTCAGCTGTCCAACTATAAGCCAATATCAAACCTCCCCTTTATCTCCAAGATCCTACAAAAGGTTGTAGCACAGCAGTTATGCTCATACCTACAGAGAAATAAGATTCTTATGTAGGTATGAAATTTATCAATCATGATTTAAGCCTCATAGCACAAAGACAGCACTGACTAAAATGGTAAATGTCCCACTACTGATCAGGGTTGTGTGTCCTTGCTTTTGTTGCTTGACCTTAGTGCAGCTTGAAAATACTGATCATACCATTCTCCTTGATAGACTAGAAAATGGTGTTCGAGTTAAGGGAATAGCCCTCCCCTGGCTCAGGTCTTATTTGACTGATCGTTATCAGTTTGTAGACGTAAATGATGACTTCTCTATGCATACTAAGGTAAAGTGTTGCACAAGATTTTGCTTTAGGCCCACTGCTTTTTTCTCTATATATGCTATCTCTTCATAAACATGGTATTAGCTTCCACTGTTATGCTGATGACATACAGTTGTGTGTTTCAGCAAAGCCAGAAAGTAAGACACCAGCTAAATAAAGTTGAGGAACATGTAAAGGACATTAAGACACTGGAAGCTTAGTAACTTTCTTCTACTTAATTCTGACAAGACAGAAGTACTTGTACTAGGACCACAGGCAGCTAGAAGTAAGTTTTATGATTACACAGAAATCAGGATTATTGTAATGCCTTGCTGTCTTGATGTTCCAGTAGGTGCAAAAATAAGCTCCAGCTGAAGTGTAGACTTTCAGCTTTAATTCAACATTTAGCAAAAATTTAACTGTTAAAAGTAATTGGACAATTGACTGCAGTTTCATGGCCAGGTGTGGCCTGTTTTTCTTGTTATTTCATGCCAAATTAAGGAGATAAAAGGCTGGGAGTTGATTCCTTGTGTTGAATTTGTATTTGTTATCTAGTAATGGGAACTCTCAATCTGCGATCCAAAGAGCTGCCAATGAGCACTGAAGGAGGCCAACATTGAAAAACAAAGCAGACCTATCAGAGAGATAACAGAAACTTTATGAGTGGCCAAATCAACGATTTGGTACATTCTTACAAAGAAGGAATGCACTGGCAAGCTCAGCAACACTTAAAGGCCTAGAAGACCATGGAAGACAACTAAAATGGATGATGGCAGAATTCTTTCCTTGGTGAAGAAAAATCCCTTCACAACATCTAGCCAAGTCAAGAACAAGGAGGTAGGTTTACCACTGTCAAAGTCTCCAATCAAGAGATGCCTTCATTGAATGTAAATACAGAGGGTTTACCTCAAGATGCAAACCACTGGTAACACTCAAGAACAGAAAGGCCAGATTAGACTGCTAGAAAACATCTAAAAAAAAAATCCTGCCCAATTCTGGAACAAGATTCTCTGGACAGATAAAACCAAGATTAACTTGTACCAAAATTATATGAAGAGTATGTAGAAGGAAAAGACAGGCTCATGATCCAAAGCATACTACATCATCTGTCAAACATGGAGGCAGTGTTGTGGCATGGGCATGTATGTCTGTCAATGGAACTGGGTCCCTGGTGTTTGATGATGTGACTGTTGAAAGTTGCTTTCACTTTCAACCATACATGATACAGCTGGTGTTTAAACCTTGTTAGACAGCTGGACCTCTGCTAGATGTAACGACAAATGAATAGCATCTCTAGGAGCAAATTCACAAGAAATTAACTCTCAAACTCGATACACACACACTGAGATGAAGCTTCTAAATATGCTGTATGACCATTCATTCAAAGCGCATAAAGAACCAGGATTGGAAGGCTCAAGCCGCATTCCTCTCGTGCGCTACGAACTGAATACAACTAAGTAAGACTGTGTACATCTGGGCAGGTAAAGATTATTATTATTTACTATTGTATATAGTTTTACTGCTTTGAGTAATTTGATTGTAATAAAAGCACTTTACACTACCAGCATTCTGTTAAACAAAGGGATTCCCACATAAATCTCACTCTCTCATTAATCTCTCTCATATACAATCTCTTACTCTCTTCTTACTAACAGGATCACTCAGATTTTACAACGTGAAATCAAAGGTCCATAATGTTATTCCCATTAACAATAATGTGCTTTAAAATGCATCTAATAATATTTTATCAAATTTAATTTATTTTTAGTGCTTGTTACATGGCAAAAAGGTCTGAAAAGCTGGGGACACTATCGGAAACTACTACAAAGCTGGGACGCAGTGCTGCTGAAAGCCTAATGAGGCCCTTTTTGTTGTGCCCTGTGGGATCCCAGTCCTGACAGGCAACTCTAGCCTCAACCAAATGCCCTGTGAATCTTTCTAGCAAGAAAAATAAATAAATAAATAAATAATAATAGTAATAATAATAATAATGATAATATTAATAATCCACGTGCTTCCTATTAGCATTTGTATCCATTTAGAGTGCATTATTCAATCAGAATAAAGTATTAATATCCGGTCATATTCCTTGAATAGACCCCTTTTCCACCTACACAATTACAACATTTACAAAAGTACTGAAGCACCCTTGGCAGTGATTACAGCTTTTAGCCTTCATGGGTATGATGCTAGAAGCTTGGCACATCTGAATTTTGAGATCTTAGATATCTAATCTGTGCCAGAAATAAATCAACATCATCCACACAAGTCCATAAATAAAAAATTGTGTTACCAGTGAGTTTTCAGGCTGGATCTGACCTAACCCCTTTTGGCCTTACAATCATCAATCATGGACACTCATTTCAGACATTTTTTGAGACTTCAACATTCCTGAAAAAGTGAACGTCACCATGCAGTATTGGCCCAGGCTAAGAACAAAGTTCACAGTCTTTACTTCTCACCAAATGGTAGCACTCGTGTGTGTGGAATTCTCTGTGTGCTTGTTTCAGGGTCCAATGCTTGCAGATACTGTTTTGTGTGATCATATCACAGCTCCTCTCACTTGTCTCCATTTTTCACAATATAGATTCTCAATTGTCCAATTACACTGCACAACAAAGTTTTTGCTTCTTGAACATTGTTGGGTGTTCCTAATAGGCTTTTGGCTGCTGATAACGAAAATCACATCCAAATTTGCCCATCACATACCGTTTCACTGAAATCTTCAGTTTTGTCATGTTTTTTCTTATATTTGTGCCCAAAAATTTTCGTTTCTGTAAGAGACCTATGAACAATGTTTGGGCATGTGCAGGCATGAAATCAGGCCAAGGTTGGAAGCTGTTCTGTGGAAGAATGCAGCCTGGGCATGCCTGGGCAAGCTGGAGCCAGCTTGACACTGTCTCGGCAGGCTATAAAAGTGGCTTGCATACACGGATGCTGCTCATTGGATTAACTTTAGACCTTATAGTGTGTACGTATTGTTTCAGAATATAGCATTGCCTCAGTAGCACTGTAACAAGTAAGTTAGATTTTATAGACATTTTACGGGACGATTGATGTCTCGTCAATGTAGTAACAGCCGCGATACATTCTGCTATATTTGTGGCGAGTATACGCTTGTTCATTAGAGACGCTAAATGACTGCTCTTGTGAAGAAAGCATATCATCTGTACATCGGCTGTAAAATTGGTGATCAAGACAAGGAATGGCAGTGACAGTGATCCGGATTTTGAACCGTGCTCCTCAGGCAAGCCACATCTCATAACACAGTCAGAATTAAACGATCTGGTCAGAGATTTGGGTCTGTCACAAGCAAAAGCCAAATTCAGACATGTTATGAGTGACAAGCGGTTCGAAGATCTGTTAGTTGGGCCAGAAAAGATTGCCTAGAAAGACTTCAAAGACATTGTGGCAATTACAGAGCCCTACATTACATTCAGCTGGTAGACAAACTTCTCAAAGCATACAAAACAGTGAAGTGCAACATGTCACTCATGATTCATTTCCTCCACTCACACTTGGACTTCTTCCCTGCAAACCTCGGTGCTGTCAGTGACGAACACGGTGAAAGGTTTCACCAGGACATTGCTACAATGGAAAAACGATATCAGGGCAACTGGAATCCGTCAATGCTTGCTGATTACTGTTGGACACTGCAACGTGATGCACCAGACATTGAATACAAATGAAAATCAGGAGCAAAATACTTTTAACTATGTTGAACTTAATAGCGTATTAGAAACATAAACGCGATTAAATACGTTATTGCCGATAAACAGTTAGCTGTCTATTTCTCAGAGTTCCTACGTGATCCAGCAAAACCAAAACTATATTTGTGCATACCCACCAGGTACCTGTCACAATCAGCAAAAACTTTTCAGGAATCAAAACTTAAAAAAAAAAAAAAATTTTGTGCAGTGTTATCAGACTGCTTGTCAATCAAGGCAATTCAAGCACAAAAGGCAAGAATAATTTTCCATTCTGAAGCACAAGTTGTCTAATACTTACACTGTAATAGGAACTCATCAACATATCCAAGATGCAAAGTCTCAAATTGTGGAAACTCAAGTTCAGCCATTTTCAGTGCAGAAAAGACCCCATCTTTGGTTAAGGAAGGCTGGATTCGAACTTCATGCAATCTGAAGTCCAACAGAATTATATTAATTATGATATTTATTATAACACTACTAAAAATCAAGAGCATGTTTTCATGACAGAGTCACTTTTACCCATGTGCAGCAGTAATGATGAGGTAGCCCAAGTCCACTTCAAGCGCATTCTTACAGGCACCAAATACAATATTGCGCAAATTGCGAAATCCTCCTAGAACATAAATCATGTTACATTGACATAAAAACAACACAGCTACAACAGGTTGTTCTGTTACTATGCAAGCTATATCTATGAAACAATAGACACAATACACACACACCCACATACAGGGAAGCTAAGATAAATAATAGAGGTAGGATAAACGTTAAACACTCTGCATAACACGACAGTGAATGGAATGGCTACATGCTAACAGCATAAATAATGAAACATATATTGGTTGAACTGCTAATTTTGTTTGGATTTATAAGCAACCAGATGAGTGCATAAACTAACTTTAGACAATTGTCACATTAATAACCTAAGAGCAAGTACGGTCTGCAGCTTAGCCCATTTCAGATGCTGCACATGATGAACCTTTGACGGCAGGCCTCCATACCACACAGAAACTGTTGCATGCTCCAAACACTACTGCTGCAGTGGTGCTAAACTGACAGCACCATTTCAGCACTACTGTTGTGGACGAAAGGAGAGCCCATGGCCACAGGGCAGAGTCGGGTACGAGAAGGCCTGGCACGAGATAATCCCCGTGGCTCCCCATACTCTCAGAGGAGACTGGAGAGGATAAAAGGGCGCCACTACCACAGACAGAAACTACTCCCCTTCCTATGTGCTGATGCTGACACTCTCTGTTCATTAATTTGCAGATAGCAACGAAGGTGGCACTCTACTTCTGCTACGCACACTGGCTGAGACCCTTCAACCCCTGAAGAGAACTGGTCCTCCTGCCGCTGCACCTTTCCCGCACCACACGGCCCAGCCAACAGCGACCACAACCTTCACACATCTCGCTGCCCTCTGCACCCCGGGACGGCGTCCCATTATATTTACAAATAATATTTGTGTCCCTCTCCTCCTGTGATTTTCATTTTTGGCTTCAACTGAACACTGGCTTGAAATGGGTGTGTCAGCTAAATTTCCAACTGATTTAACTTTGGTTAGTCTTCCTGGTGAATCAGTGGTCAATTGCATCTTGTATACAGTGGACATTAAAAGTCTACACATTCCAGTTAAAATGGCAAGTTATTGTGAAAAATGATGATTCATCTTAGCGTAATTTTTTTCTTCACGAAAACCTGCCCTTTCAAAAATGTGATTTCAGTGGCTTTGACCGAGGCATGTCTCTAGAGTTTATTCAGAATGGTGCAATAAAGAAAATAACATCCAGTGAGTGGCAATTTTGTGGACAGAAACACCTTGGTGATGAGAGAGGTCAACAGAGAATGGCTAGAAAGGTTTGAGCTGACAGAAAGGCTACGGTAACTCAGATAACCATTCAGTACAATTGTGGTGAGCAGAAAAGCATCACAGAATGCACAACACATGGAAAACTGAGGCAGATTGGCTACAACAGCAGAAGACTATGTCTGGTTCCACTTCTGGCAACCAAGTACACAAAGCTGAGTGCAGTGGGCACAGGCTCACCAAAACTGGACAGTTGAAGACTGGAAAAATGCAGCCTGGTCTGACGAATCTTGATTTCTACTGAGGCACACAGATGTCAGAATTTGGTGCCAACAGCATGAATCCATAGACCCAGAATGCCTTGTGACAACAATCCAGGCTGGTGGAGTTGGTGTAATGGTGTGGGGAAATGTTTTCTTGGCACACTTTGGACTTCACTTGAATGCCACAGCCTATTTGAGTATTGCTGCTGACTGTGTCTATCCCTTCATTGCCACAATTTAGACCACCTTCTAATGACTACTTCCAGCATGTCACAAAGCAAACATTTTCTCAAACTGGTTTATGAACATGACGATGGCCTTCCCAGTCACCGGATCTGAATCCAACAGAACACCTTTGGGATGTGGCAGAATGGGACATTCACATCATGAAAGCACACCTGAAAAATCTGCATTTTTGCATGATGCAGTCATGTCAACATGGGCCAGAATCTCACAGGAATGTTTCCAACATCTTGTGGAATCCATGTCATGAAGAATTAAGGCTGTTTGGAGAGGTCCTGCCCAGTATTAGTACAGTGTTCCAAATAAGGTTCTCGGTGAGTGCATAACCAGTGTATCACTTGGATTTTAGTTTAGTCTAAAATCAGTCACTAATTTTACGGACTGCATGTTCACATGTCTGAAAACATCATCTTACATTTACCTAATATATCCCATGAGAACAGATTTGTTGGTAAATATTTCATTATATACTGTTGGGAAAAGAGGCATCGTGCTTTTGCTTCTGTTCGGAAACAATTTAGGAGGCACTCTTTTCTGTTGTCTGCTGCCAAAACCAAGAATTGCAGCGTTTAAAGCAAAGAACAATAAAATACGCTACTGAGGGTTTTAGTGAATGTGTAGCATTTGTCCGACTATAGCCGTAGTCAGCAATCAGTGCAGGGCTCCACATGGGGTATGCTGTTTAGGCCAATTCTGTCAGTGTCCCAATGTATTAGCCAAGGATTGCAGCTGATGGCCACTGAAACCCGCCACACAGCAGTCAATGTAATGGCAACTGACAAGTGGAGGAACGTGTTTGATGTTACAGTGTCTAACCTTATTTGAGCTACTGGAGCAAATCCTCATGCTCTTTGGTTGAGCACAAAGACAGGGCCTCGGACCCTGAGCTATCAGGAGTGATCCAGTGAAGGCAGGAGGCAGCCGGTGGCCATCCTGGGATTGTTAGCCACAAGTCTGAAATGAGGGTGGCGTGTGAGTGGTTTCTGAGGCGAGACAAGAGCAAATTAACACACACATGTACAGGCTCTGTAAATACCAGCAGCACCAGTTAATTACAGGCCAAATAGCCAGCGGGAGTTGTGAAAAACTGTTGGCTCTGACTAAGCAACACAAGAATGTGTGGGGCCCTCCAATACAGCCCTGGTACCACTGATGGCGCTGGTGAATGTAAGGGAATTGTATGCACGCTCCTATCCCATGAGGGAAACTGTGGCACAAAGAGAATGGCTTGGCAAGGATATAGTTGAGGGAATAAGGCTGATAGAGGGGCACATGCTCCAGCCCTTTAAGTGTTGATAGGTTCACTGTGTGTCAGGGAAACTAAGAAACACTAGCTATTATCCCATGACCTGGAGCAAAGCTCAAGAGCTGAGAGAACAGCTCGGCAAGAGGCAGTCAGCAACACAAGGGTTAGAGGAACATGCACACTCCAATCTTGTTAGTGACAATAGCTTCTTTGGATGAGGGGGAAATGGAAGGACACACATGTTCCTATCCCCTGATCTTCAGCACCCAAGTGAGCAGCTTGATGGTTATACAGTCAACAGCACAAAGGGGATGGAACTAGAGCAAGCCACTGAACAACACTCTAGCTACCACAGACACAGCAGAGCAAACTCTAACACTATACACTAGCAAGTCACAGACTCAACACTACAGCAGAGAACGAAATGGAAACACTCACTATGTTGGAGAGAAAGAACACGCTGTAAAAACGATAGTAGTTGAATATGTTTATTTGCTATTTCTCTTTATTAAATAGAATATAATAAAACTATTTTAACCATGAAATTAGAAATGTCTTATATTTGTTAGATAATCATTATGAGAAATATTTGATAACTTTTCCCTTACTCAAAATATCTTCACTTGCCAAGATATCCTGCATTATAAAAAAAAAATGATAAGAAAACAAGTCTATCATAGCTTTGGATGACAGAAAAACTCAGACAGTCAGACAGTTCCAAAATCTACATGCGGTATGGCATGTGTATGTAGACAAGAAGAGAAAAGGAAAATTAGTGACGTGGTGTGAAGGTATGTATAGCAAATACTATGTCACAGTCACGTCATGACCTTGTTGAAGGTCTTGGCATGCATGCACATGTGCAAGATAGGATACCCAGGTGTAAGACACTGTTAAAGGGGGTGAAATAGGAATAATAAGATCTTGCTGATCATCTCGGTGCCACAGAATGTTCTTAGTTGCCAAGTTGGAGAATTCTGTGCAAAAAGGCCAGAATCAGCAATGGAGGCAGAAATGCTTATGGTAGACAGTATGGCCAGTCGCATGCCAGTGTGTCTTGTCCCAGCAGACATGCTAGCTCCACTGGGGAGACCCACAATTAGCAATGAGTTGAGATCCCATCAGTCAAAAGGACCTGTGCATTCCGGGTAGGCAAGTTGCTCTCAGTGAGGCTAACCTCCAGGCAGTAAGGGAGGTGTCTGTGGTGACTTTCTCCCCAGTAGGGCATCATTACCAGGCAGACCTTTTTCATGAGAAAAGTCTCAGTCTCCAGGGAGCTAAAGCTTGTGCCCCTTCCACCTGTATCTGTGGTATTTGGGGTCTAGCCACTAATAGTTTTGAAAGTTACAGTAAGCCCAAAGGAACTGCCAGTGTACCAGTGCACCTGCAGTCAACAAACCTAGCATCATCAAAGGGAGTCTAAGACACACAGCAGCCTGTCTGAATTTGACATATCATGAACTTGAATTTCAATGTCTGGAAGGTTAAATTCAAAAAGCATGTGTTGTAGAGCAATGGGGACATTCCTGTGGATGTAAAGCACTAATAGCCATAATGAAAAGTACAGGAGGTGTTCTTCATAAACTATCTTTTTATATAGTCAACAGCCATGTATATGTAAATGTATATCATCACCCACTGACCAATTTGTGTGAGATTGTATAGGTTACTAGAGAGTCCCTAAATAAACATATGATTAAAGTTTTGTAATGATAGTTCAATGGGTAATGCATGCTGATATGCTAACATGCAATTGGCCAATAAATGTTGTGATGTTATTTCCATCAAGAGGTGTATCAATTTTTGGTCAAGATCTTGTACTGACAACAAAAGAGATGAGCACTCTGTAAAGTCTCCTCCAGCACATCCCAAAGACTGTCACTGAGGTTAAGGTGTCATTTTCACACATGAATTGGCACCTCTGAGTCCGGACTTAGAGGTGCCAATTCATGTGTGAAAATGATTCTTTACGCTCTCTGAACCATTCTTTCACAATTTCAACCCTGATGAATCTTGGCAGTGTTATCCTGGAACATGGCCATGATACGTCTTTCTACATGGTTATTAAAGAACTAAAGTGCTACACACTTCCTCTTTTAAGATTAAAAGAACTGTTGCCAAACATATAACATGCTAGAAATTATAATCACTCTAATAATGATCCATTCA
>CM074980.1:11490248-11528031 GCA_037576825.1 Pangasius krempfi
GTGGTGGTGTATAGAGCCAAAAATGTTAGAATTGTGTCGATGTCCCAATATTTATGGACCTGACTGTATATATAAAAAGTTTGGTTTCAAAACACGACAAACGCCATTTTTTTAAAAATTGAGCTCCCGCCAAAATCAGAATAGTATCTGGTCGGTATTGAAAAGTCCATTTTTAATTTTACGCAAAATGCAATATCCGCCATGTCATGTTTTCTCCCTATCTTTTCAAACCGCGACAAACGCCAGTTTCCCTTCTCTGCAGAATGCGATACATCCGCTCAACCAATCACAGTGCACCATTCAACGCACTGTAAACATTAATGGCAGCGCTTTGAATACACCCAGCATCCTAGTTTTCCTCATCTACTTTGTACTTTGATCAACAACAAAAAATAAATAAATAAATAAATAATTTTGACAGCATTGATGAACCTGATGAATGCACTTTTGGAAGTTGAATGTAAGGGAAATATAATTTTGGAATTTCTGTGGTCTAATGTGATATTGTTATTCATGTTCTTGTTCGTGATGAAATTTTCTATTATTGTTGTAATTAATTTATAGCATTAACAAGATGACCCGTTGAATTCATTTTGGGAGCGATGACAATGTATTTTTTAGTCCAGTGCCTGTATATAAGATTAGTATTGACCAAGTTCAGAGGCTGTCATATGTGGATCAACTTACTTTGTTGAGTATTTTCAACAGTTTCAATACGAAAAATAACTTTTATATTGCTTCAATGGATTTACTGCATTTTGCATATAAATAAATAAATAAATAAATAAATAAATGTGTCATGGATTTACTGCATTTTGGGGGAAAAAAATATAAATCTTTGAAAATAAAAATTCAAATCCAGATTTTGAATGTTATTATAACCTAAAGATGCTATGTGAAAGTTTGAAACAGAAAATAGTGGTTTTCATCTTGCTATTTTTTTGGTAAAGAAAACACATTTTTACTCAGATTAATCAAAATGGATTTATACCAAACTCTTCATACATACACACACACACACACTCATCCGGACCCGACTGCATGTGTGTAAGTATTTGACGGAGTTTTTGTGATTTTTCATTTATACACCACCACAATGGATTTGAAATAAAACAATCAAGATATGATCGAAGTATAAACTTTCAGTTTAAATTTAAGAGGTTCCACAAAAATATGGCATTTACCATTTAGGAATTACAGCCATTGTAAGCAACGTACTTCCATTTTCAGGGGCTCAAAGGTATTTGGACAACTGACTGACAAGAAGTTAATTGACCAGATGCTGTCCATTCCCTCTTTACTTTAAGACAAATGAAGCAGATAAAAGGTCTGGAGTTGTATTTGATATTGGTATATAGTTGGCATTTGGCAGCTACCAATATGAAGTCCAAGGAGATCTCAGTGCAAGTGAAGGAGGCCATCATTAGGCTGAAAAAACAACAAATCTATAAGAGAGATAGCAAAAACCTTAGGTGTGGCAAAATCAACAGTTGGGTATATTCTTAAAAAGAAAGAAAGCACTGGTGAGCTCAACAATATCGAAAGGCCTGGAAGACCATGGAAGACAACTAAAGTGGATGATCCCAGAATCCTTTCCTTGGTGAAGAAATGCCCCTTCACATCAACAGAAGTCAAGAATACTCTGGAGAAGGTAGGCGTATCATTGTCAAAATCTACAATCAAGAGACACCTACATGAAAGTAAATACAGAGGGTTTACAACAAGGTGCAAACCACTGGTAACATTCAAGAACAGGAAAGCCAGATTAGACTTTCCAGAAAACATCTAAAAAAGCCTCCCATGTTCTGGAATAAGATTCTTTGGATTGACGAAACCAAGATTAACTTGTACCAGAATGATGGGAAGAGAAAAGTATGTCTTAAGAAAAGAAGAGCTCATGATCCAAAAAATGTCAAACATGGTGAAGGGAGTGTTAAGTGTTAAGCATGGGCATGTATGGCTGCCAATAGAACGGGCTCACTGGTGTTCATTGAAGTAGCAAGATGAATTCTGAGGTGTATAGGGCTATACTCTCTGCTCACATTCAGCCAAATGTGATAAAACTGAGACGTCGTTTCACAGTGCAGGTGGATAAGGACCCCTTAACATATTGCAAAAGCAACTCAAGACTTTTTGAAGGCAAAAAAATGGAATATTCTTCAATGGCCAAGTCAGTCGCCTGATCTCAACCCAATAGAGCATGCTTTTCACTTACTGAAGACAAGACTGAAGGTGGCTGCAGTGAAGGCCTGGCAAAGCATCTCCAGGGAGGAAACTCAGAATTTGAGTTTTGAGAACATGGGCTCCAGACTTCAGGAAGACATTGACTGCAAAGGATTTTCTTCCAAGTACTAAAATTATGGTGATATTTACAATTATGTCACTTTGTCCAAATACATTTGAGCCCCTGAAAATGGAAGTACTGTGCTTAAAAATGGCTATAATTCCTAAATGGCAAATGCCATATTTTTGTGGAACCTCTTAAAATAAAGCTGAAAGTCCACACTTCGATCACATCTTGATTGTTTTATTTCAAATCCATTGTGGTGGTGTATACAGGCAAAATCACAAAAACTCACAAATACTTCCAGACCTGACGGTGTATATAAGTAAATTACAGATCAGATAACATTAAAACAACTGACAGGTGATGTGGATTATATGCACAACTTGTACACAATTCAATTTTGTTTGTATAGCACTTTTAATAATGCACATTGCCACAAGCAGCTTTACAGAAATAAATGGATTCACAAAAAATATATTGTAAATACGTGAATGTATCCCCTAATAAGCAAGCCAGAGGCGAAGGTGGTAAGGAAAAACTTCCTGAGACAATACGAGGAAGATACCTTGAGGAACCCATCCTCATCTGGGGGCAAGGGATAGTGCGATTATAAATAAATCCCTTCTATTATTGTGTACTACATGGACAAGTAGTACAATTGTGCAACCAGTAAATTCATAAGTTTTTGCAAGAAGTCCGGTTGGTTAAAATCTATCCACTGTCCACTGATGGAGTCCTGAGTACGAAGGTGCTCGTGGCAACTGCAGCCCCAAATCCACTACAGCAATCCCAGTCCCAAGACATTACAGTACAGCTCCCCACATGTGATCCCCAAGCCATCTCCACAGCCCCCAGGTGGCACTATCCCCAGCAATCCAAATGGCTCTTCAGGCTGTCCATATGGGTCCACTCCCAGCAGCAGCGAGCGAACTCAACCGATGAGAACACCAATCAGAAGTAGGGCATCAGGATAGGTCAGGCAGGTCTGGGGAGCAGAAGGGGTCAGGATCACTGGCATCTCAGAAGTGTAGCTCAACACAGAGTGAAGGAGAGAGAGAGAGAGAGGGAGGGAGAGAGAGAGAGAGAGATGGAGAGATTGTTAGGTAAGCTTTTGTCCTCTAATTGTTAAGGAAAATGTTCTTTGCATACAGAGAGCAAGCAGGGACTCCGGCAAGACTAGCTATGACAGCATAACTAAAAGGGAGAGCCAGAAGCTAACACAGACATGAAGGCACCCTGGGACATAAGGCAGCCAGCCACTCCACCAATGCAAGGTCCATAAAGACATGGATTGCCAAGATTAGTGCAGAAGAACTTGACTGATCTGCATAGTGCCTTGACCTCAACCACACTGAATGCCATTAGAGTAAATTGGAAGGCAGACTGTGTGCCAGGTCGTCTTGCCCAACATAAATGCCCAAACTCACTAATGCTCTTATGGACAATCGGACATAAATCCCCAGAGCCAGGTTCCAAAATCTAAAGGAAAGCTTTCTCAGATGAGTAGAGGTTGTTATAGGAGCAAAGGGGGACCAGCTCCCTATTAATGGACTTTTCATAGGCAGCACCCTACAGATATATCAAGCAATTGGACAGAGACCATGGGGCAGACAAGTCACCTGGTGGAGAGATTATATTTCACAGTTGGCTTGAGAATGTCTGGGGATTCCACAGGATGTGCTGGAATCTGTGGTTGAGGTTAAAAAATCTGAACTCAGCCTTCTCAGCCTGCTGCCACTATGATCCCCACCAGGAAAAGTGAAAAGTAACTGAATCAATTGATCTATCAATCAATCAATCAACTAATGAATTAATGAAAGCAAATTTCAGACAGAAATAGACCATCAATGTTATTGTCAGATTTCACATTTTCATAAGCCATGAAATATGAAAAGCACAATAGCATAGAGCTTTTTCTGAAGTATGCATTCATATTTCCTAAAATAAACAAAGGAGCACTTAGTATTGCAGGATCTGTTGCACGAATCTACAGTTTAATTTTTCTACTTACAGGAATTTAGCTTTTTAATCATGTGAGTTTTTACTGTCATTCTTCTCTACAGCTTGCATACATTGGAACGAAATGTTGCTTCTTCAGGACCATGGTGCAACACAGAACAGTACGCAAGACTAAATAAAGTGAAAAATACACAAGTGTCAGATGCAAAATAATAAATACATGGGACAATGAATACACAGAAAATAAACACACTGTTTGCGCTATAAATTGTAAACTACTGTGTGATGTAGCAGCACAAGCATAGCAGCAAAAACGAGTTCCATAATATAAAAGTATCTGATGCATCTTTGTATGCAGTGGTATAGAGTCATAGCAAGTTAGGTGTTTGACCAGCCCAGGTGAGCAGTGGGAGGCAACAGGGTGTTGAGTAATCTGCCTCAGGGAAGAAACTGTTGCGGCGTCTGCTGGTGGTGGCACGGATGCTCCTGTACCTTCTGCCAGATGGCAGGAGGGTGAAGAGCCCATGAGAGGGGTTAGAGAGGTCCTCCGCAATACTGGTGGCTTTGCGGATGCAGCGCGTGTTGAATGAGGTGTCGATGGTGGGTAGAGAGACTCCGATGATCTTTTCAGCTGTTCTCACAATTCACTGTAGGATCTTGTGGTCAGAGACAGTGCAGTTCATGTATCACATGGTGAGACAGCTGGTCGGGACACTCTCTATCATCCCTCTGTAGAAGGAGATGAGGATGGGAGGGGGTTGTTTGGCTTTCTTCAGCCTTCGCAGGAAGTGGAGGCGTTGCTGGGTCTTCTTGGCTAGGCAGGTGCACACCAAGAAGCTTGGAGCTTTTGACTCTGTCCACAGTTGTTCTATTGATGTGCAGTGGTGAGTGGTCCACTTGGGTCCTCCTGAATTCTACAATCCTCTCTTTAGTCTCATCAACATTAAGAAATAGATTGTTGTCTCTGCACCTTTATGCAAGCTGGTAAACCTCCTCTCTGTATGCTGACTCATCATTTTTCAGATGAGGCCCACGACTGTAGTGTCATCAGCATACCTGATGTGGTTAGAACTGAACTTTGCAGCACAGTGGACTCAGCACACAGCCCTGGGGAGTGCCGGTGTTCAGTGTGGTGGTGCTGGAGGTAGAGTTGCTCCAGTCTCCCAGTCAAAAAGGCCAGGATCCAGTTGCAGAGGGAGGTGGTCAGACCCAGCAGGCTCAGCTTTGTTATCAGTTGTTGTGGGATGATTGTCAGTGCAACAGGCTGGGACTCATTCAGGCAGGAAATCATCTATGCACTTGCTGATGCAGCCAGTCATTGATGCTGTGTATCCTCCAAGTCTGTGGTGTTGTGGTATGTAGCAGCCTCTCTGAACATATTCCAGTCAAAGCAGTTCTGAAGTGCTGAGATGGCTCCCTTAGACCAGGTTCTCCCATTTCAGCACCAGTTTGGCATGTTTCTGGAGTGGTCTGTATGCTGGGATTAACATAACAGAGATTTGGTCCAAGCAGCCAAGATGGGGGCAGGGTTCAGCCTTGTAAGCACCATGAATGTTGGTGTAAACAAGGTCTAAAGTGTTTGTACCACAGATTGCAAAATCAATATTCTGGTGGAATTTTGGCAGCACTGATTTCAGATGATTAAAGTTTCCGGCGACAATGAAAAATCCATCAAGATGCACTGCCAGTAAGTTACTCATAGATCCGTAGAGTCCATTTAATGCTTTCCTTGCGTTAGCACTGGGTGGAATATATAAACTCAAACTCCACCAGCATCAACCAGTAGCTTGTGACCACAACAGCATTCCTGCACCTTTCGCTGTCTATGTAAACACACAGACCACCGCCACACCACGCGTCTTACCAGACAGTGCTGCTGGACTGTCGGCACGATGTGCAGTTAGCCCGGCCAGCTGAATGGCTGGATCTGGAATGCTGTCATTGAGACATGTTTCCGTAAAAATGAAAACACAGCAGTCCCTGATTTCATGCTCGGTAGTTAGCTGTTGTCTGAGTAAGTCCAGTTTATTGTCCAGAGTGCGAACATTGCAGAGGAGAACAGATGGTAGAGACAGATGGCTAGGGTTAGCCTTTAGCCTAGCACGGATGCCGGCTTGCTTGCTGCGCCTCACACAACATTTCCAGTGCTCTCCCGGCCAGCCGCATTAGGCAATACCATGGTCCCACGGCCTGGTTCACTGCTCTTCCCGCAGTCCATCGTTTATTCCTCCTGAGCTTTGTTCTCCAATGCCCAGCAAAAGTTACTGATGATAGACATGTGCACGAGTGCTTTCAATGTACATCTCTTTGAAAAGTGTCTCCAACTGGTGTAGGCTACACATAACATGCACCATATTTGTGGACCCAAAGTGGCTGCTGCATGCTACCACGCCGCCATCTTGGAAAGGAGATGACAGCACACCATCATCCAGCATTTTTATATTTCTTAAAATGAACACAGTGAATTTAACTTTTCGTCAGTCTCAAATTTGATGACGTTTCGATCTTTTATGAAGCATGTTCTATATTTTTTTTCTTCCAAAATGATCACAGAAAACTTATTTCATACTGAACAACAGTAGAATCGTTTATTTTTTCCTATTTACTGTAAATTATAGAACCGAGATATTTATTGTTTTGCATATTTTATTAACATTTTCGACGAACAACCCTACGCAATACGAACAATCTATTCTAGGAAAGCACATGCAACGGAGAAGAATTAATAATAAAGTGTGCACGTAAACTTTCTCAAGCGTTTGCGTTTTAGCTGTTACCATAAAACACCGTGCATACGCGCACATAAACTGTGATTGCGGTGACAAACCGAAATAAATATTACATACGCCAGCTTAGCAGCTACCGACAGACCAAAATTTTTCAAATACTTAATTTAGCTCATTTTTCAAATAATTACATAACATTAGCCACACAAAAAAAACAATACTGAAGAAATCGAAATTTAAATCGAATTGCTAACGAATTGCTAAGACAATAGCTACCAAGGCATCAAAGTAAAATTACATGCTAACATGTTAATTACATGCAGCAGTTAGCGTTTGCTTTCACGGAGATTATCTGGATATTCAAAGATGAAAGCTTTGACAACAATGGTACAGGAAGAATTTTGCTTCTCACTTGTTTTCGGGCAGACTCCAAACTGTACACTCCTGGCTGTAAGTTGCTATGGAAACGCACACTGACTTGATCAATAGTGAAGCGTTAAAGATAACTCACATTAGTTAGCAGATCTTTCTTCTTAAGGCAACATTTTGTCTAAAACAAAGTGCAGGCTTGCTGACAGCAAAAAGACGACTCAAGATATCAGGCTTCCTCTTTCGTGATTTTATTGGCGGATTGCAAAGCAACTGGAGAAGTTAATACTGCCATCTACTGTGCTGGAGTATGCAAACTGTATCTTTCCCAAGTATGGGTCTCTTGCTGGTAACTGAACTGATCAGTCCAGACTTTGAGGCACTGGTATTTAACTGCGGAGTCCTCAGTGACAGAGCTGTAAATTCGACTTCGGAACGGAGATAGGATCGGAGAAAGCGGCGGGAGAGCCTGAACTTCAGCAGGGGGATGGCCAATTTGCATCATCCTAGTTAAGAGCAAAAGCGAGGAAGTTGGTCGAGGTTAGCGGGTAACTACAAACAACTGTATCGTGAATGTAACAGTCATGGCTTTTGGGAGTGAGGATGAAGATGCGGATAATGGAGGTATAGAGTGGCAGAAAGTGGGGTTCAAAAGAAAGAAAAACAAAAGTGGAAATAATAGTAATTTAAGCAGCTCAGGGGCAAAGTCTGATGAAACGGTCAAGAGAGCTAGAATAACTCAAAGTCTGAGGGCTGAAATCCAAATAAATAATTGGAAAGATAAAATTGTGTTTGCTGAGAATTTCCACCTTAAATCGGTGGCTAAAGCTCTAGAAAAGGATGTTTGCAAAGTATTTGAAAAACAAGCACATACTTGTATACGCAGTGAAACATTTTAATAAAATATGGAAAGACTACCTGTTAAGTGAAAGTGGAAGATAGCAAACTACAGACCTATAGCACTAACCTCCCACTTGAGCAAATGCATGGAAAAATGATTGTTTACAGGTTAGCATATTTTTTTTTAGAAAAAAGAAGTTTGTTCAAGGAGTGGCTTTAGGAAAGGAAGATCCACTGCCGATGCTTTATTAAAGTAAGTAATGAAATTGAAAAGACCCTTAAGATGAAAGTCATGGCTATAGTTTTTTTTTTTTTTGCCATCAAGACATGTATAATTCTATGTGGAGAGAAGGTCTTTTAATTCAATTGAACAAGCTAGGCATAGGTGGAAGGTTAAAGTTAAAGTCGGATCAAAATCTCAGAACGTTTTGACATTATAAATGGGATACCACAAGATATAACAATATCATGATGATATCATTATATCATGATTAATGATATCTTTGAAAATACAGGAACAGGATTACAGTCATCATTGTACGCAGATGATGGAGCAATCTGGAAAAGGGAAAAAAATTCTTACATGTCCTGAAATGTATACAGATAGCAATAATCAGTGTAGAGAGATGGTCTTATGATTGGGGCTTCAAAATTTCAGTAGCAAAATCATGTTATATGCTTGTCACTAAAAAGAAAATTGGTAATGGGCAGGGGTTAACACTATATAGATTGCTAATTATACGTCATTATGCTCATGCATGTGAACCTATGGTGTGCGCGTACGTGCCCGTGTTTAATTGGTGATCTGACCTTTACCAAAGGTGCATTAGCGGTTATCCCCAAAATGTCCACTCACGTTAAGAAAAGAAAGATTGATGCAGAATGTCGAGTTTTTAACAAGACATGGACTTCTAAGTATATATTTACCAAAGTCAAAGGTAAAGCAGTGTGCTTAGTTTGTGGAGAAGAGATCGCTGTGTTTAAGGATTACAATTTGAAGCGACATTTTTAGAGGAAACACGCCAAAAAATACAAGAGCTTGACTGATGCAGAGCGAGCACAGACATCTGAATCTTTGCTAGCCAAGCTGCAAAGGCAGCAAGGACTTTTAACCAAGCTTTACACATCCAGGGATGGAGCAATAAAGCAACAAATCCAGATACAGATCCTCTCTCACTGATGATCACCTGGCAGCTGTGATCCACATATCCACCTCAGACATTCAATCTGACTTCAGTGCACTTGTTCAAGCCCAACAGAGTCTAGATTTCTCGCACTGAATAAGAAAAAAGAACTGAGGAAAAAGACAACAAAGCGACAGCAGTAGCAGTTAATTTTTGTATACAGTTAATGCTGGCCTTGGAAATTCTGCAAAAACATGCACATTTTCAAAATTGTTTTGATGAATGTTTTTTAAATAGTGAGATGATGTTGGTATTGGTGTTTCCGCATTTTCATTTTCATCTACATTTACCAGTAGCAGCTAAACAAAACGATACAATATACTGCTTTTTATAAAGACGCATAATTAATGTTGAACAAAATTGAGTTCAGCCTATCACTCCGGCCCTCTACAACAGTCCCACTTTCTCACGTGGCCCCTTAAGAAAATTAATTGCCCACCCCTGATATAGAGCATTAAGGCTTAGTTTGGGAGCAGTCAAAATCATGTCCATTAATGCACTGTTTGTTGAATCCAATGAACTGCCATTGCATTTGAGGAGAAACAAGTTATCACTAGCATATTGGATAAGAATTCAGGGAGGAGGAAATGGAAATTGCAAAACTGTTGGGAGTCCACAAATTTTTCTGGTGTAGGTTTTGAATGGGACATTAACAAGAAAATGAAACAGTACAAATTAGATACTATACAACATAGTATAAAACATAGTCCAGCAGTTATCAGAAGCAGCATTTCCCCATGAAATGCTGCTCACAACAGCTGTTCAGTTTCACAACTGAAAGTAAACTTTCAAATATTAAAAATAGACAGTGGACAGAGAGAAACTATAACATTGGGTACTTGGTTCAAGAATATTTGAAAAAGTGCTACTATAATTATCTAAATATTTTTACAGACGGATCAAAACACTCAAATAATGAGTATGTTGTGGGTATATACATTGCTAAGAGAATTTCAAACAGATTATTGCTCCAACTTCTCCCCGATTGCCGCAGCGAAAAAAAGGCTGCCCACTGCTCCGGGTGTGTGTTCACGGTGTGTGTGTGTGTGTGTGTTCACTACTGTGTGTGTGTGCACTTGGATGGGTTAAATGCAGAGCACAAATTCTGAGTATGGGTCATCATACTTGGCCACACATGTTCATGTTAATGCTGGAATATGAAGTTGCCAATAAAATTGCTAAAAGTGCATTAAACAAACATGATAATGATAGTGTAGAAATTTGTTTTGGGAGATTAGAAGCAAAATCTTCTATACATCACACAATAATGACATCTTGGCAGGAAATCTGGAATAACGACACTAAAGGTAGAGTCTATTACAAAATTCAAAAGTCTGTCAGAGTGAGAAATAATAGAGGTAAATGTAGGAAAGAATTTGTTATTTTTTCTAGGTTAGGATTAAGACATACAAGACTCAATGCTACTATATTCATCATGAAAAAGACAGTGTCAGATAAATGTGAGATTTGTAATTGCAAGGAAACTGTTGAACATGTGCCGATAGATTGCAGGAAGTTCATTGTAGAAAGAGAAAGACTGAAGGACAGGGTGGTAGAGATGGGAAGAGAGTGGAGCATCAATGGTCTGTTAAAGACAGGAGACCTTACAGGTTCAAAGGGCTTTATTTACATACTTAAATGAGGCAGGTTTAATATCCAGAATATAACTTCTTTATAAAGTCATGATGGTACATACTCCAGTACGGTAGGAGGTGGCATGCACCTCTAACGTTGGTTTGTAGCCCGCCAGTAAATCAGAGAAAAAGAAGATGACTTGATCAATCAGCGTTGACTATGTAGATACATCATTTCCCTTAGACACGAAGAAGATGGAGGTAAGACGTGGTGTGATAAATTATTAGAAAAATATATATGTATATTAACAATAGCTAAGTACTGTAGTTAAGAATTTATATTCTTAACTACTAAGCTATTATTAATATACATATATATTTTTCTAAAAAGACTTCTACTGTTGCCATACATGGGCAATTAATAGTCCTTCTTGCATTATCTTGCAGCATTAGTTATTAGTTTATTGTTTTTAACAGACACGTTACAGTGTGAAGCAGCAGTGATTCTATTTTATAGAGCTTAAAGAGTTGGAAATTTGTATGTTTAGATTTGAGAAAGGATAATTTGCTAGTGCACAAAAACAATATTCAATAGATCGGATTTCAGCAAGCACCTAAGTGTGTGCAATCATTCAGCTCCTCCGTGGAACCAGACATGCCCTACTGCACCTCAGTGGAGCGAGACAGTTCCTCAGTGGAACCAGACATCACTTACTGCACCTCAGTGCAGCAAGACAGCTGTAAACTGCTTTAAACGTGTTACAAATAAGCAAGAGAAAAAGCTAAATTGCCCACATTGTGATTTGTGCATTTTAAAGAAAAATCATAGGAGACACATGCAAAGGGCTCATTCAAATATTGACCATGATGTCAATACTCAGTCCTTCCTTCAAAGTCAGTGCATTAATGCAAAGAGTGGAGTCTTCGCTGTGGCAGAATCATCTAGAGACCCTTGTATTCCCATACATGTCATGAGAAAGCATGGGACAGTTCACACAAAGTGACTTGTGAACTCGATGTCTGCAATGCTGTCATGTATTTCAAAAGAAGTTGGTGCTTGTGACCTTGTCAGTGTACTCACTTAAAATCAGTGGATTACTGCAGAGAATGAGGTCCTACATGAAAAGTCTTTAACAGAAATGGTCCATCAGAAATGGTTTTCAGAAGAAAGAAAAAGACAGTGTTTAAATAATCACAATAAAGCTGAGGAATATGGTTTTTGTTTTGCATGAACCTTGGAGGTCCATCTTATATGCACTATGTGTCTGTTTCTGAGCCAAAAGTACCATTTTACAGCAGATTAGGAAGGATTATCATTGTTTACAATGCCAAAAACAACACAGGGCATTGCCCTTGTACTATATCAAGGTGCTTCTGCATACATAAAGCAGTGTTCAAATTTCAAATCAACAGAAAACTGCTTCAAAGAATTAAGAGCACTGTGGTGGAGGTGACCTGCAAAGACTTTGTTGCCAGAGGAAAACTTGCCAGATTTCGACAAAGTTGATGCTGAGAACACGGTGTACAAATGAGGAACTCAAGCAAATGGTACAGCATATCTTCAGAAAGAAAAAAAATCCCAACCACTAATTTGAATGAAAATGAATTCCCAAAATTCTTGGTTCCACATGATTTGCACTGCTCATTGTGTCCAGGACCTGTACCCCTTAGTGATCTTCTGCTTATCTCCAACAAAGCCAAAATTTTCACAACAACGGGTGTAATTGAAGATTGGTGTTTGTTTGATAGAAGAAAGCTCTTCTTTAAAATGTGTTGGTATCAGCTGGATATGACGATGTTAACTTGTTTATTCTGTTTGTCTTTTATATTTTCTAGGTCTTGAAACTTATTGCCAGAAATGTCCAGTGTGTGGTCTTGCATACCATTATCAAGAATGGACCACTGGTGTGCATGATGACGACATCAGTTTCAAGTTGTGTCTTATACTTCGAGGTTTTCTGCAGACATTGTGGATTGCTTTCTGTATAAAGACTTTTATGTCATAGTCAAAACAATTACTCATACTACTTTTTGTGTCTCTTTAGTCTCACACTGCTGTTGAAAGGGTCTGTAAAGCTCTTTCAGTAGCCATTGGAACTGCTTACCCAAGCAGTAAAAAAAGTGCTTTATGCATACATGCACTTTGAAGCATTAACAGATCATAACTACAACTTTTCTTGTTTAAAGAGTGGGTTACATCCACCTATTGTTATCACAGATGTCCATCGAAAAAGTTTTTAGTATGCCAGGTAAATTACATTTGCAGTCAGATTTTATTTAAGCTTGACATACTTTTAAATCTTTTGTCGTCAGTGATTTCCCCATGTGTTTTAGTTAAATTGAGTTGGTTTAAACTATTTTACTCACTGCTTTTATTTGGTTTCTTGTGATATTTATGTACTAGAATAGCTTTGTATGTATTAGAATTGAATTATTATACAATTAATTACTATACATATTTGTTTAATGAGTGAAATTGAAGAACCTCCAACAATCTTTGATAGGCAGGTGGCTGTGGAGGGTTTTTGGGATTCCCTGAGTTTGGAAATCATTGTAAGGGGTCTTGTTATTTTTTTATTTATTTTTATTTTTTTTTAAATAAAAATATTAAATACTATGCTGAAACCTTAGCCAGTATATGTATATATGTTAGGGCTGTGCCTAAAGTCAAAGTCTGACACCAGCAATCATAAATTTTTACTTTTAAATTTAAAAAGAAGGGTAAACATCAATTCCAAATAAATTTTAACTAGCAACAAAGCTAACACGTTTATTATTTACTATTTTTTTTTTTTTTTTATATACCTGAATATCCATTCACTGGTAACCCAAATTTCTACTTTTGGAAGATGCACTAGAATGTTTGGCTCTGTTATAAATGCAGAATGGGAGAAAGTCCATACATCAAATCTCATTCTGCATCCGAACTTCTGAACTAACTGGCTTGTTGATGAGCTGATGACACTGAAGGTGAAGTGTGTTCCTGTGCATTGTTTACCTTTTTGTAACACTACTTCTATCTTCTATTTCCATTCTCAAGTTATTTCAACAGAATTTTCCAGATGTTGCAATTTTTTCTTTTATAACTATATTTATTTATTAACAGGTGTCTGGTGTCTGACAGTTATGTGGATCTTGTGGGTTAAATATGAAGGGATCAGTGATGGACCCCATAATGAGACTAAGGAATGAAATGCAAAACAGGTTGTCATATGACAAAATTTTCCAGAAGGTTTGAGGTGCATCAGGTACATATGCACTTATAATATCATCTAAGAATCTGTAATTCACAACATGGTCAGTGTGTTTTTATTCAAATTATTTTATTAATTTTATTTTATTATTATTTTATTAATTTTGTTTTTTAATTAGGTAGCTGGGCAGTTGTTATGTGCTCCTGCAATGTGGTTTACAGCATTAAAGTCCTGGTGAGGGCTGAAAGTCCAAGGGCCTTCACCAGCCTTTTGCGGTCATGGAAACACATTCCCAATATAACAGTTTATGATTCTGCGTGAGGACTAGCTACTCATTCAAATCTCTGGTATCCAGATATGATTCTCTTCAGTCCTCATGACAGTTGACTTTTGGAACCAAATGAGGCTAATATTACAGCAGCAGAAGAGGGAAAACTGAACCTTTAACATGGCTTAAAGCTAACTTGAATGGATATCCTTTGACTGGCTCATCCGAACACTATGTTCTCTACAGCAGGTTCCATGAGAACAATACTAAAGATTCCCATGATAAACTTGAGAATACAGCTTGTGTCTGAGTTGGCTGGAAAAGTTAATTCTCAGTGTGCTGAACAGTTGTTTTCTCGAATGCGAAAAAACAACTAATTTTTAAATGTTACGAAGCCAACAAACCATGTGTTCCTCATGAGAAACATGTTGCACCACTACAATGTTAACAGAAACAACAGATTGTTGGAACAACTATCAAAACATATTGGTTGCACTCAGATTGTTCTGGACTTGCATGGGCAAGCACTTTCAGGTGAATATTATATGGTTTAATATTTATATTATTTTTAGTTTCATCAGCATTTTTGAATCAACTTTTTCAAAAATGTTAATTGTTATTGGTATGGCATGTTGACATGTTTTCTTAAATACTTGATTATTATCATGTGAAAGCACATTTACAACTGATGTAGGACTAAACAGAAGTTGGCTGTGACAGGACTGAATGATGTAATTCCCAACAAGACTTGCTGGGAACAACCATTCAGTGAAGAAATGGAGGCAAAGGTAACAACTCTTTGAGGCTGAAATATTCTAAGCTGTGTTGAATGAGTAGACTCGAACATTTGAATGTTGAAAATATTTTTTTCTCCAATAGCTAACACGTGTTAGACACACAGAAAAATCCAAGTGAACATGCAGGTGTTTACTCTACCACTCTGATGCAAGAAGATTTTTTCAGGGGTTGGGATTGCAGCGTGATGTTGAAGAGACATTTAGTATAATATTTAATGTCTTTTTGATCTCATTAAATTTTGTGAATAGTCTGTTTCGGTCTTAATAGAAGCTGTGGTGTCTCAACAGATTCTGAATTACTGTTTAAAGGTGGTTGAAGACATTGGAAAACTGCAGATAAAATGTGTGTGTATGTCTACAAAAGTGTGGACATCCAATAGCTATGTCACTGCAACTTCAGTTTCCTCCAGTTTGCGCAGATCCAATGGTACATATGGCTATAAGTTTTTATTATTTGTTGGAACAATGTAACTGGTAATGTTTTAGATATGATTGGTTGTTCTGGATTATCACAATGCTTTTAATTTCATTCAGTGTTCTGAGCTGTAATTGAAACAATGCCATATCAAATCTAATTTTGTAGTTAAAAACCTTTTACAGCCTACATTGTGCATAATGCATATATTTTCATTCTGGTTTGTGTTAATTTATGTTTTGTGAACGATTGATGCTTCTGTAAAAGACTTCATTTTACTTCTTATGTGGAGCAAATCACACTGGATGCTTTGTGTAAGTCATCAGTTTAAGGCATAATTTTATAACAAGATTTCTCATATAGGTGTCTGTATCTTCTGTGTATTTTGGTAACCTTTTTCAGATTCCGTGTTCAAAGCTGAAACAGTTCAAGTTTTCAGCTGCTGTATGGTGTAGCCTTTTCCTCTTTTTCTGCCATAGTTGTTCTTGTGGAAATAATGATGTATGAAGGTAGGGATGGCTAACAGCAATGATATGCACTGTTGAACAGACAAATAAAAATTAAGGAGCACATAGTAAAATTATTCTCATAAAACCATGGATTGTACTACCAATACTACTTAGTTCAGATCCAATTATAGATACCTTATGTTGCTGATCTTGCCTATTTGCATTCATTTAATAGGAATCTTACTCGGAGAATTATGTCTGGACATTGGACTGAGGTATCCTGTAAGGATCTCTTCGGTCATTCTTTTTTCTAAACAATTAATCTTTGATCTTCAGTAAGCACTTCTCAGAGGTGAGTCTTTAGAATTTTGAACAACACTTACAGGCCAGTGTAATAGCATAATTGAAATTTTAGCTTTTTAATAATTGTTGCTTTTTGACACAGGCTCACATGCCAGGCATAAGGAGATGGTGGTGTACACTCGTACTTGAAGAAAGCTTGGGGTGAATATTAAGCATCATAAAGTGTAAGATCCCCTTCAGAATGGAAAAGGAAGAGAAAAGAGACTGGCACACTAAATAAGCTTACATTATAATTTAAAATTATGCTATTGTGTTAACACACATTAGCAAGTGAAAAGTCAACTAAAAACATAGTAAATTGAACTGATTTAGCATAATAAAGAACATGCATCTAGGGCTGCAAGAACTAATCGATAAATTTAAAAAAATTGACAACTAACTTCATTATCGATTAGTCGGGTCTGTGCATTGAGAAACTACACCAGTGACGTCACTTTACGACATACGTAAAAACGACATAGGTTACAGAGCTGCTGCGGCGGTAGAGTACACAACTTGAGTTATCCAAAACACTACAGAAGATTATTATAACAGTTCAAAAAAGCCTATGAGAACAGAGTTTCACATAGGCAGGCTGCCTTATTTCAGGTGCTTTGACAGATGTGTGTGCTGTTTATTGTGCTTGAGAGGTGTTTTCCCAAGTGCATAACAAAGATATCAGAACCTCTAATAAATGTAAGAAGTCTCTTACATTTACAGGAAAGTAAATGACAGTAATGTGTTCCTTTGTTCGGGAGATATGTGTTCCTGCAAAACATTTTACTTCTTACCAGTTAATACTTACATTGTGCTTTTCTTATCATTTATAATTTAGTAAATTAAACCATTTAAAAAAGTTTTTATTGCCTTAATTCCACAACAAAATATTGTTTGGAAGAGAACATTGGGCAGTATGTTGAATTGCATGTTTTTTTTTTAAATCAATAATCAACATATCACATTAATCAAAGAAATAATTGACAGAATAATGTATTATCAAACTAAAAATCTGGTATTTTGACAGAGAATGACATAGAAGTAGAAGCTTTTGAGTAACTAATTTCTTTTTCAGTCATGGAATCACCAAGAAGCCTTGTTTTATGATTTTATCATAGTATTTCAGTAACCTAGTCTTTGGTGTGACCTTACATTTGAATTTGTTTTATATGTCATTTTATCTTCTTTTTTGGTAAATCATGACTTATAGTTAGCTCATCTGAGACAGATTGTTCTCTATGTTGTTTATAAAGGAGATGAAACCTTTGTTCCCTTTCGAATACTACACTCGTACTGTGTCGCTATACGCTATGGGGAAACTCCTTTTCTCCAATGACTGAAGCCTTTACAATCACGCAGTGAAACTGCACGGCCATTGGTTCGTGCAGTGCAATAAAGTGAACCAATGGGTCGGCAGCAGAACTGCACACGCCTATGGCAAGGATGCCCACCAGAATGGGAGGAGTCATCTGGCTATATAAGCAGGCATTGCGCCATAGGATCTCAGATCAATTCTCCTTCAGCGACGAAGAGCAATCTCTACTCTGATCTACGAGACTGAAGCCGCTCACCGTTGACACGCCTCGCTGCGGACAAGAGATACTCGCCGATACCAGCTCTTCCCCTGCCGCCATCTGGCGAGCTAAAAAAGAGATAAAAGAGCAAAAAGAGCCTTTTTTTCTCTAAAAGAGCATTTTCCTCTAAAAGAGCAAGCGACGTTGAGATAATGACGACGGCCACTCAGAGTGCGTTTCCTGCCTGGGCCGACCCCATGCGGAAGCATCTCTGACGGAAATGGAATGCTCTCATTGTGTGAGCATGAGTCTCTCCTCTCGAATCGGATCGCTTTCTGAAAGCGATGCCGCTTCTTGCGCCCCCCCCCCCGTTTTCTTCCTCCCAGGGACCTGCGAGACCCTGCGTGCCTCTCTCTCGCCGTTCAGAGAGGATTGTCCCGTCTTCTTTGAACACCCGGACCAGCGTGTGCAAGTGACATGGTTTCATTTGGCGCAATAGAGGACAAACCGCTAGATGACAGCATGTCTCTAGCGGTGTCAGACGCAGAGGATATTTCAAACTCTTCCTTCGACCGCGCCCCTTTGCCGTCTATGGATTCCAGCGTCACCAAGATGAGTACGGACGCTGATCTCTTCCGCTTTCTCTCTAAAGCGGTGGAAGAGCTGGGTTTAGAGTGGTCCACGCCGGAGGAGCCCACTCAGAGCTGTCTGGATGAATGGTTCCTGCCGGGGCGCTGTCAGGCTCCTTGTCAGTGAGCTGCGCCTTTTTCCAGAGGTCCATGACAAGCTCACTAAGTCGTGGCACGCTCCTTAAAGAGCAAATGTACAGTCACTTAAGTGGTTTATATAGATTCAAAGCTTTTAACCAGCCACTCAGAGTGCGTTGGAGATGACTGGGGATCATATGGCGTTCCACATCCACATTCAGCTCTAGTGTGTGGTTTATGGTCAAAACAAACCTGCTCTAACAATACTTTTTTTGTTTGTGCCAATTGTTATGGCAACCCCTTACTGCACTACAATAATAGTTTTCTGCAAATCCATAACTATTAACTTTAATGAGACATCCCTGCTGGAAAAAAAAACAGCTAAAACCAGCCTGCTAAACCAGCTATGACCAGGCTGGGAGTCCAGCCAACCAGCTTAGACTGGTTTTAGCTGGGTTTTTTTTCAGAAGGGTTGTCAGGAGGATATTAGCACATAAATGCAAGTTAAACTTAAGCTGATTAGCTTAAGTTTAAGCTTGCCACTCCACCACAGATCTGTGAGGAACTTCAGTCTGTGGAAACAAAATAGTGGCACATCTAGGATTTTTTTTTTAAAAGCAGGGGCCACACTTTACAGACAGGGGCCAAGTACAATGTTGCAACTCTTAACTTAATGAGTTTTATATACATTTTACCTCTTTCCTTTGCTGCTGGCTATAGCACTTTGACACAGTGTATCTTCTTAAATGTTCCTTAAAGCCTTAAGTTCAAGCATTTTGTGGATTTGGAGTAAATTTTCACAGTCACAACTTAAATACTTTCAGAATTTATTTTTATTTATTATTTTTTCGTTAGAATAATGTGCATATACACAAAATAAAATATAATACAATATTTGAAGGAAAAAAAAGGAAAACAAAGGCATACCATCAGGTCCAAGGGGAGCAGAATAATTCTTTGATGGCTGGACAGAACTCGCTGCTCTGTACTGGGAAATGTCTAGACAGAAGCAAATGAAAATAACACCAGGGTGAATGCCCCTACAGTTTCATACACCCACCGTCATCAAGACATGCAAAAAAATAACTATCTAATTGTTGATCCAAAAATCTATGATTTAGATTATATTCACTACAATTGCAGTATGAAATCAGCAGCATACCATTAGGTCCTACTGGGCCAGAAGAACTGCTTGGTGACTCTGCTTCTGGTTCTGAAGATGATGCATCATGATCCCCTTCACTAACACACTGGCTGTCTTCATATGAACCTGCACCATACAATTTTGCAGCTGAAACACAAATAAATGTTATAGAAATCCATGCATAGTTTCACATAAAATGTTTGACAACTATTCATGGGTGAAATTTTTAAACAAAACCCGGAAAGCTTGAACCACATATTGAGAGCTCTGGTAGACGTGAAAATGCACTGGACAGCATAAAGCCATTAGACCCTGTCAGTGTAGGGGACAAGAATTGGGGACAAGAATTAATGACAAGAAATATTTTCTTTTCATATCTCACCCATCAGTGTTTTAAATTGTAAACCTGAGTGTCACATACAGAATACACAGTTATTTTCACCTGTTGTCCTTTTCTTATTGTGTCTAAATGTTACCAACCTGGTGAAAAGGGGTGGGAGCTGGAGGCTCCAAGGAGGCGTTCAACCACCATGGAATACCAGAGAGTGTTATGTCTGATAATGGGCCACAGTACAGTTGTGCACTCTTTGAACCTTGACACTGAATACGGGGTTACACATATTACCATCAGCCCTAGACAAATGGTGAGGTGGAGCACATTGTGGCTACAGTGAAAGGACTATGGAAAATGGGGGGTGAGAAAACAAAAGCTTTGATGACGTTTCGTGCCACGCTTTTGGAAAACGGTTACTTGCCAGCACAACTCCTCATGGTGAGACAACTACATATCACTATACCTCAGCTTCCAAAATCCCTACTACCTCGATGGCCAAACACCAAGGATTCAGGAAGTAAGAAAAGCAGGCAAAGGAGAATAAAAAATGCCAGTATATTTTGCATCACAGAGCATGTCCCAATACTGCAGTGTGGCCAGAATCTGTGGCTGCCAAGAGAGAAATCACAAGGGACAGTCATTTGTCAAACAAAGAGGAGGAACCGCACATGTGTGCCGTTGACCTGTCACATCCAAAACCTCCTGTCACAACTGACACAACCCCAGAGCCGGGTAACACTGACACACACTACCAGGGATATGAACAAACACAGATACACCAACATGAGCAAAGCAGTCTGTGTGACAATTTCAGGTTGGGTGTCATGGCCTGTGTTCAGTTGTTCAGTGTGTTTGTTCAGTGAGAATGTATTGCAGGTAGTCTTATCTGTAATAGGATGTAATATAAGGGGAAGTGTGATCTTCATTAAAAGGGGAGGTGTTCTGTAAAGGGCATTATCTGAGTAATCCTATAGTTGTCAGATGGACCTAATAAGTTTAACACTGTAGGGACTTCGGTTGAGTAGTAAAGATCTATGGCACTACATTTCTGGCTCATTATTATAAGTATAGCTAACACAACAATGAACAGTTTTTACTAAGCAAACCTGAGTGAATGCAGACATGAGTTAATATCCTTAATATAGTATAGTATAACTTTTCAGAGAGCATTTTTTCTCAACCATTGTGTGGCACCTTCATACCCATTTAAAAATCAATTTTTGTTTATTTATTTGCTAGTTTTATAGGTCACCATTATGGTGTTTTTTGGTAAGTAACAGTAATCATTCAACTAGCAATATGAAAACATTTACATTTATAGCATATGGCAGACACCCTTATCCAGAGTGATTTACAAAAGTGCTTTAAAGTCTTTATCAATAAATACATCCTCTTACTGGATCACTTAGTCACTAGAGTTGATTGTCCATGGTTACCCCAAGGTTGTGTGCAGTGACAGATGGTGAGAATTGCTTAAAGCAGAAGAGGACAAAGCACTAAGCCTTGTGAGACACCAGTGGAGAGTCTTTAGGGATCAAGTGTGGATCCCCTCCATGTCACCTGATATGATCGTCCCTCCAGAAACAACAAGAGATTCTTGTAGTTGACTGTATCAAACACTGCTAAAAGGTTGAGGAGGTTGAGGACTGTGCCACTTTGGAGCCAGACTGGTTAAGATATTGGACATTGTTGTGGGTGAGACAGAGATACAGTTGATTGTAGATAGTGTAGATAGTGTGTTTAAGGATGTCTTGAATGCAGTTGGTACATAATCAGTTGATATGGAGTCATTAATGATAGTAGCAATGAAGGGGGAGGGTCTTGTGAGATGGTCTGGAGCATGTGGAATGTATGGGATCCAATGGGCAGGTGGTGGGATTACAGGACAAGATGACTTGCAGGATCTCTTCTGTTGATAGAGGAGAAAAATGGGTCAAAAAAAGAGAAGGGGAATCTTGAAAGTATAGTGTAAGAGTCAGGGTAGAAGTGAAGGTCTGGCAGATTTTTTTCCACTCTTCCCATCAGAAAAGGTGGCAAAATTATGAGGAGTCAGGGTGAACGGTGAAGGAGGAGCTGATGGGTTAAGAAGTGTCAGTGGCTAACTCCAGCAGTACAGAGGAAAAGGAGTCAGGGTCTGGAAGGGATGATGGGGTGCAGGAAGCTATGGAGGAAGGGGAGATAGAGTGGAGGATTTGGCAAGTGGAAGAGAGGTATTGATAGCTGATAGATAGGTAGGATAGGGAGGGTAATGGTGAAGGATACCAAGTGATGATCAGAGATGTGGAGTGGGGTAGTATTCATGCCTGTAGCTGGAAAGGAGTGACTGAAGACCAGGTCCAAAACATTTCCTCCCTTGTGTGTGGGAGGGCAGCTCTTGAATTTCAGAGAGAAGGAATGCAGAAGAGGGAGATGGCAAGGAGACTAGAGCTTGTTGCAGGGAAGGTTGACATCTCTGAGGAGAGTGAGAGGGGTGTTGTCGGTAGGGAAAATACATTTCTTTCAAGAAATTCTCCAAGGGGACCAGGAGGGCGGTAGTTGACGATGACAATGTGATGATTGGGGATTTAACTGTCCTGCATTAAGTGTGAAGGATAGAAGGACCATCTCTGAGACAAAAGCAAACCTGTACCACCACTGCTGCCAGTTTTTCATGGAGTGTGAGAAAAAGCATTGGCAAAGGACAGAGCAGCCATTATAGCCGAGTTATGTGGAATGATCCAGACTGCGCTCTTCTCCAGGAAGTGGAGAGAGAAATGGGAAACTAAAGCTGAGATAAAGTCAACTTTCTGTATGGCAGACTGGCAGTTTCAGAGCCTACCTACCACCACTGTTTGGGACTGAGACAACAGTGGAGGGTAGATGAGGTTACTGGTAGTTCAACCTCTGGTTTGTGGAGGAGAACTGGATCTATGCTATCTAACCAAACCAGATGAGGTAACAACAACTAACATTGACTAACTAACTAATCTTAACTTAAATTTTTACTTTTAACCTACATAATTACATAATTGCCAGCATGCCAGCATTTGTAGCAGTTACATCTTTAATATATCTTAGTAAGCCCTGCCCACAATTCACACCTTAAGGAAGACTGAAACTGAGACTGAAACTACAGATTAGACACCTGAGAGAACTATTTAGCATAGACCAACAGACACTTCTAAACAACACTGCAGGATCTAAAACAACACTAAAGGATCCAAAGCAACACTAAAGGCATAAGACTGGCTCCGACAGAGTCAAGTAGATAGGACACAAAGTTCAGAATCCTACCTTACTGTGGAAGTGGGGGAGTGGTCGAGCGCTGGTTTGTGAATGGAGGGCGGAGCTGGAGAAGGTGAGTGGTAAGGAATGGACACCTGCAGGGAATTCTACTAACAAATGTTCTGTGTTGCAGTGAGCTGGGGCGAGGATAAAAAGGAGAGAGACAAGCATCTCGAAAGAGAGAGAGCTAACCAGCACAGAGCTGCCTGTGTGCGTTCATGTGTGTGTGTGAGTAAAATAAACCAGTGAAAGCGAAAGTGAAAAATTGTAGAATAAATTGCCTCTGAGTTGTACCCAAGCCTGCCTCTTGCTTCCTCATTTCTACCGGAACCTGTAAGATTGCTACAGTTACAAATACATAAAAAAGATAGAACAACTTAAAGCATACTTCAATTTGCTTTAAACCAGCTAGTGCTTTGCATATTTGTATGTCACACTCATTAGGGGCTGAGCACCCACATACACACACACTATGTATAAGTGTATTACATATGTAATGTAGGATATTACAGTGATGGTCTCAAAAGGTGAGTAATTGTCTTAATGCTTGCGCTCAATGGTGTACTGATCATCAGGGTGGCACCCATCGATGGGGTGTGAGATAAATGGTCAATGCTGTAAAGTCTAAGGGTAAGAGTTTGGGAATCATTACAGCCAAAAGGTGAGCAAACAACTCATTTAAATTAAAGAGACAGCATCCTGATTGACTTGATTATCATACCTGGGAGTCACCTCTGAGGAGTGGGGCCACCTGGCTTCATTTACATGGGAAACAGCAATTTCAGTGCTATATATATTGGGGTTTTGGGGATTTTCAGGGTTCTGTCTGACTTTGCTGAACCCGGAGTAAGTATGTACATCTAAAGAATTTTCTAAAATCTTTTCTAAAATTTTCCAAGTCAAAAGACATGTAAATTTGAAGTGGATATATGCACTGGAAGTATATTAAATAACAAAAAAATTATCCAAATACTAATTTCTCCCCACTGTATTCACAAAGAAGGACATCCCCATGGCTTTTTGACTATTGTGAGAGATTTATGTGAAAGAAAGAAGTAGATCAAAACATCTCACTGTGAAAAACACCTAAAATGACTTACTGATAGTCAGAAAGACAAAGTTAAAGTGTATTTTCTCCAAATGTCCTCCAGTTGTAACATTATGGTCTCCTGATGGCATCTGTGAACTGTGGAATATTTCGTAACTCAAGCCCCAATCACCGAAAGAATTGTCTGAATTAAACTTTGGAACAGGAGTGGATCTGTGCTACCATACTGTGCTAATTAGAGCTCACAGATGCCCTTGATTGGCTAGCGTTGCTGTGATTGAGAGAATGCCACCCCCTCACCAATTTTGCTCTCTGGGATTCCCAGGCGCAGATCTGTGGTATCACTGGGATTCTTGCAATCTCCGGACAATAGAATGAACACTTTTTCTGTTGTCCACTTAGGAGCTTGTGTGCATCATATTAAACTTTTTCTACCATGCAATTGTCTATTTGTAGCAATAATATTCACCTTCAAACAGTATCATGCACAAGCTTTATTAGATTAAATTTCATACAAAACTGTTTTGTTTCTATGTGACTATTGTGGCTTTCCATAGTCACAGCTCTGCTTCTCACACATTTCAGTGTCTAATAGCGAGACCAAGAAACTCTGAGTGTGTGATAGCAAGACCACACTAGTAATTTCTGCCACACAGTGCCATTCACCTCAATGTCAGTGATATATGGGATCTCGCCAAACCTAAGAAATATCACTTCACATTTTAATAAAATAAAATCATCCTGACAATCTGCAAAATCCATTAATTCACTAGCCATCTCTTGCAAGCTGTTGTAAGCTGCACTCCAGTCCTCCGCATTGCTCAGCTGAGAATTCAGAGTAGAAACATGAGTAGGCATGGCTTACTCAACTCTTAGCCATACCCATAGCTTCTTACAAATTTGGGTGAACTTGAAAATGAAATGGTAAAATGTGAAATGACGAACAGTTGGCACCAGTGATCACTTGTATTTTTCTTTTCATTTTGGCACAAACAGTGCATGCATGCTGAAAACTGAATCTCATACTTACACGTGCATTTGATTTTTATTTCACTTTTTACTTTTTTAATTTGCATTTTGTCAGGTATGTAGCCTAATGTTCTGAAAGAGAAAAGACAAAGTATGCATTCCATTTTTTGTTTTGATTTTGGCAGTCATTTTGTAGTTCATGATGAAAATGAAAAATGAAAGTGTAGTTTGAATTTTCCTGTTAGCATTTTAATTTTGGCCAAAAAATACCAATATGATGAGGAAAATGAAATGACAATGAAGTGATGTTTTGATTTTTTTTTACCCTAATGTTGCATGGCAATTGGACATTGGAAATTAAAATACCAATTTTTTTTCATTTAATTTTGCCACCATATTTTTGCAGAGATATGGGAAAAGAAAAGGTTTTGTCTTTTAATTTTTGCCTTTTAATTTCATTTTTGGCACAAAATACCTCCCTTAGGATAAGTGCTGTCAATAGTCAGGCAAAGATCACTGATTTAAGCAAGCCACCAAATCCGAAGCATCTCTGTTTTAGAACTCTTTTTAAGTCTAAGGAAATTCATTCAAATCCATTGTTTGATATCATGACGGCAGTTTTGCAGGAATGCAGGAGGAGGTGAAAGAGAGGGTTTAGAACTGTGGTAGATCCCAATTTTATGCAGATAGAATGTCATCTGCATAAAAGTGGAAACATATAGTTGATAAAGGGGACCTAGAATGTAACCTTGGGGAACACTTTGTGTGTGAGATGAAGTGTGAAATGCAGATTTTCCAATAGAGATGAATTGCTGTCTGACTGTGAGATATGATGTAAATCATATAGATTATTGCTAGAAAGATGAGCCTGAATTTGTGAGGCAACAATTTTCTTCAAGAACTGGGATAAAAACAGAAGATTGGATAGCTGGGTCCAGAGTGGGTGTTTTAAGAATGAGAGTAACTGTGGCAGTTTCAATAGGTATGGGGACAGAGCTGGTGGCTAAGGAAATGTTGATAAGTTTGGAAATGGGATATGAAAGAGTATATAGACATGCCTTAGAGAAGTGGAGTAGGAGCTGGGTAAAGAAAGCATGTGGAAGTGTTAGATTTTCTGATTATTTCACTTATGGCACATTACAACATTTGACAGAGCTAGCTTGTGTGGTGGAAGTATTTTATTGAAGGCAGTTTGGTTTGCTACTGCCATCATCTATAATGGAAGAATAAGAAGCTGATTTGTTGTTGCAGAGTGCACCACTGTACAAGTTCATGTGTTCTGGACCATGAGGCCAGTTATCTTATAAAACCACTCAAGATGTCATCCAGTGGCTTTCATGGCTATCAGTTCAGAGGTGTACCATTGAAAGGTGTGAGAAGAGGGCAGAGACCTGGTAATCTGGGGGGAAAAGTATTGAGTGTATTGAGGAATCAAGAAGAGAATATAGCCATAAGCGTTAATCATTGGGGTCTGTACATGAACAGCCGTGAATAGTGCCCCCCAGTGGCCAATGTGAGTGAGATTGCATTAGATAGTAGTGGGCCCATACTCAAACCTACCATTCAAGTTTTGTGAGGATAACTCAGTGTTAACCCTGTCACATGCCTGCAGAAATCTAATTGGCTGATGGCAGCCTTCATGAGTTACAGCGCTTTGGGTAAATTATTCTAGTTAGAATTGATTGATATGTGGTGGCCATAGTGTGGGTGATGGGCACTAATTTGGAAAATGTATAGCACTAACAATTCTAGATAGATAGATAGATAGATAGATAGATAGATAGACTTTATTGAGCATATACGCCTAATTGTGTGTTTCGACATCATGGAAAAAAATAAGTTGTGATCTCGAGAAAACAGCTGTTGTTGTTATCTTAAATACTTAATGTTTACACTGAAACTTAAAACTATTATTTCACATAAGTTGCTATTTAAATATATCAGATTGGCAAATGTTCAAAAAAGTAAGAGATAAAAAAGTATTCAACTTTTCATATTTGGTGCCCCATACATGTTTGGGATGTGGGTGAAATGGAGATTTGCAGCATGAAAGTGCACCTGATGATGCATTTATGTCAACACGGACCAGAAGAAGTAAAGTTGTTTTGAGAGCAAAGGGAGGCGATACCCAGTATTATTATAATAAAGTGCTCTTGAGTGTGTAAAGTGGTGCTACCACCTAACTAGGGACAGTTTGGATGGCTCTGAGAGGAGAGCTTAGAGAGGTACCGATGGTGTTTAGGTTACGGGGGTTAAACTCAAAGTGAAGATTCCCTTTCTCCAACATGTGATTAGTGCTCCTTACTCTTCTCAGAGGACAGGACCCAAGTTAGGAGAGACGGTAACCCTTTACATAACATCTGAACCTGAAACATCTGGATAAAGTCCATATATGTGTCTGTTTTCAAATAAAAGTTCTGGAGAGATTAAAAAAGGATATTTCTTGTGAAGCTCTGGGAAAAAAAAGTACAAAGTTGTTTCTGTGTCTGTCACAAGATACTGTTGTCTTCTGTGTGTGTGTGTTTTGCAGGAAAGACAGAGTGAGGCATATCTGGAGTTGGTGCGGGTGCTATGAGAGAACCAGGAGTGTACTACTGGATACAGGTTTCCACTTGCTCCTAATTGGCCCCACACTGCTTCTCAATGCTGTTCACCATCTGTGCGCACCATGCTGAAGTAAGACTCACCCGTCACTCCTGCCATCATCACTACACAAGAGACTGACTCTGACTCTATACTTCAAGCAGAACCTTCAGGCATTACAAATTAGTCACAATCACTCCATACAAATTAGTCACAATCACTGGTTTCACATTACACAACAATATGTATGCAGCAACTGGGCCCCAAGGTTATTTCATTAGATATCCCAAGAAGCCTAGTTCTCCTACAGTGTGGGGGAAGTGTATAAAAGCTATAGCTTGCACAGCCCATGCTATACTCATTCAACTCCCAAGGTCAAAATTAAAGAATTAGAGACATATCAGTTAAGTTCTCAAATTAAGGTCAAGTTTTTTTTAAAGGGAAATTCAGGAAGACCTAGGCTATATTTGTTACTATTCAGGTACTGGGCTTATTGGTACTAATAATATTAGTGAGAGCTGGGAAATCCTCAAAATATATAATGAGGAGATTGAGATTTAGGACACTTCCACTCAGATTTCTTTCTTTTGATGATATTAAGGTGTCATCACTCAACCAGTTCTGTATCAGGCTGTAAAGCTGATAAGGGAAACACTTTCCAGGCTTTGATTACATTAACCCAGACCACTCTGTCCCCACACTTTGATGTGTGCATTCCTCATCCAGTGAGTGTCTATACTCGCATCAAATGGGCAGGGCACGCCATCTCAGTCTGTGACATGTCACCATGTCAGACAAGCAGCTACCACTCAGTATTACTCTCCAGGTTTATTACCCTGTAATCAGACATACCTCCCTTCTCAAAGTGTTATTGATATCATCACTTCATCTATATTCCATGGTGTGTAGAAAATCATCCAGGTGGATCACTCTCTGTAGGTGAAATTTCTAATGCATTATGTTGCTTCAACATTGAACTTAACAACTGCCATGAAAAAGTGTTTCTCATTTCTTTCAAACCCAAACAATATGCACAGCTCACACAATAGCTGATTGTCATCATCTGGCACCTTCAGGTACTTATTGGCTGTGCAGAAACACTGCTTATAGTGATTTACACGCTAAGTTCAATGGTTGATGTTCATTAATTTATCTACTTCCTGCCATGAGACCCCAATCTTATCTTAAGCCCCGAGTAACAGTAAAACCTGTTGCCATCCCTCATATATTTTGGTCCAATGGCCTACCAATCATAAGTCACACATCTGTCCTAGTTCTAGTGAACCTGTAATAAGGTCAATCATACTTGGTATGAAAATGGTGAAGTGCACACAGTGGCAGATAAGGAAGCCTACAGAATGCCTAATAATGCTAAACTTTACTCTAAAGGTACTTTAGAGCTTATGCCTACTGATAAGGGACATCAGTCTTTCTTTGAGGCTGTGAAGAGATTAAGTCATGACATAACACCTATGGTATGGATGGTAGATATTTCATTTTTTGCAGAGATTGATGCCACCTTTATTTTCAGCACTAATGGGATAATGTGTCCTGTGGGTTATCAAATCCATACTCATCATAACAATATGAGACACTCTCTTAGTGTTACGATCGCCAGCTGGAGTGCCCACGAACTCCACTAGAGGGCACGCCACCCCGGACTCTTGCCCTTGTCTTCTGGACTCCATTTCCCATGTGTTCCTTGCCCTTCATGTGATCTTACCATGTGCTACCCTTGTTTGTGTGTTATGTTCTGATTGGTTCCTTGGTTTCATGTGTCATGTTCTCATTGGTTGGTTTTGTCATGTGTTATCCTTGTCCTGTATAAGAGTTGCTCACACACACTCCTAGGGTGCTGATTATTGCATATCTATCCCTTGTTCCGTGTTTCAGTGTTTCCTAGTTTACCTGTGTTTCTGATCCTTGGACTGTTTTCATTGTTTTTGATTGTTTGCTGCCTGCCCTGACCATTGCCTGTGCATTGGATTACGCTTTTGCCTCTGCCTTGGAGTACTGTTTCCTGGTGCTCGACCCTGCCTGTTTTGACCACGTGTGTAATAAGCCTTGAATTTGGATCCCAAATCCGTTGTTACGACCCCTCTGTTACAGAATTATCAGCCCACCTGGATCCAGTGGCTTTTTGAGCATTCCAGGCCAGTCATGGACCCAGTTGATCAACTACTGCACCTTCAGCAAAAGAGCCTATCCATTGAGGAATATGTTCATCTGTTCTGTGAGTTGTCATATCAAGTACCTCTATATGACGAGATTTTGTTTAAGGACTTGCTCCGTTTTGGACTCAATGAGCCAACGAAATCATTGTTACCTGGAGGGGAGTTTAACTGTAGTTTAAGAGACTTTATGGACTATGCACTGTTGTCATGTGGCTCTCCTTTTGCTGTGGGAGAGGCAAAGGACTTTGAAACCCCAAAGAATTTTTTTTGGGGGGGGGGCCAACAGCGGCGAGCTCCAGCAGCAGCAGAGCTTGACCCATCATGGCCACCAGCAGGTCCTGCGATTATGGCCGCCAGTCCAGAGCCTCTTCCCAAGATGGCCGCCTGCCCAGAGCCTCTTTCCAAGATAGTCGCCAGTTCAGAGCCTCTTCCCAAGATGCCTGTCACACCAGAGCCTCCAGCCGTTATGGATGTCAAGCGTCAGTCTTCAGCCATCACGGATGCCACTCCAGTATTCCCGAGCATCGTAGATGTTGCATTTGAAGACACCAAGGCGTTCCAAGGGTGTTTGAGGCTGGTGTCCAGTCTGGCGGACCCACCATTGATGTCGGTGCATGCAGCAGGCATTCCAAGAGCTTCAGCACTGGTCGTCACAGAGACACTTCCCCTATCCTCTGTGCTCCCTCTTCCAGTCCCGCCTGATCTGCCTTGGTGGGCACCTCCCTCGTTAGTTCTACATTGGTGGACATCTGCTCTGCTGTGGTGGTCATCTGCTCTGCTGTGGGGATCTTTGGACCCATCTGCTCAGCTGTGGTGGTCTTCAGCTCCGCCCTGGTGCCCTTCGGCTCCGCCTGCTCTGCCCTGGTGCCCTTCGGCTCCGCCTGCTCTGCCCTGGTGCTCTTCATCTCTGCCTGCTCCGCCTGCCCCGCCTTGGTACCCTGCTCAGCCCTCTCTGCCTCAGTCCCCTGTTCCTCCACTTCCACATGGACCTGGCCCTCCATCCCTCCCCCTGTTCCACCTCCGCTCCACCCCACTCCTGTTGTCATGTGGCTCTCCTTTTACTGTGGGAGAGGCAAAGGACTTTAAAACCCCAAAGAATTTTTTTCGGGGGAGGGCCAACAGGGGCGAGCTCCAGCAGAGGCAGAGCTTGACCCATCATGGCCACCAGCAGGTCCTGCGATTATGGCCGCCAGTCCAGAGCCTCTTTCCAAGATGTCCGCCTGCCCAGAGCCTCTTTCCAAGATAGTCGCCAGTTCAGAGCCTCTTCCCAAGATGCCTGTCACACCAGATCCTCCAGCCATTATGGATGTCAAGCCTCAGTCTTCAGCCATCACGGATGCCACTCCAGTATTCCCGAGCATCATAGATGTTGCATTTGAAGACACCAAGGCGTTCCAAGGGCCTCTGCTCCGCTCCCTCTGCTCCACTGTTCCGCCTCCGCTGTTCCGCCTCCGCTCCACCCCACTCCTGGACTCATGTCTATTCCTGTTGAGGAGCGTCTGGAAGCCTCCTTGGGGGGGGGCTATGTTACGATCACCAGCTGGAATGCCCACGAACTCCACTAGAGGGCACTCCACGCCAGACTCTTGCCCTTGTCTTCTGGACTCCATTTTCTATGTGTTCCTAGCCCCTCATGTGATTTTACCATGTGCTACCCTTGTTTGTGTGTTATGTTTGGTTCCTTGGTTTCATGTGTCATGTTCTCATTGGTTGGTTTTGTCATGTGTTATCCTTGTCCTGTATAAAAGTTGCTCACCCATGCCTCTAGGGTGCTGATTATTGTATACCTATCCCTTGTTCTGTGTTTCCTAGTTTACCTGTGTTTCTTGGACTGTTTTCATTGTTTTTGATTGTTCGCTGCCTGCCCTGACCAGTGTCTGTGTTTTGGATTACGCTTTTGCCTCTGCCTTGGATTACTGTTTGCTGGTGCTCGACCCTGCCTGTTTTGACCACATGTGTAATAAAGCCTTGCATTTGGATCCCCAACTCCGTTGTCACGACCCCTCTTTGTTACACTTAGTATATCTGAGTGCTGAGTGCTATTCGGATATGTTCGACCATACCATAAATTTGACTCAGTACATTAAAGATCTAGCTGAGTTGCGTGACCATGTTAAAAGTATCAATCAAGTTAGCACTGATTGGTTATGTGTCTCGCTAGGTTCCTGGTCGCAATATAGTCGTGAAATTCTATTGTGTTTAATGGTGTTCTTTGTCATCCTCCTGTTAACTTTGTCATGATTTGTTTTTGCTGCTTGTGTATGTCTAAGAGCTTGACACAGGCTCCGGCGACTGCAGAGACTACAGTTATGTTGTCTCCTACTGTAAGGCCTAATGCCTACACTTAATATGATATTATTACTGCTACTCTGCACTTGGTACTCCGGTAGAAGTGTAAGACCTATCCTTATTATTGGGTATGTAGATGGATAATCACTTGGCCATTGGTTATGGTATGTAGGATAGGACAGGAAGTTGAAACTCACTTTATTGGATACCTTTAGGGGGTGTTGTGGGATTATTTTCTATTTTTCCATGATTATGTGATGAAAGATACATGATTTAATCATTTACGATCTATTCAATGTGATTTCTGCTTACTCATGATGTACACGTGTCTGTTCCTTGGGTCATGATGTTTTTGTCCTTGATTATGTTTTTCTCTTATGTTTATCTCTTATTATCCTTGGGTATTATCTATTTGGTCTCCAGTGTGTCCTTTGCACATACACATTAGTATAAAAGCTGACTGTGTCCAACTCATGTTTAGACTATAGCGTGCCCAGGTTGTCTTTTGCACACAATAACCTATTGTATTATAATCTGGCTCTTAGTCTACTGATTCTTCAGTCATCTTACTTCTGGTGAAACTGCAGTATTTTGATGGCCATCCAAAAAGATTTACAACACACTCTGCTGAGTAGTTTGACATCAAAATTGTGAAGATAAGACAAATATCCAAGGACAAGTTTTCAAAAGTAGATTTCACATATTAGGCAAATTATCACAATTTCACAATTTTCAGAGTGTGAGGAAACACACTAAGCTAAAAAAAAGAATTTTCACAATGCACCTTATTTTCCCAGAGATATACTTGTTTTTCTGTGCACAAACATGAATAAACCAGGCTGGCTCTCATAGCTGTGGGTCCCTACCCAAATCTACCATTCAAGTTTCATGACGATAGCTCAGTGGTAACCCTGTCAAATGCCTGCTAAAAACTGATTGGCTGATGGTGCCCATGTATTTTAAGCAAATACGTCAACATCAAAAATCCACTTACAGATTAGCACATAGATGCACCATACCCAATTTCAGCTTGATTGAACTCACGGCTGCTGAGAAATATTTATCTAACCTTAGTCCAGCCCCTTTGTATTACCACACCCCAAAACGTGCCTCTGACTTCAGAAACTTGTCCTTTGTATGCCTTTCAATTTTCATGCAAATCCACATAAGCACTCATAAGTTACAGCTGTTTGAGTAAATTATGCTATGCCTCATTGGAATTGATTGATGTGTGGTGGCCATACTGTTTTCAAATGTCAAGATGTTTTTGATAATTATTGAGTTTAAAACTCTGCTGAGTAGTTTGACACCAAATTAGTGAAGATCCGAGGCCAAAAATCTTAGGACTGGTTTGCAAAAGTAGGTTTTGCATATTATGCAAATTAGCAAAAACTCTAAGTGGGCAGAGCTACATGGTTCTTGAGACTTTTTTGTTTGGGATAACCCAAGGAATCAGGGGAAAAGAATTTTGTTTGTTAGACTCATGGTTCATGAGATATTGATGATTCATTTTAAGGCGGAAAAATAATGATAAGAAGAAGCATAGCTTTCGCCCCATAAGTTCGAATCCAAATGATGCCAAAGCCATCCGTACCCGGGAGCCCAAGACAGCAAAAATTGGCAGTGCTCACAGGGAGCGAGAAGTGGCATACTCTCTCCCTTATCAGTCACATCGACACTAACCAATAATGGGCGTCTGTAAGCTCATGCGAGCAGAAGGGGCGGATCGTGAATTCCTTCGAGTGCCATTACACCACCCCCTGATGTTGCATGAGCAGCAGTTCAAAAAGATGCGGTCAGGTGGCTTTGCGTGCCTTGGAGGAAGCACGTGATAGCCTTTGCCCTCCCTGGTTGGTATCTGTCATATGATAGGGTAGAGATGCCTAATGGATGGGAATTGGCCATGATTAAATTAGGGACAACAATAGGGCTCCAGCACTTCATTCTTGGACCTCTAACTGTAATAAGAAGATGAAGTATCCACCATGTGCAGACTGTATCTAGTTATCACTAACTTGCATAGAACACATAAAACAACTATAGGTGAACACACAAATTTCATGATGGTAGCTTAATGATGGCATAGTAACAGCGGTAAAGATGGTGCCATGCTAGTGGCAGTCTTAATTATATTACCTATATTAGGTTTTTCGATTTACATATCCATCACTTTGGTTACTTCATGTACACAGGTGATCAGCTGTTGGTGCTCCGAAGATCTGTGCCCCGCTCCTGAATGTGGTTCAATATTCCTGAAGAACTGCAGAGATTGTACAGAGGATGCAGAGCAGTATCCAAAACAAAGGTAAAGGGGAGATGCTACAAGCCCTTCATTTCCTTCATTGTCATGCGAAACATTAGGTCTTTTGGCAACAAGCGCAACACACTGATCATGACCCAGAGGGAGTATCGGGAGTGCAGTGTGCTTTGTTTCACTGAGAAATGGCTGCATGAGGAAATTCAAATGCTTCCATCCTTGGCTTTCATCTAGACCAAAGACGCTGGACTGACTGGTAAGAGGAAAGGTGGAAGGGTCACACTGTTTATAAACAACAGATGTTGTAACCCAGGACATGTTACTGCATCACTGTTGCCCAAACATTGAACTGTTGGCTGTTGGTTTACATCCATATTAACTGCCGAGGGAATTCATGGTTATCATTGTGCTTATTATTTCCATCACACTGGCAGCTGACTCAGAAGCGGCAAGTGACATCATACACTTGGCTATCGTGAGCGTGTACAGAAGGAACCTGGATTGTAAGCTTCAGCAGAAAAAAGGAGGTGTGAGCTGACAGGAAGCAAATCTCCAGCTTAAAAGCAAAACAACAATCTGTGGGGGGCAGTCTAGAAAGCATTAATGAGCTGAATTTGTTCATCCCTTCCCCACTATCTCCAATCCCTCACCACCACTCTTCCCCAACTCCCCCAAGATCAAATGTCTTTTCCCATCCTGTTGTCTACCCCGGTTCTCCCCTGTTCATCTGACAACCGTTCACACCCCCTCATCCCTTCACACCCCACAGCCTTATTCAGAGGACTCATGCCTCTACTTTCTCCAGTTACACCCTTCCCATCCAACAGCTATCCTCAAGGGAATCACAACTACCACCCCCATCTCACACAAACGCTTATCTGTCACTACCAGCCAGGTGAAGAGACAGCTGGAGAAGCTGAACCTAGGGAAAATTGCAGGGCCTGGTGGAATCAGCCTCAGGGCACTGAATGTTTGTGCTAACCAGCTATGTGGGATGTTCCACCACTGCTTCAACCTGAGCCTTCAACAGGAGAAGGTGCCAGAGCTGTGGAAAACATCCTGTCTGGTTCCTGTTCCAAAGAATACAACTCCCTCCTCTCTGAAAGATTATAGACCAGTAGCTCTCACATCACATGTCATGAAGGTCCTGGAGAGACTAGTGCTGTTCAATCTCAGACCTCGGGTCAGCTCTTTTCTGGATCACCTGCAGTTTGCCTACCAGCCACAGGTAGGCGTGTACGATGCAGTTATATATCTACTGCAAAAGGCCCACTCCCATCTGGACTACAACACCACCACAGTAAGCATCACTTTCTTTGATTTCTCGAGTGCATTTAATATCATCCACACTCTCCTGCTGAGAGAGAAGATGAGAAGAATGCAGGTGAACATGTCCATGATCTCCAGGTTCCCTGACTAGGTTGTGCAACTGGGAACCTGCCTGTCTGAGCACCTACTGAGCAGCACTGGAGCACCACAGGGAACCGTGCTCTCCCCCTTCCTCTTCACCCTGTACACAGGAGACTTTCAGTACAGATTGGATCTCTGCCACCTTCAGAAATTTTCTCATGATGGTGGTTGGGTGCATCAGGGATAGACAGAATGAGGAGTAGAGTAGGAAGAACCATCTGCTCCTTAATGTGGCCAAGACCAAGGAGATAGTGGTGGACTACAGGAGGAAGAGGACCACAACCAGGACCATGGGTCACGACACTGAGCAGGCATTGGAAGGTCAACTCAGAGGCTGTGTACAGGAAAGGGATTTGCAGATTGTACTTTCTGAGGAAACTCAGGACCTTTAAAGATGTTAAAGATCTGCTACCAGTCTGTGGTAGCCAGTGCAGTCTTCTTTACAGCAGTATTCTGGGGGTGGCATCAGAGCTGGAGATACAAAATTATCAGGACTGGGGATTGAACCAGGGTTTCTAGCATGAGAAATGGCTGTTTTATCATTAAGCCACAGGGACATAATAAACCCCTGATACAAACGCTGAGGTGGTGCACAAGAATTTTATTTTAAAAAATCAAGAAAATGACACCAGGGCAAAAACGGGGAAAACAAGAAGGCAAAGGATCTCAAAATCAACAAAAGAACAAAAGACAAGAAACAAGGCAAGGGCACTAAAAAACATAACACAAAAAAAAAAAACAGAAAAAAGGACCAAAACTGACACAAAATCAAACAAACTGATCAAGAAGGCAGGCTCGCTCTTGGGCTACTCTCTGGAGACTTTTGAGGTGGTGGCGGAAACACTGGAACACAGTGGAAACTAGTGCTGGGACACTACTTTGCACTGACCCTGTCATGAGCTTGACCCAAGCTCACTGGACAAGAGCTGAACTACCACCATCCATTATTCATATCCATATGCACTGACACTTTACTTCCATTCATTTGTTTGTTTTCACACTGTTGACAATGTTTGCACTGGACTGCCACTTTAATTCCACTCAAGTCTGATACTTGTATCTACAGTGTTTACACCTATTGCACTACCACATCATACTCTTAAACTGTATTCGTATATATGTAATTCTTATTGGTTTCATTTATAATGTTAAATTACTTTTAGTCCTAGTTTTACTTCTAACTCTGTGCTAGGTGAATTTCAAATCTGTAAAAGGTGAATTTCACTCTGGGATGAATAAAGTGATCTATCTAATACTAAAAGTGTGAAGTGTGTGCTGCAGTGTGATTGGCTGCTATGTTTTTGAAGTAACCTAGTCAACAACAAATATCCATCCATGGATATACTGCTTATCCTACACAGGGTTGTGGGAAGCCAGGAGCCTATCCCAGGGGACTTGGGGCACAAGGTGGGGAGATCATGGATGGGGTGCCAACCCATCACAAGGCACACTTGCATTCACATACCCATTCATATACTACAGACAATCTGGAGTCAGTCAGCCTACAACACATGTCTTTGGATAGGGGGAGGAAACTGGAATACCTGGAGGAAACCACATAAGCATGGGGGTCTTCAAAACCAGAAGACACTGCAACGCATAATGAATACAGCAGGGAAAATCATCAGTGCCACATTACCTTCCCTCACAGACATTTACAACACTCAATTAACCCGGAAAGCTCTCAGC
>CM074980.1:11537980-11558447 GCA_037576825.1 Pangasius krempfi
AATGGTCAAAAATTCCCATAAACACACTCCTAAACCTTGTGGAAAGCCTTCCCAGAAGAGTTGAAGCTGTTGTAGCTGCAAAGGGTGGGCCAACTCCATATTAAACTCTACGGATTAAGAATGGGCACATCTCAACTGGAGTTGGGACAGTGTTTTGGATAACCTGGGGGCCCTCTCTATGGCAAGATTACGTTGATGGGCTGATTAAGAGATTATTTCCCCCCTAAGAAAGGTCTTACATGACTCCCATATTGTCTACGCCAAAATATCAGGTGTTATATTAGTGGAAGTGAAAAGGTCAGTGTGGCTGTTTGTAATGTTAAAAAAAAACTCAGGATCATTAAGTAATAGTGGGTTGAAGTGTCAGGGTGATCATGTCATGTCATGAAATCACTACAGAATTATATGTACAAGAGTTGACCAAAGAAAGTAAATTATTATCAAAGAGAAAGTAATCGATCCGCAAGAAGGATTAATGTACAGTAGAAAAAAAGGAAAATCGTTTTCTATTATGATTGAAAAAGCGTCAAACATCAGAAACTGAGTACTGTTCCATAAAAAGATAGGAACCTAGTAGAAGAACGGTGTAAAAGCTGAGTTTAAGTCTGGGAGGGAGAATAAAAGTTTCTGGAAAAAGGCATCAATGTCCCAGCTGGGGCCATATACATTAGCCAAAATAAAATGAGTACTGCATAACTGGCCAGTGACAATAACAAAGTGCCTGTTAGAGTCTGAAATCACCAACGGAGAGAGAATGGGACAGACTTGTGGAGGCCAGAGATTTACTAGGAAATGAGGAATGATGAAGCTGACCAACACAACCCATGTGAATTCTAAGGTGATCTGACAGTTAAAACGAGTCTCCTGAATAAAAGCAATTTTAGTGTTCAGATATTTCAGATGAGTTCAGCCCTTTAACATTCCAACTATTAAGCCTTACAACTAGGCTTATGTATGCTTTTGGGATATAACACATGATTGCATTAAAAGAGGGACATCCATGTCCATCCATGTCCAAACCAGCACAGCACACCCAAAATGTACATAAAATAAATGGTGCTAAGAGAGGGGGGGAAAATGCCCTGGAACTTGCAGGAAACCAATTCCCTCCCCATTAAAAACTCCTACTTTTGAATGCTGACAGAAGAAAAAAGCCAGCCTCAGATTCAAAACAGCTATAAACACTGTCCCAAAACTCCCAGAACTCTGTCTATGTAACCGCGTTGGCATATCTAAACCAGAGCTACAAGCTTGGCCATGTAAAGAAGGGCAGGCTTGAAGCCCTGTTTTTAGAGTTAGAACACAGTGCCTTTGAATTCAGCACAGAGCTTTAAAATGTCAGGGCTGTAGTCCTCATAGATGAGTTTTTTTGTGGCCTCTGTACACCAGATCACCCTTTCTCTGAGACTTGTGGATGACCATATCTTGCGCCTGGAAACAATGAAAATGCAGGCTGTGGTTTCTGGCCTAGGCCTGGTCTGGGTGCGAGGCTCCGGTGTGTTCTGTCCAGAACAAGGAGCTGGGAAAAAAACACGGTTGGATGCGGATCTTTGATCGACTCTGGTAAGCCCAGTAGCTGGCTATTCTGGTGTCTGCTGTGGCTTTCCATGTCAGCAACTTTAGCCTTTAGCCACTCATTTTCTCTCTGCAGTGATAAGCTCACAGAGTACAGTTGTTCAAAATGTTGATCAACTTCCATAGCATTAGATTCAAGAGAGCCCACATGCTGACCAAGGTCTGAGACTGTGGACTGTATATTGTCCAGTTTAGTTGCTAATGTTTCGAATGGCGATTTAAAATCCAGAGCAAGAGAAGCTCTGAGTTCTTCATGAAGTGAGCTCATTTTGGCTAGCGTAATGCTAGCCTCAGACTGTGGGATACCTTTTAGGTCTTTGTCACCTTGTTTATCCTTTCCCTTCGACATTCTGATAGTTTTGTAAGATCACTGACCAGTAATGAATTAGGCGCTGCCTGAAGAGATTGTAAACTGCAAGGATTTAAGGGTAAATCCTAAGGAGAGCTACTAGAGAGATGTCTACTCCACGTCATTACCGGAACCATTACCTAAACATTGTTGCAAACTAAGTATACCCTTTCATTGGCAACAGTATTCCCTAATGGCAATGGCCTGTTTCAGAATCATAATGCAGCCTGCCACACTGCAAAAATTGTTCAGGAATGGTTTGAGTTCAAGGTGTTGACTCGGCCTCCAAATTCCCCAGAATGTTTTCTGCTTGTGGAGTCCATGCCTCGACGGGTCAGAGCTGTTTTGGTCGCACATGGGGGACCTACACAATATTATGCAGGTGGTTTTAGTTTTATGGATGATAGGTGTATCCACAGGGTTTGTACAGGAGATGTGGAACAATGTGAAAAGGGCATGTCGAAACTTATTCTGCTGTCACAAAATGCAGTAAAATGATTATGGGGAAGAACATGCTAATCATGCACATTAATACATTTCATACACTTACCACTGCTTATTGTTACCTGGATGAATAACAACTTCTATACTGAGATCAGGTATTCAATAATCAAAATTCATTTATTAAGAATCTCAATAAATGACCTGTTTGTGTACATTAAGAATGTATTTAGACCCCTTAGTTCATCCTTTTATGTTACAGCCTTCCTGTGAGATGGGTTAAATACATTTTCCTCATTCATCTGTAAATAAACTTTAAATTGAAAAGTATAAACATTTTCACAGACTTTTGTAAATGTATTAAAAATATTACATTTCTACAATTATTCATAGCCTGTACTTAGTATTTTGTTGAAGGTTGATTACAGCCTTAATTAATGCTCGACTCCCAGCGCTTCACACTTTAGCTGTATTTCATTTACATTGCCTTAATTTTGATGCATCTTGAACTTTGTAACAATACAAAATGTTGAAAAGTTCAAGACGGGTTCAAGACTTTTATTATTGTAATTTATTAGTTATTTACCTTCTACTTTAAATAATTTGTCCAACATTTAAAGTTGCTAAATATTTTTAGGTGAAACAAAGATTTATTTTAAATAAGCAGACATTTGTTGGTTGCTTAAGTATATACCCCCCTGGGTCAAAACTTGGTAGAACCACCTGGCTGTAATTACAGCTGCAAGTCTTCTGGGATAAGCTTTGCACATCTTGGTTCCTAATGTCCTGGCCCATTCAATTGGTGGGCAGGAATTTTCAAAATTCTACATTGGATTTAGGGCTGGACTTTAACTGGGCTATTCTAACACATTCAGGTTTTTGGTTTTGAAACACTTCAGTGTAGGTTTGGCAGTATGCTTAGGGTCGATGTCACGTTGAGTGGTGCAACCCTACCCCAGGCTCAAGTCTCTTGCAGACTGGCACAGGTTTTCTTCTAGGATTGCCCTAGCAGCTGTAAAATTAAAAAAATCCATATAACACAATACAATACAAATCATTGTCCTTTTTTTGTAGAAATTGTGAAATGTGGCACAGAAGACCAGAAAGATCTTTGTTCTTTTTCTCTATTAAATAAATTTGCTGATTATAGATTTTAATGTGAGGGGGATTGAAAGGGGGCATGGTTATTGGCAGGGGATTCTGATAGCTCTCAAACTTGACTTGTCCCATTAATTATTAAACCATAAACAAGGAAACTTGCTCTAAAAACTAGAAAAGTAAATTCACCTACTCATAACTGATAATCAAATGCTGGACTTTCTAAAAAACAGATTAAATCAAAGTGTGCTGTAGCTCTTTTTGCTGCCAGGAGTGCATGTGGAAACACAGCTCATGATGTGAATGGACTGAAGGCAACACGCAACACATCATGAGGGCTGATTTATACTTCTGCAAGCGTGTATTACTGAGTGTGTCGAGGCGTTGTCCAAAGACATCATGCACACAGAGTGAAATCTTGTGGCTCTTGGGAAGCTCAACAGAAGAGCATTCACCCTATCGATGGGAGATCACGAGTTTTAATCCTGACGATGCCACAGGCATCCTTGGCCATGATTGGTTGAGCTCTCTGGGTGGGAGGGGCATAGTCTGTCTCCCCTGTCAGTCACAAGGAAGGTTGCCAATTGCAGGTATCCATGAGATAAACCCTGCATCTTCAATTATAAACCAAGTGAATACTTACCAAAAGCATTCTTCAAGTGTTTTCACTTAAATTAGTGGCTTGCAGTCAAGCACTTCAAACACAAAAGATATAAAATGGCTACCATGATTTATTGAACAACTGTATTTAAAATAAAGCAAAAGAAAACAAAACAGCACTAATGGGACATGTCTGACATGTCACTAACATGTCTGCATATTAGATCTTGAAAATGTGAGCAGTAGCACTGCTTTATCCATGTGTCCTTATTGTATATATTACCAAAGGAACATGTTGAGATGGTTATGATTGGTGAAGGTAACATTTGCTCAAAAATTGATTTGACTAATAGGTGAATAATGGGACAGTGTCTGCACAATCAGAACGAGTAAGCTGTTGGAAAATAAAAAAAACAAAACAAAAAAAAAACATCTCTTTTGCCCAGTGTTCCAGAGCTAGACCTTCTGTTCCCATCACACATGGTTCATTCAGCACTCCAAGAGAAAATCTTTTACTTTATAAACAATTTGACATTTATCCAACTTTTGCCAACTAAAATTTTTTATCTAAAATTTGCCAGCTCTCCAGGGAAAGTCATCAAACCTTGGCTTGCATCTCAAACTGCATACAACCCCTGGAAAAATTATGAAATCTCCAGACTTTTTACTTAACAAACAATTCACAGATATGACACAAGCAATTTTTGTTTAATAGCTAAATATTCGGAAAATGAAGCTGAAGCTTCATATCCCAAACTAATTAAATTTAATTATTTTAATTAATGAAAGTTGGAACCAGCTTGATGGAGAATATTGTTTTTCATTAGTGAAGTCCATGCTTCAAAGAATTCAACCCGTCATAAAAGCCCGAGGAATAGCAACAAAGTACTAATTGTGATTTTTTTTTTTTTATGATTTTTTCCTCAACATTGAGTGATTCCATATCTTTTTCCTCTACATGATCTGGAAAAAAAAAGCCATTAATTAAAATAATTTAATCACTTTGGGATATGGTTCTTGAAGACAGAATGTTCAGATATTAAGCAAAAATTGTTTTGTGTCATATCTGTGATTTCTTTATTCGCTATGAAGTAAAAAGTGTGGGTGAACATCCTCTAAGTGTGGTGATTCCATAATTTTTTGCCAGAGGTTGTACTACAGTACTAAGCAGAATATGCTGTTCTTGAGACCAAGAAGGGTACAACTGGCTACTAGAATGGTGTATCTTATAAATTGGCCACTCAGTGTGAAAACAACTTTACCTCTGGCAAAGATTTTTCTCAGGTTATTATTCTGAAACTCTCATTCACACACAGACACGAGGGTGTAAATTCATGTAATTTGTAAATCAAGTGATGAGGGGTCACTTGATTTACAAATAGGTTTGGGAGAGAAACTCAATCTTCTCCTTTGTTTTATTCATTTATTTTACCAATTAATACTAGAAACATCAAAAACTGTTTTTTGCATGCTAATGTTTAGAAATGTCACATTCAAAAAAGCCACATTAAATTAATAATCTTTTTTGCCATCTTGAAACAGCCCCCATCCATTTACCTTCACTAAATAAACTAGCATTGTGTCTCAAATCGCATGCTTGTGTCCTATTTTAGATCACTACTGACTATTAACACTAATCGGTTTTCCTATTAGTGTTTGAATTTTAAAAGCCTCTCATGTTGCCTTCCAACCTACCTAAAGCTTTTACCAGTCTCCTGGATTTTCTAGATGAGCACTTTTAAATGTAAGGCCAAAATTTTCAAATCAAACCTTACAATCACATCAGCGGCAGCAATTTTTTTTTTTTTGAGACAGAGCTCGTCAGTAGCATCACTGCTCATAAAATCACAAAACATTTAGATTTGTGGGACTTTTTGGCTCTGCCGTGCCAACTGTAATGGGTGTGGCCTTCTATTCGTCCAGATACATAAGATTCACAGACAAGTTTGTGAACAATAAGTCTGGAATTAAAAAAAAAAAGAAAGTAGGGTTGCCAAGGCTTGGAGTCACAGAAAATTCATAATAACTATTTAGGGTCATTATGATAAAATTTGGGGATCTCTGAATTAACATGTGTTACCACTTTTTACTTACACCCTTTGCGAATTAATTTAATGGCTATTTTACTCCACTTGCAATTTACTTTAATTTAATCAATTAATTTTGTTACTTTCACTAGCAAGAATCTCAGTCCAAATATATACATAGTTGTAGAGCAACTGGAGAGCGGAAAGGAATTGACCATTAGCCACAACAAACAAGCTTTATCTGTCAAATTTTTATTAAAAAAAAAAAATTTAAAAACATTTGCTTCAATGTTTAACAGAGTTTTACACACAAATGGATAAAATACATTTGAATAAATCCATAAAAAGCATATAATTAAACTACACAACCATAGTGAAAATAAAAGACCTTATTCTACCAAGTGAGACTGCCTTAATGAGAATTATGTTTATTCAAATTAATGTTATTTTATTAACATTACTAATTATTTATTAATATAATTATTAATGTTACACTTTAGCGACATTCCTATTGGATAACTCAACACGTGCACTCTACAATGACTGCCGACACACAGACTTGCAGGAAAATTTTGAATTCAAAACCAAAATAAAGCAGATCAGAAAGCTAATATATCAATGTATAACAGAGCTAAGATATCCTTATGTAGGTGCCTACATGCGCTGATTCCAAGTAGACTGGAACGTGTCCTCCAACAAAAGCTGAGCGAACAAGTCAGGTCGCTTGGAAGTCATGTATCTACCCGATAAATGGGGTTAATGTCCGCCATTTTTTGTAGTATTTAGTACTGACCAAATGGCGCATTGTGTCCCGTAAGGCTTTGATGAAATGCGTGGACAGCCTGACAACTTTCATCCACCCAGTTGGTTTCAACATGGGCCTCCGTATCCACCCCTGCCGTAGCCAGAGGCACCACCACGAGGATAAGGGGCAACGCTACGGTAAGTGTTTCCGCCTTTAATAGGCCCGTAACCAGACAACTGTTGATTGTATCCACTACCAAAGTCATCGTAGCCATTGCCACCACCATAGCCTCCCATCTGGTCGTTGTATGCGCTTTCATAAGCCCCTCCGTAGTTACCGCCATATCCCCCGTCATAACCTCCATCGTAGCCACCAGCATAGCCGCTGTAGCCACCCCTTCCGCCAGCGAAGCCATTCTGATTTCTTCCCATTCCGCCACCTCTTCTGCCCCTACTGCCCCGGGCTCCACCAGCAGCCTGTATTTCTTGTTTAGTCAGTGCCTTCTTCACTTCTACTTTGTGCCCATTTATCATGTGAAACTTGAGCACAACTGCTTTATCCGCAGAGTCATTGTCCTCAAAGTGTACAAAACCAAAGCCACGCTTCTTGCCGGTATCTTTGTCCGTGATGACTTCTGCTTTCTCGATTACGCCAAACTGAGCAAAATATTCATTTAGATCCTTTTCTTCGATGTCTTCTTTCAGACCCCCAACAAATATTTTCTTTACTTTGGCTAGAGCTTCAGGTTTGCCGGCATCTTCACGAGCCACTGCTCTTTTCAAGTCCACGTTTTTACCATCAACAGTGTGTGGCCTAGCTGCCATTGCTGCATCAGCCTCTTCAACGCTTGAATACGTTACAAAGCCAAAACAGCGTGACCGCTGAAGATGGTCGTTTTGAACAACAACGCAGTCGTTCAGCTGCCCGTACTGTTCGAAATGAGCACGGAGTCCTTCGCTAGTCGTTTGAACATTTAATCCACCAACAAAAAGTTTGCAAAGCTGATCCATTCTAGCGAGCATGCAGCGTCGTCGTCGAGAGCACTAGCGTACTTTACGCTGTCGCAGTAATGACGTCACCAACAAACCGACGCTCCATTCACATGTTAAAAATTCAAATCGTAGGAAGCTCAGGGGAAGGGAAGGCTCATACGATTTCAGTAGTGCACAAATATGTAAGAAGGGTGAAAGGGTATAAATTGATCACCATACGAATGAAATGTTAAAACTGAATGAAAGTAAAAGCGTGACGAAAAAAAAATGCTTTGATAAAAAGAAAGGTAATGAAAAAATCATGAGAATTAAAATTTAATTCGTTTATTAGGAAGGTGATTTGATAATCACATTTTTAAACATAAAAAACATTTTAAAAAACTGTCACTGACAGTCCACTCTTCCAAACAGAGGAAATGCAACCTGACCGCCTTGCATGTCATTCTTATAACTAACGTGGTCTTCAACGGATTCCAGGATATACATATTCTATAATGAAATTCTGATTTGCTGTTTTTTAGTTTAAACCTCCTTCATCACCATGTTGGTCTATTTTCATTCATTCACTAATAACACACTTATGCAACCAGGATATTGTAAGTTTTTTATTTTTCCCTAAAATGTTCATGATTGTTTTCCACTTAATTTTTATATGTTGAAATTTCACATTGAGGATGGAAAAAGTTCTGACATGATTTATCTCCGTTTTCTTTTCTTTTCTTTTTTTTACATCACAAAAACCTACCATTTCAACAGGGGTATGTAGACTTTTTTATATCCATTGTAGTATCTCTGGATGGCCTTTCTGTTTCATCATGTGCAGCAGTAAGAGACCTCGGTCTGATTATTGACTCCAGTCTTTCATTTGAAGCGCATGTAGATAATATTACTAGCCTTCTTTCATCTCAGAAATGTTACTAAGATAAGAAATATAATGTCACTACACGATACAGAAAAAATAGTTCATCCGTTCATGCATTGTTACCTCTAGGTTGCATTATTCTAATGCCTTAATGGCTTTTCCAGTGCATAAACAACTCCAGTTAGTCCAGAATGCAGCTGCAGGAGTCTTTACTAGAACCAGAAGATATGACCATAACACCTCTATCTTATCCACATTGCACTAACTCCCAATCAAATTTTACATTGATTATAAAATACTATTTTTGACCTACAAAGCACTGAATTGTCTCATGCCGCAGTTACTGAGTGAACTTTTGGTCTTTTATGATCCACCATGCCTACTTCGATCAAAAGGTGCAGGCACGCAGGGCTGTTGCTGGTGGAGTGGCTGGCCGCTTTATGTCTCAGGATGCCCTCATGTCTGTGTTACCTTCTGGCTCTCCCTTTTAGTTATGCTGTTATAGCTAGTCTTGCTGGAGTCCCTGCTTGCACTCTGCATGCACAAAGTACATTGTCCTTAACCATTACAGGACAATAAGCATACCTAATAGTCTCTCCCTCTCTCTCTGTCTCTCTTTCTCTTTCGAGCTACACATGCTACTCCTGAGATAACAGTGATCCTGACCCTTGCTGCTCTTTGGACCTGCCTGATCCATCCTGATGCCCTACTTACTGTTTGGAGTAAACTTCTGTTTTGTCATCTATTGGAACTCACTTGCTGCTGCTGCTGATGGTGGCCCCACATGGACAGCCTGAAGATCACTGAGATTACTGAGGGTGGTATCTATATGAACAGTTATGCTGTGATGGCTTAGGACTACAAATTCTATGGTAGCTTTAGGATTGCGATTGCCAGGAACAGTTTTGCACTCAGGTCTCCATCAATGAACAGTGGATAAGTTCAACAAAACAGACTTCATGTTAAATAATATAATGATGATTTAAATAATACTATAATGAATTTCCTGGTTACACAATTGCCCTATTTCACCACGTAGTACACAGTTATAAAAGGGATTTACTTATAATTTCTCTATTCATTGTCACCCAGATGAGGATGGGTTACCTTTTGAGTGTGATTCCTATCAAAGTTTCTTCCTCCTCTCGTCTCAGGTAGTTTTTCCTTGCCACTCTCATGCTCAATAAATTCATACATTTAAATTTATATCCTGAATGTATTTATTTCTGTAAAGATGCTTTGTGACAATGACCATTGTTAAAAGCACTAAACAAATAGAACTGAATTGAATTGAAGACACGTAAAAGCTTAAAAAAAAAACCACAAGTTGGGTATTACTTGTTTTTTTATGTCGTAGAACAAAATGTGAAATTATCTTGAGGTTGTGTTACCAAAACCGGACGATGGAAGCGGAAGTGCAAAAATGCTAACTCATTTCCGAGTTTTAGGACTCATTCCTGCAGGACTTTACAGATACGTGAGCTTTTTTGAACTCCCCACTAAGGATCTGATACAACAGTTAACCGGAGAACAAGACGTGGCTTTGCAACAGAACTGTCAATGCTATCACCTCTGTAAATCTACAAACGTTTTAAAGATGATACTGAAGTTCTGCTGGGCTGTAAACTCAGTAAGAGCTTTAGGTCCAGGTTGGGTGTTCATGAGGCATGGCTGTCATTTCTAGCGAAACCCCAAACTGTCAATAAACTCATCAACCATGGCCATTTATTTATCACCAAATAACGCATTTATGGAAAGGAATAATATTAAGGGAAATATAAAGGTCAGCTGAGCTTATAAAAACGGCAGAACTCTATTCCCAAAAATAATTTGTGGAAATGTAACTTTAACGTATTTTGGGTTTCGCATTGACTAGCATGGGGAAGGAAGGGCTTTAAATTGGTTTGCTTTGTTCTTGTTCTCTGTGTCTTTATGTGAACCAATGACACACACACGAGTTGTACCCTTTTCTACGTACTTCCGTTTTTTTTCCTCGGGAAAGGGCCTATTGAAAACACCTACTTCCGGTCTATGTGACTACTCTGTGAATCACGGGGCGAATCAGAAACATCAGCAGGCGGAACAATCGTGGGCCTTGTTTGACTATTATGGTAAGCTTTGGATGAGATTTTATGAGTTGTTAATATTTTATTTTGTTTTGTTTTATTACGTGTGCCTTTATTAGCCCGTCAATACTGGCTAAACGTTCCTGGTCGTATTTGGCGGTGTATGGAAGGACAACATTTTCCTGTGTTCAAATTAACCGTTCGGATAACGACACTTGGAATTTTCTGATAACTAAATTAGGTTACGATGAGAAAAACAGATCCAAACTACTAACTAACTAACTAACCGACAAACTTACTAACTAGCTAACTAACAAAGTAACCAACCCATCGCATGTTGAACCGGATTCGTAACTCGGTTATCTCTTCATAGAGTTTTAAATTTGTGTGAAACTGCTTTGTGTATTACATGATACACATAGTTAAATTCACGAAACACATTGTTTACTAGGGGCTATAGTAGAGAAGAGTGAATGACTTGTATACACTCACTGAGCACTTTATTAGGAACACCTGTAGACCTACTCATTCATGCAATTATCTACTCAGCCAATCGTGTGGCAGCAGTTCAATGCATAAGATCATGCAGGCCAGCATGTTGGTGTAGGATGTCACACAGCATAGGATTCTCTAGAGTTTACCCAGAACGGTGAAGTAAAGAAAAAACATCCAGTGAGCAGTAGTTCTGCAGATGGAAATGCCTTGTTGATGACAGAGTTCAACAGATGGCCAGGCTGGTTCAAGCTGACAGATAGGCTACAGTACCTTAGATAACCACTCTGAGCAATTGTGGTGAGCAGAAAAGTATCTCAGAATGCACTTCGAACCTTTGAGCTGATGGGCTACAACAGCAGAAGACCATGTCGAGTTCCACTTCTGTCAGCCAACAACGGAAAGCAGAAGCTGCAGTGGGCTCAGGCTCACAAAAATTGGACCGCTGAAGACTGGAAAGATGTATCCTGGTCTGAAGAATCTCGATTTCTAATGAGGCACACAGATGGTAGGGTCAGAATTTAGTTTTCTTGGCACACTTTGGGTCCGTTAATATGAATCAATCATTGCTTGAATGCCACAGCCTTTTTGAGTATTGTTGCTGACCATGTGCATCCCTTCATGGCCACAATTTACCCATTTTCTAATGGCTCCAGCATGATAATGCACCGTGTCACAAAGCAAAAGTTTTCTCAAACTGGTTCCATGAACATGACAGAGTTCAGTGTTCTTCAGTGGCCTTCGCAGTCATCGGCTCTGAATCTAATAGAATACTTTTGGAATGTGGTAGAATGGGAGATTCACAGCATGAAAGTGCACCTGAAAAAATCTGCAGGAATTGCATGGTACAACCATGTCAATATGGACCAGAATCGCAAAGGAACTTGAGATTCTGTGGAATCCAAGCCATGAAGAATTGAGGCTGTTTTAAGAGCAAAGGGAGGTCCTACAAAGTATTAGTATAGTGTTCCAAATAAAGTTCTCGGTGAGTGTATATAGCACAGTAGAGAGAATGATGTTTCTTTTATTGAAGAGCATTTAATCACCTAATCAGAATTGGGTATACTGTAACCATTGTGTGTGTGCTGTATTTGTACAAGCTGTCAAGTTAATCAACATATCTTACGTGACACATGAACATGAATCTTAGACTACAGCTTAGTTGTCGTTTTTTTTATGACAATGATTTAGAAAAACATTCAGATGTACCTACTATAATGAAATCATCTAAATTATTTTCTGACAGATTTCCCAACACTGAAGCTGTTGCTGAACTGGTCAAGGCTGAATTTAGTGCCAATTACTACAACGTATATTATCAACATTTGGATTTATTAATAATTTGGAATAATTGTCCCACTCCACCTCTTTAATGGAATGGCTTTTGAAGAACTTGATATTCTTCTAAAATCCACAAAACCGGGGACTTTTTAAGCAGTACAGAACACCCTTAAAATTTGAAGGAGAGCTTTTCCTCAAAAATGGATCAGCAAGCAAGTGGTGTGGACGACCCCAATAAGCACCCTAAAAAGAAATCAAATGAGGATGATAGTAAGAACAAAAAGCTGGTATGTACATACTATCTTGCATTTTTATTATGTACTGTCTTAGAACTGTATTAGGATGCAGCACTTAGTTAACTGTAAAGTTTAGCATTCAGGTTTAGCATTCTGCTCATCTAGCTTCTTCTTGTACTTCTTATTGTTTATTTATTAAATAAATAGTTAAATTTCTTCTTCTTTTTCCTCTTACTTGTCTTCTTAAGCATTTGTATACACAACGCAGAACATTTCTTACTGCTTGTCAAGTTAGTCCTCAGTGTGACATTACATGTAATGGATACGAGGATGGTCTTGCGCCATGACTTCTCCTCCCACATATTTCATAGGCCACTTTGGAGGAATCATGAATGGTTTCCTTGGATGCTAACCCTAAATATGTAGCATTATTAGTTATATGTGGGACGTATTTAATTACAGCTCTTGACACCTCAGGACCGCTCCAACTCCCAAAAGTTGAGCAGGGTTTTTTTTAATTTATTTTTTTAAAAAAAGGTGTGTGTATGTGTATGTGTATATGTATATATGTGTGTGTAAAATATATATATATATATATATATATATCACAAACACACACCCTGTCCACTTTATTAGGAACACTTGTACAACTACCCAAGTGCTGTTATCTAATTGGCAATCACTAGCTAGCAAAGGCTTGCCTTCATCAATTATGGGGGTCATTGTAACAGTAACTGAAAAAAATCCGTTGAGTGATTTCTGCTGCTTGAGTAATCCATTTGCTTATTAGCAGTAGCCATCTATCTTTCTTGAAAAAACTGTTATCTAGAGATCACTGCCCCCCCCCATTCCCCTCCCACCAAAATGTCCACCATTATATAGTTTTGTACATTTTGCATCCGCATCCAAGATACATAATCAGGAGGGGATTTCCCCTGTATTCAAACAGGGGAATTTTGCTAAATAGCCCTCTCCATAATCGTGGTAAGGCACAAGTAGGCATGTTTACAACAGCTGTATTGTTGGTTAAATTTAAGATTTTGTCCAGAATGTCCCTTTTAAAGACTAAAATTGGTATGCTGGAGCAGATGCATACATGTAAATGTGCAATATCTACATTAGTGTTATTGGACTAAAGACAACAAAATGAAGTATCACAATCCCTGACCTGAATCCCATTGAATATTTGTGGACTGAAAAAGCATATCCGAGCAACCCACAAGGCCCACAAACCTGACCGAGTTTTACTAGGTCTGTCAGGAGGAATGGGCAAGAATTCTGGCAAAGTGTTGTGAAAAGCTTATGGAAGGCTACCCCAAGAACTGATTCAAGTTAAGCAACTAAAAGGCAAAGTGTGACTGCTGTCATAGAAATATAAACTTCCTCACTCATCACCTATTTAATCATCTATCATACATAAAAGTCATATTTTATTCTTTTATCTTATTACTCCATAATTACTCTGTAAACAATCTCTGTGACAATTATTCAACATCAACCGCATCATTCAGATATACAGCCAGTCTCCAGGGTTGGAGAATTGTATTATATTCAATTCAATTCAATTTTATTTTATTTGTATAGCGCTTTTAACAATGGACATTGTCACAAAGCTGCTTTACAGAAATAAATGGATTCACAAAAAATATATTGTAAATATTTGAATTTATCACTGTGAATTTATCCCTAATGAGCAATTATGTTATTGTTCCTATAGTAACAGCTCATACACAGGGACTTGTATGGCAGACACTCCATGTAATCTGAGGCTAATACAAAACAGTTTTAAAAAACATGTTGGTACTTAATAAAGAAAAATGTATAATTGCTGATATAGTGAAGTTTTCTGTTGAGACTTTTATTTAACATTTATGGAAATAGTCTCCATTGTCAGTGCTTTTTATACTTGTATATACGTATATACATACATAAACATAAGTAAACCCATCCTCTCTTGTGCTGCCTTATTGAGAGTGCTGATGTCATTCAGACATTCTTTCTCACTTCCTCAGTAGTGAGCTCATTGGTATGTTTCCTGTTTCAGGGCCAGGCTTATTCCCTGTTGCTGAAATGTGTTGCTCACATTTGAGGTCTTGGGCTCTGGCTGTTGGAAGACATGGAAGAATTTAGAATTTTATGCACAAAGGAGAGAGTCAGCAATAATACAGAGACAGACCTTTATTTTGTCCTTTTCAGGGCAATATGAAATCAAAAACTGTTGAGGAGGCATGTCTGGTTAAGACAGGTTGAGCAACCACATGGGGCATTAAATAATAGTTCATTAATTACACACAGCCTGTGCTTTGCTAGTAATGTGGATTATTAGTTGTGGAGGATACAGTGTGTAAGTTGCCCTTTTGTTGTAGTCCTTTTTCTTCATCTTCAGCTCTCTAACAAAGGCCTGCAGGTTTTGTGCCAAAATAGATTGGTAATTGTAGCTATCCATGATTCCCTCAAACACGAATAGAACCCCAGTCCCAGAGAAGCAGCCCCATAGCATGATGCTGTCATACCGTTCTTCACTGTGGGTGTATTTTGGGTGATAAGCTGTCTTGTTTTTGCGCCAAACATATCTTTTAAATTATGCCAAAAAGTTATACATTGCCACATGGTTTGGGATGATGTAGATGGGCCTGCATGTTTTGTTTTAGAAAGGGCTTCTGTTTTTTTTCCTCTTCTGCTGGCAGTTTAACAAACCATTATATCATGAATCGTATAAATGTCTTCCAGTATTGTGATACAATATTTTTGTCAAATTGCACAGCCCTGCTTAAAACATCTTGAATTACATTTTAGAATTTGAAGGTAATAAAATTTGTTGTTTTTAACCGTTAGGCAAATAGAGCTTCATCAGTTATTTTGATTTTCTGACTTTTCTAACTTCTGTGGAGTTTTTCTAATGCCTGCCAAGTAAGATTTTAGTTTTACAAGTAAGACTGCCAAGTAGCTTTAAGATTTTAATACTATAAGGGTAAGAAAAGCTTAATTATTTTTATGGATTTTAGAAAATAAACTCAGCGGTAGAACACATCATATTAAATGCTTTTCTGTGGGACATTTTTAATAAAGAGCTTAAAATACTGAATGAGCGGTTATACAGCGGACTATAACAAATTACCCACATAAAAGATAAACAAGGCAGACCAATGCTTGTTTAAATGATTAAAAAATGATGAAAAGAATGAAATGAGGTATAAAAAAAACCTCAATAAAATTAGGTAATTTCAGCTTATCAAACTGCATTCTAATGACCAACTTGCCTTGAGGCTCATTTGTACCAGGACTCTGCGGCCTCTCAGACACTAAGCTAAGCAGTACAAGACATCTGTTGCAGCTGTCATTAAGTCTGTTCTTGCCATCTTAAATTAATCTTAAATCTAAAACCTAGCTTGGAAATAGCAATTCATACTTTATGGTTACTGTTGTAATCATAATAGTCATTTTGCCTTTTAGAATATGGCTAAAAGTTCTTTAATAATGGCTAACGCTAGTCAACCTTACTTGCACTGCTCTCATAGGCGTTTGCACCAAAGGAAATTTGAATGCTCAAGTAATGTTCTTTGATATTTGTAGAACTAATTTATGATGAGAGAGAAACACACACAAGTAAAATCCATCAAGACAGAAACACACCTAAGTAAAAACACAAGAAAAAGTGTGCATCAATACAACATACTCACTGTCCACTTTATTAGGAACACGTGCACATTCATGCAGTTATCTAACCAGCCAATCATGTGGCTACAGTGCAGTGCAAAAAGTCATGCAGACACAGGACAAAAGCTTCAGTTAAACTTCACATCAAACATCAGAATGAAGAAAATTTGTGATCTCTGTTACTTTGATTGTGGAAGGATATTGGTACCAGAAGGGGCTGGTTCGAGTATTTCATAAACTGCTGATCTCCTGGGAATTTCACACAAAACAGTCTCTATAGTTTACACAGAATGGTGGGAAAAGCACGAAACATTGAATGAGTGACAGTTTTGTGGGTGGAAATGCCTTGTTGATAAGAGAGGTCAGAGGAAAATGGCTAGACTGGTCAGGAATGATGTAGAAACTCTTTATAACCATGGTGAGCAGAAACATCTCAGCATGCACAAAACATTGAGCCTTGAGGTGGATGGGCTACAACAGCAGAAAACCACATCAAGTTCTACCCCTGTCAGCCAAAAACAGGGATCTGGGCACAGGCTCATTGAAATTGGGCAGTAGAAGATTAGAAAAAAAAATCACTTGTTCTTTTTCTTCAGCTGTCCAGTTTTGTTGAGTTTGTGCCAATGATAGCCTCAGATTCTTGTTCTTGGCTGGCAGGAGTGGAACCTGATGTGGTCTTCTGCTGTTGTAGCCCATCTACCTCAAGGTTTGATGTTTTCTGCATGCTGAGATGCTTTTCTGCTCACCAGGGTTGCAAGAGTTCTTATTTAAGTCACTTTCAGCTCAAACCAGTCTGGTCATTCTCCTCTGATCTCTCTTATCAACATGGTTTTTCAGCCTGCAGACCCTACACTCACAGGATGTTTTCTTTGTTTTTCATACCATTCTGCGGAAATGCTTAGAGACTAGTTTGTGTGTGTGTGAGAGAAAATCCCAGGAGATCAGTAGTTACTGAAATACTCAAACAGCCAAATACTCTGGTGCCAACAACCATGCCATGGTTAGTCACAGTGGTCACCCTTTCCCCCCCCCCCCATTCTGCTGTTTGATGTGAACATGAACTGAAGCTCTTGACCTGTATCTGCATGTATTTTTGCATTGTGGTGCTGCCACATTTACTAAAACATAACTGACATGAATGGAGTTAGAGCTGAAGCAACCTTTATTTGTCACATAGACATACATTACAGCACAATGAAATTCCTTTTTTGTGTGTATCTCAGCTTGTTAGGAAGTTGGGGTCAGAGAGCAGCCATGATACTGCACCCATGGAGCAGAGAGGGTTGAGGGCCTTGCTCAAGGGCCCAGCAGTGGCAGCTTGGTGGTGGTGGGGCTTCAACCCCGACTTTCTGATCAGTAACCCAGAGGCTTAACCATTGAGCCACCATCAAGTGTGTAGGCAATAGGTATGAGACGTTGCAGTAAAGGTGTGATACGAGATATATCCCAATATAGGCTTCAAGAGATGATCTTGACACACACATTACATTTCAATACATTTACTTTGTGGTGAAAACAAATTTAACTACTGCAATATCAATACATTGTATTGTTAAAAAAGTAAATCAGGATTATCTATTAACATGTTGTTCTAATCATTTTCAGTGCCATAAATGTATTTCATGGCAGCGTTAATATGGACAGACTGTTTGGCAGTAAATTGTGCCTTATATGATTAAGCTGAATAATAAATTGGTGTCATTGAACACTGCACACGTTAGTGTGGGGGAAAAAATATTTTGTATATTTCCTCATCCCTCCAAAATTACATGTTATGCTTTTGAGTTTAGATGTGAGTGTGACTTAAATCAGCACAGCTCACAGGCATTTTAACCCATGTTTAAGATGGCGGTTGGGCCAGCCACGTTAGAAGCCAGTTTGCATGTATATACAGGGCTTTACGGTAACTGCCCTTCGGATGGCTATGCTACGTATCTGCTGTGAATTCTGGATAGTGTGAAAGTGTTGAGCAGTAGTGTACTATGGGCCATTTCTGTATTATTTTTTCCATTTTCACGCAGGCCAAATGAAACAGGGCTGTGGCCTGGACTTGGCTCGCGGACCTTGTGTTTGACACATGTGCCATAACACTTACTTATGTTTAGCTTAAATTTTTGGACTATTTGCTTTGAGGCAGCCTGTAAGGTAGTGTGTAAGTAGAGGTGGTGCTCATAGTGAATATTAAACAGATATATCATGATACATGATATATCAATAGCCAATTCGCCTCACCAGTATTTCGTATCGCGATATTTGAGACAATGGTATTCTGTAACTCGGCAACTGCTTGGATAATATTACGCAAAGTGGGCAAAGAGCATTGGATATTCTGACGCTGAAGGCACCTTTTAAACAACAGTGGATCTACTTAACAAATTCATTATAGCTAAACTTCCATGCCAACATGGAAGAAGCTATATACTCAGTACTGTTTGACCTGATCATGTATACTGTCCCATCTGAAAGTATTGACACGGCAAGGCCAATTCTGTTGTTTTGCTATACACTAAAGACATTTGGGCTTGAGATCAAAAGAAGAGCATGTGATGATGGATAAGAATTTCAGCTTTAATTTTTTGAAAAATGTGTGTTAAACAACGTAGAACGTGTCACTTTGGTGGCAGACCTCCCAATTTTTTGGTGAGCACAAGTATAGGAACAGATAGTCTTAAAGTAAATAACACTTAATGTTATTAACGCCAGCCCAAGCCATGACGCTACATTCACCATGCTTGACCGTTGAGCTTGCCATGTGTTTTGTATAATGAGCAGATCCTTTTTTTCTCTCCACACTTTGGCCTTTTCATCACTTTGTCCTGACCTGACCTGTTCAATGTCTGGTTGTTAGTACACCAGTGGTTTCTTTCTTTTTCAGGACATTCCAAATTGTTGTTTTTGGCTATGCCCAATGCTAGTGCAATGGCTCTGATCGATTTTACCTTTTTTTTCTCAGCTTCAGAATGGCTTGCTTTTCTCCCATAGACAGCTCTCTGGTCTTCATGTTGGTTTATCCATTTTAACAACACATGCAGTCTTCAAAGGTGAAACAAAGGGCTCAAACCTAGAGTAGACATTCAGAGCTATTAATTGTTTAAACAAGATGTTATTCTGTTATTCTGATCTATCGTCTCATATTTATCTTTTGATAAATTTTATCTCAAACCCAAATCAGTTCCATCTATAGCCAAAAAAAAAAAATTGGCCTTGCAGTTCCAATACTTTCAGTGGGGACTGTAATTGTGGAAGAGTAATGGTTTTCCTTGACACTGTCACCACTGGCTTAATCATTAGGGATCTAAATCTATAGTGCCTCCAGAAAGTATTCACTCCCTTGTGATTATTTCTCTTTTTGCTGTATTACAATTTCAAATTTAAGTATAATAGATTGAGATTTTATCTGATCCTTTTGAAGTGACTCTCTACAGAAATAAAATTATTAAATAAAATAAGTTAATAGATTTAGATTGGTTTTAAGTCAGGGCATTGACTTGGCCATTCGAGAACACAAACCACCTTTTTTTTTTTTTTTTTTTTTTTTTTTTTAAAACCAAGCCGATCCTTCGCATTTTTTGCCCTGTGATTTGGGTCACATTTTGGGATGTAAATTTTCACTTTAGGCACAGATGTCTGGCTGACTGGAACTCCTCCAGAATGTGCATTTATTTGGCACCATCAATGCTGCACTTGCTAACAACAAGATTTCTAGTTACTCCTGCTGAAAAGCAACCCTTTTCAGACCATGATGCTTCCACCACCCATTCTTAATGGTAGGAATGGTTTTACGTGTGTGTTGGGTTGTAAGTATAGCTTTATGTTTGTTCTACACCAAACGTTATGCTTTGCATTTCACGTTTTGCTATTTCTCTTTTCAGGAAAAAAAAAGAGATAATCACTAGGAGATGAATCATCATCTTCTTCTTTTGGCTTTTCCCTTCAGGGGTCGCCACAGCGAATCATCACTCTCCACCAATCCCTATCTTCTGCATCCTCAACACTTGCACCCACTAGCTTCATATCCTCATTTATTACCTCCATATACCTTCTCT
>CM074980.1:11566454-11591985 GCA_037576825.1 Pangasius krempfi
ATCTTTCCTTGGCTTCTTTATGCACATTAATACAAATTTTTACCTGGGGTGCCCAAACTTTCGATCCCCACTGTATAATTTAGATTAAAAGAAACCACTAAATTCACTGTGTACTTTAATGACCAAGTCTCAATAGGGAATAGGGACATTAATGCCATAACTCTTTCTGCCAGATCGGATCTGACCCAATCTGTAGTTTGGTCTATAGGATTTACTGACTGGCTGATAATCAAAGCTATCAACTTGCATGAAAGAGTATATTAATTATTATTAGTATTAGTAATTAATATGCTCTTTCATGCAAGTTGATAGCTTTGATTATCAGCCAGCTAACATGATTTATGTCTGAAACTTTCCCATAATTCCGACATTTAAACTCGCTAAGAAATCGGAATAAACCAGAATTTTAGATTTCTTTTCGCCTTTTCCCTTTTTTTTTTTTATTAGGTTGGCTTGTAGGACATGATAAAGAGGAGGTAGATGAGAGTGAGAAAATATGGAGCATATGGTTTTGGCTGTGACTGATATGAGGATTACATGGTTCGTGTGGAGCATTAGTTAGATAAGAGACAGGAAAGATGGTGCCAGACAGTGAGAAGGAGGGAGGGCTCTAAGAAGTGAGTGTGATGCTACATTGAGGGGGGGCATATGCTGTCTACAGTGGTAGGGTCTGACAGTTCTAGGTCAGCTTTTTACATCTTTCTAGTTATCTGTACCATGCTGGAAAGATGGTAGCCCAGCCACAAGAAACGTAGGACAAATTATTATGTTAATATGTATTTCAGCCACAAGTGTAGGAGCAGGCATTGTTTTACTTTTATTTATTTATTTTTTACTTCTATTCCTTTTACTTTTATTGATAATCTTAATATCTACAAACACTTATTAAAACAAGTATGATAATAGCCGATTAATAATAAATCTGACTAGAGATTTCAAGAGTTATTTTATCATAAAGAATCATGTATTAGAAATACATAAAATCACAAAGTACAAATACCTTTACAACTACATAGATATTATAAATTGATCAAGTAACATGAAGCTAGCTTAGTTACATCATGACACACACAACCTATGTGACAAGCTAAGTCACCCCTGCGCAACTGAAAATCCAGCTGCGAAACTAATTTTACTGAAAGTGACATGACATAGCAAATAATATTAGTTGAGAACTGAAGTTGAGTTAAAAAGATGCTTTTTTTTATTGACCTTGCCAGCCTACCTTAAATATTTAATAAAGTACCTCCTAAACACAAAAACACACAAAAAAATTCTCAGCTTTCTCCTGTGAAAAGCAAATGTTTTTGTGCTTTGATGTCTCAAGTCAAGTAGATCTTTGTCACAACCAGATATAATATGCAGTACCCAGTGAGATGAAATAAGCTTTCCCCTGGACCTAAGGTGCAAGATACATGATATACTAGACAGCGTTGACAGGACATAAATAAATGCAATTTTATGCAAAATGCAAAAGGAATAAGAAGCATGCAGAGAGGGGCTAATGGGCTCAATTAGCCCCGCAGATTTGTGTCAGCACACTGCGTCATAATTTCCCCCACAGATTTTAGATCTGTGAAAACTGTACGTAAAAATAGATAGGTAGCATAGGTCTATAAGTATTTGGACAGTGAAACAATTTTCATAATTTTGCCTCTGTACCCCACCACAATGAATTTGAAATGACGCAGTGAAATGTGATTGGAGTGTAGACTTTCACCTTTAATTGAAGGAGTTTAACAAAAACATTTCTTTAAACATTTCGGAATTACAGACGTTTTTGTAGAGTCCCTCCATTTTCACAGGCTCAAAAGTAGTTGGACAAACTACCAATCATAAATATTAGGATTATTTTTAATAATTTAAAAAAATTGCCTGAAGTCTGGAACCCATGGACATCATCAAATGCTGAATTTCCTCCCTTGGGATGCTTCGCCAGGCCTTTACTGCAGCCACCTTCAGTTGCTGCTTGTCTTTGGGTCTTTCTGCCTTCAGTTTTGCCTTCAGTATGTGAAAAGCATGCTCATTTGGATAGAGGTTACTTTCACGGTATGTTTCGGTCTTTATCCATCTGTACTGTGAAGCAGTTTTGCAGGATATGACTGAATCTGAGCAGAAAGTATAGCTCTATAAATTTAAGAATTCATCCTGCTACTTCTATCAGCAGTCATATCATCAATACACCAGTGACCCAGTTCCATTGGCATCTTGAGGTAAACAATCTGTATTTACATTCATGAAGGTGTCTCTTGATTGTAGACTTTGACAATGATACACCTACCTCCTCCAGAGTGTTCTTGACTTGGCTAGATGGTTTGAAGGGATTTTTCTTCAACAAGGAAAGAATTCTGTGATCATCTACTTTAGTTGTCTTCTGTGGCCCTCCAGGCCTTTTGGTGTTGCTGAGCTTGCCAGTGCATTTCTTCTTTTTCTTTTTTTGTTTATTTGGCCACTTCCAAAGTTTCTGCTATCTTTCTGATAGGTCTGTTCTGTTTATTCAGCCTATTCATATTGAGAGTTCTCCTGAAGAGCTACCAAATGCAAATTCAATGCTTGGAATCAGACCGCTTATCTCCTTAAATTGTCATGAGATGATGAGGAAACAGGCCACACCTGGCCATGAAATTGCTTATAAGTCAATTGTCCAATTACTTTTGAGCCTGTGGGAATGGAGGGATTATGTAAAAAAAAAAAAAAAAGGCTATAATTCCTAAACAGTTAATACAATATTTTTAATAAACCCCTTGAATTAAAGGCAAAAGTCTACACTTGAATCACATCTAGATTGCTTCATTTCAAATCCATTGTTGTGGTGTCTAGAGGCAAAATTATGAAGATTTGTCAATGTCCAAATGCTTATTGACCAGACTGTAATTAATCACCTTCTGTACCTTGACTTAAGATAACATTGTATTTGCTAAAGGTCTCTTTACATTAAAATTGATAATACACTGTGACTCAGAAAAGGTCACACACTATGTGCTGTGGCAGCAGATAAACCCAAGCGGAGTACATATTAGGACATCCTCAGACCTTAGCGTCAGTTCTCAGCCATATCACAAAAGACTCAGACTATCAGACTAAAAGGCTTCAGGACTATGTCAGGAGTCAAGTCTCTTACAGTTAGGCATTGGGCAAAACTTAGCTAAAAACTTAGTTAGCTAAACAAAATATTGCAACTAGCTAGCTTGGATGTTGGCGAATTTGTTTTTAAACATGCAAATAAACTCATGCATAATACTAAACAATTGCAGTGGGACATCTCTGCTGTATACAGTTCAATCTGTATACAAAAAAGTAAGACTAAAGTATATCAGGTATGGCTTACCTTCCGTCTCTACCTGTCTGTCTGCATCCACGATTCTGAACTGCTTCTGAACCGTATGCAGACATGACGTCACATGCGGGGTGGGCAATGCAAACCTTCCACCTGAAGTCACTCAGTCTGAGGCTGTTTTGTCTGATGCCTTTATGCCTGAGGCTTTATCGCCTGTTGCTTTTATGCCTGAGGCCATTTCACCCGAGGCCTTTATGCCAGATACCATTTCGCCCGATGCCTGTATGTCTGAGGCCATTTTGCCAAATGTCTTTATTCCTGAGGCTGTTTTGCTTGATGCCTTTATTCAATTCAATTCAGTTCAAGCACTTTTAACAATGGACATTGTCACAAAGCAGCTTTACAGAAATAAATTCAGGATATAAATTGTAAATGTATGAATTTATCCCTAATGAGCAAGACAGAGGTGACGGTGGCAAGGAAAAACTCCCTGAAACGATATGAGGAAGAAACCTTGAGAGGAACCAGACTCAAAAGGGGCAAACATCCTCATCTGGGTGACAATTATAAATAAATCCCTTCTATAACTGTGTACTACATGGACAAATAGTGCAATTTATGTAACCAGGAAATTCAATACAGTCTTCACATGAAATCTGTTTTGTTGAACCTATCCACTGTCCACTGATGGAGACCTGAGTGCAAAACTGCTCAGGGCAACCGTAGCCCCAAAGCCGCCACAGCAATTACAGTCCCAAGCCATCACAGTACAACTGCCCATGTGAACCACAGTCCAAAGCCAACTCCATGGTCCCCAAGTGGCACCATCCCTAGCAATCCCGATGTTCTTCACGCCGTCCATGCGGAGGTCACCCCCAACAGCAGTGAGCGATCTTCAACTGATGAGAACTCCATCTAGAAGTAGGGCATCAGGATGGATCAGGCAGGACCGGAGAGCAGAATGGGTGGTATCTCAGGTGTAGCATATGTAGCTCGACAGAGAGAGAGGGAGAGATTGTTGGGTATGCTTTTTGTCCTGTAATGGATAAGGACTATGCATTTTGCATGCAGAGTGCAAGCAGGGACAGCATAACTAAAAAGGAGAGCCAACCACAGACATGAGGGCACCCTGGGACATAAGGCAGCCAGCTACTCCACTGTCAACAAACCTGAGTGAATGCGTGAGAGAGGGGAGCCACAGCATCCAATCATCCCAGTTCACCACAAGACTCTGTGCCTGTGAACCCTCTAGCTTTGGCTAAACAAATATATTTTCAGCCTAGACTTAAACACTGAGACTGTGTCTGAGCCCCGGACACTAATTGGAAGGCTGTTCCATAACTTTGTAAGTGAAAACTATACCTCCTGCTGTATCCTTCACTATTTGATGTACCAACAAATAGCCTGCACCTTTTGATTGAAGTAGGCATGGCAGATCATAAAAGACCAAAATACCATTCAGTGCTTTATAGGTCAATAGTAGTATTTTATAATCAATGCGAAAGATGATTGGGAGTGTATTCAGTGTGCATAAGATAGTGGTGATGTGGTCATATCTTCTGGTTCTTGTAAGGATTCTCACTGCTGCATTCTGGACTAACTGGAGCTTGTTTATGCACCTACTAAGGCATTCAGATAGTAAGGCATTACAGTAATCCAACCTAGAGGTAATAAAAGCATGAACTAATTTTTCTGCAACATACAGTGATATATAATATCTTAGCAATATTTCTGAGATGAAAGAAGGCTATCCTAGTAATATCTACATGAGCTTCAAATGAAAGGATGGAGTAAATAATTACACCAAGGTCTTTTACTACTGCACATGGTGAAAGAGAGAGAGGTCATCCAGAGTTGCTATGTAATCAGAAAGCTTTTCTAGTTGCATGTGGTCCTAGTACAAGTACTTCTGTCTTGTCAGAATTAAGTAAATGAAGTTAATAAGCATCCCGTGTCTAATGTCCTTTACACATTCCTCAACTTTATTAAGCTGGTGTCTGTCATCTAGCTTTGCTGAAACATACAACTGTGTGTCATCAGCATAACAGTGGAAGCTAATACCAAGTTTACAAATAAGTTTACCCAGAGGTAGCATATACTGTATAAAGAAAAGAGCAGTGTGCTTAAAACCGAACCTTGCAGAACACCACACTTTACCTTAGTATGCATAGAGACGTCACCATTTACATCTACAAACTGATAACAATTAGGCCATTCCCTTAAAGCCAACAACATTTTCTAGTCTATCAAGGAGAATGATCAGTAGTATCAAAAGCTGCACTAAGGTCAAGCAACACAAGCAAAGAGACACAACCTTGATCAGAGGCCAGTAGTAGGTCATTTACTACTTTTACCAGTGCTGTCTCTGTGCTTTGATGAGGGCTAAATCCTGACTGATACATTTCATGAATGTTATTCCTATGTAGGTATGAGCATAACTGCTAATATGTGCATCTGTCAACTCAGTCTGTAGCTTCATGCTTTGTTATCACTGATTTCGTTACACACTGAATTGTTTCAGTGGCGTGGAAAATTATTAAAGATTGTTTTACAAAGTTGTATATATGGGTATATGTATATATGTATATAAATATTTTTTCTTACTCAGACCTCAATACTACAAGGTGATTGAAGAGTGTGTGGCTCAGGTTGTTCTTCACCGGAGTGGAATGGACCCTGACTTTGGTTACAGAGAGAGACTAGATGTAGACTTCACCCAACTCATTGGTAAGTTACAAGTGTGTTATGCAGCTACTCTGTTTAGGTAAATTCTAGCTGGAAAAATTAAACACTCGGTAAACAGGAAATACTGTAGCACTTTATTTACATCTTAATTTTATAGCAATTATACATACAATTACACATACATAGACAATAAACAATATATTAAAGAAATGATGCAATGTATGAACAGCTTATCTTGGTTTTAGTAAGGTGACAAGATGCTTTAAAAATTAAGTGTTAAATTCTAGCCTGCAATAAAATATTTTACCTTTCCATATTGTTCTAGTCAAATTTGACTTATTTTGACATTTAATGAAGGCATGAAATCACCCTAAACTTTTTTTTTTGGCTTGAAATTTGGTGATGTTCCCTAAAATGAATTTCCACCAGGTTTTTTTGTTTTGTTTTGTTTTTTTTTAAATACAGGCACTACACATTATGTACATAGCTTCTGTTTCGAATGAATTATAGGTTCAAAATGGAGGAAATAAAAAAACTATGAGCAGCTCCTGTGAAAAAAGGTCCTGGAATTCCTTGTCTGGGAACATATTTCTAAATAGACTCCTATAAGCTATTGGGCAGTTATGGGAGAATCTTGACAAAAGTGAAACGGTAAAATTTTGACTGGAAATGGAATGGATGGGAATGGCTTTCCTAATGGATGGGAAAGCATGGTGACCGTCAAGAGGGGACTTGACTATGTCATGAGATCACAAGCATTCCCATGAAAAAACAGTGTTGTACAGTGTACAGCGGTGGAAATGGAGGAGATACAATTTTTGGCCATCAAAAAAGATGGCAGAACAAGCATAACATGCAGGAAGTGTGGAAAATTTAGAAAGGTCAGACCTCCAAAATTTTAAGTTACTGCCATATTTGCAAAGAGTGATGTTAGCTGGTAGGGTAGAGAGGGATTAAAGTTAGTGTTCATGATTCCTTTATTCATTCATATTCAGTAATTTTCATCTTTATCCTGGTCAGGGTGGCTTTGAATTCAGAGCCTTTTGCTGAGTAACACTGGGCAGAAGGTGAAGGAATTCACCCTAGATCGGACACCAATCCATCGCTGGGCACCAGGCACACACAAATTCACACACTCATTCATAGTTGGAGCAGTTAGCATAGCCAAGCCGCCTTATACATGTTTCTTGGGCAGTCAATCTATCTATCTATCTAGGTCTGATGGTCAGGTGCCCACAAATCTTTGGCCATATAGTGTATTTCCCAGCTTCCCTCAAAATCTGTTTTATATTAAAATGTTCATTGTACCCTGTGTACTGATAAAATTTCCAAACAGGATGTTGACTTTACACAGTTTTTTGAAAACAGTCACATCATTAGCAATAGCATTTATTTTGTCCATAAATTAACGTTTCTATTTTAGATGATGGATTTGTACCTTATTGTGAAGGGCACTGATGAATTTTCTGAACCTGTAGCATTTGGGCTGTTCCAGCTCCTCTGTTGTTGCCTTTTTCATCACCATGGTGCATGATTTTAAGAAATTGATTTGGGCAAACCAAGTTTTTTTGTTTGTTTGTTTGTTTGTTTTTGTAGTGTCTAGGAATTTGTTTATCTGTTCAGTTGTGTAATATCTTTTGAGGATGAAATTAATAATAGCAGAGATTTTTGTGCAAGTTCTTCAGTAAAATCATCTGTAATGTCAACATACGTGTCAACAGATTTTCACTCCATCATCTGAATGTCAGTGTTTTCAGTCAGTGCTTTTGCATCACAAGTAGAACCAGTACTGCCTGTTCCCTTTCGATACTACACTCTTACTGCGTCGCTAGACGCTATGGGGAAAACTCCTTTTTTCTCCAATGACTGAAGCCTTTATAATCACGCAGTGAAACTTCACGGCCATTGGTTCATGCAATGCAATAAAGCGAACCAATGGCTCTGCAGCGGAACTGCACGCGCTTATGGCAAGGAAGCACGCCAGAATGGTCGGAGCCATCTGACTATATAAGCGGGCGTTGTGCCATAGGATCTCGGATCAATTCTCCTTCGAAGATCATCTCTACGCTGAGCTACGAGACTGAAGCTGCTTGCCGTTGACACACCTCGCTGCGGACAAGAGCTACTCGCCTGCGCCGTCCCGCTGTTCCCACTGAGCTTTGAGCCGCCATTCAGCGTCTGGCACAGATACCAGCTCATCCCCTCCCGCCATCCGGCGAGCTAAAAAAGAGCTAAAAGAGCAAAGAGCGCTAAAAGAGCTTTTTTCCTCTAAAAGAGCAAAAGTGGCGTTGATATAATGCCGCGCCACTCAGAGTGCGTTTCCTGCCTGAGCATGAGTCTGTCCTCTCTGTGCGCTTGGATCGCTTTCTTTTCTGCGTCTCCCATTGTTCACAGGAGGAAGGCTGTCTCAACAGAAGCTTCCAACACGGGGAGCTCTGTATGAGGGCAAACTGGCCATCGGCTCATGGTCGGTTGCGGCAGGTCGGCTACACATCAGCTGCCTTGAGATGACGGCAGTATGTCGAGCCATTCAGACCTTTTTGTCGGATCTGAAGGGGCACCACATGCTAGTCCGCCCGGACAGCATGACAGTGGTCGCCTATATAAATCCCCAAGGCGGGCTCTCCTCAAAATGCCTTTTTGAGATGGTAAAACGCCTCTTGGTGTGGGCACATCTCAATCTGCAGTCGTTGAGGGCAGCACATGTCCCTGGCATGCTGAACCAAGGAGAAGATATGCTATCTCGGAGCAACGTCCCCTCAGAGGAGTGGATGCTCCACCCGCAGACGGTTCAGAAAATTTGGGAGGTCTTTGGCAGGGCAGAGGTCGACTTCTTCGCCTCAAAAGACAACTCTCACTGCCCGATGTATTTTTCGAAGAGCGAGGATGCGTTGGCCAATGATTGGCCCAACCTTCTCCTGTATGCTTTCCCCCCCGATCGCTCTGATCCCTCAGGTAATCAGAAGAATCAGGGACCACAATCATAGAGTCCTCCGAGTGGCCCCGCTCTGGAGAAACCAACTTTGGTTCTCTGAGCTATCTCAGCTGCTTAAGGCGGCCCCATGGCCCATTCCCCTGAGGCAGGACGCGAACAGGACAATCTGGCACCCCCAACCTGAGTTGTGGGCTTTACATCTTTGGGCTCTCAACGGGAATTGGTAGATCTCCCTGAAAGTGTCCTAAATACTACAGTGGGGATCAAAAGTTTGGGCACCCCAGGTAAAAATTTGTATTAATGTGCATAAAGAAGCCAAGGAAAGATGGAAAAATCTCTAAAGGCATCAAATTACACATTAGACATTCTTATAATATGTCAAAAAAAAGTTAGATTTTATTTCCATCATTTACACTTTCAAAATAACAGAAAACAAAAAAAGGCACCTGCAGCCAGTGGCACAGGGAACATTTCACGAGTAGAAGGAAAAATGGATTCAATAAAATTTCAGCAAATTTTGGACGGTAACTTGATGCCATCTGTGAAAAAGCTGAAGTTAAAGAGAGGATGGCTTCTACAAATGGATAATGATCCTAAACACACCTCAAAATCCACGGTGGATTACATCAAGAGGCGTAAACTGAAGGTTTTGCCATGGCCTTCACAATCTCCTGACCTCAACATAATTGAAAATCTATGGATAGACCTTAAAAGAGCAGTGCGTGACAGACAGCCCAGAAATCTCAAAGAACTGGAAGACTTTTGTAAGGAAGAATGGGCAAAGATACCTCAAACAAGAAATCCTCAAACCTTTGCAGACGCCATTTTTTTGTTTTCTGTTATTTTGAAAGTGTAAATGTTGGAAATAAAATCTAACTTTTTTTGACATATTATAAGAATGTCTAATTTGTAATTTGATGCCTTTTGGAGATTTTTCCATCTTTCCTTGGTTTCTTTATGCACATTAATACAAATTTTTACCTGGGGTGCCCAAACTTTCGATCCCCACTGTATATCACAGGCTAGAGCCCCGTCCATGAGACACCTCTATGCCCTTAAATGCTCGGTCTTCTCTGCCTGGTGCGCAACCTGCGGCGAAGACTCCATTTCCTGCGACATATCAGTGATATTGTCCTTTCTACAAGAGCTGTTGGACAAGGGCCGCTCCTGTTCCACGCTCGAGGTCTATGTGGCAGCTATAGCAGCTTCTCATGCTCCTATAGCAGGACAGAACAACCTGTGGGCCGGAACAACCTAGTTGTTCGTTTCCTGAGGGGTTCCAGGAGGCTTAATCTGCCCCGGTCCCCTAGCATCCCTGTGTGGGACCTACCCACGGTCCTGAGGGCTCTCAAGGGGTCTCCTTTCGAGCCGCTACAGTCTGTAGACCTGCTGGCATACTCCTCCCTGGGCCTTCAAAGCCCCATAGGAGTTAGAGCCCATACCACTCGGGGCGTAGCCTCGTCTTGGGCATGGTCTAGCGGGGTGTCCATGGCAGACATTTGTGCGGCGGTTGGCTGGGCCTCGCCGTCCACGTTCGCCAGGTTTTATAGCCTGGATGTTCTGGCCCTGCAGGCTCGGATCCTTTCTGCCTAAGGCTGTTTGACAGGCGTATTCCTTGTGCGTTCTTGGCCCTTTCTAGAAGGTGCTGAGACGACACAGGATTATTTAGGAACGGTTATCCTAGGCTAGGCCAACCTCGTTGAGCTCAGCCCTCCTGCCTCCTGCGGGTTTCACCCGTCTTAACTGGTCCCTCTGAGCTTTATTGCTCAAGGCCGGTTCATGCCAGTCATTCCACTTTCATGGCAAGGCGTGATTGTATTGGTTCCCCATAGCGTCTAGCAACGCAGTACGAGTGTAGTATCGAAAGGGAACGTACTCGGTTACTAACGTAACCTCGGTTCCCTGAGATACTGGAACGAGTACTGCGTTGCAGGCCATGCCATGACGTTGCAATCTGAGTCGTCGCTTCAGACGATTATGCCCATTCTGGCGGGCTTCCTTGCCATAGGTGCGTGCAGTTTTGCTGCCGAGCCATTGGTTTGCTTTATTGCAATGCGTGATTGTAAAGGCTTCAGTCATTGGAGAAAAAGGTTGTTCTATTTCCCCATAGCGTCTAGCGAACTGAACTCAGGGAACTGAGGTTACGTTAGTAACTGAGTACCTTTTTTTTTTTTAAGTTTCCAGTGGGTTTTCAGCCACTTTGATCTCACACAGTTTATGTGGGTGCTATATCAGTGGGTTCTCCCTGGGTAAATGGGTTCTCCTGCAACAGCCAGTTCTCTGCACAGGTCTGTCTTGTATTATTCCTGTCCCTCTGCTCAGTCCAGCACTGTAAAATACACTGTATGTAGTGACATTGTGTATTTTAGCTCTGGGATTTTCAACCCAAGTGGAATTATTTTTCTCGAAACAACAACTTTATCATAGTATATGTGAGTGTGTTTCATGTGTATCATTAGAAGTAAACGGAGGCGCATTGCTGAGAGGGGTTAAAGAGTGAGACTATCGAGACAAATCAAGAAAATATATTCAGTCGATGTATCAAGAAAAATATTCAGGCCATCTTCTATCACAGTATTAGTGACCATGTGTATCTCTTTCAGGAAAAAAACAAGTGAGATGGTCCTTTTCCCTCTTGAATTTTTTCTGTGCCTATTGTATCTTAATCCTGAGGTTGTTGTTGAATATTAAACAGGGTGTAAAAATGTCTAGATGTTGTTTTGTCCTACCTTAGGACATGGTCCTCAACGTAGCTTTCAAATTTTATGTTGATACAGTGAAGCACTGCAGAGATAGGACCTAACATTTTTATGGCTATTTTACTGTCCTTGTCTGTCATATTACATTGCTGATTTTAAAAGCAATACATGACCTCAAAGCAGCAGTCTCCACAAAGCCCTCATGATTTTAGGTCAATCAATTGAGGCGCTATACATACGATTAATATTTCTTATGCCTAAAAAGTTTTCCACACACTTTATATTGGTAGAAATAATAAAAAAACATAAATGCATAACAATAATTAATTTTGTTATTAATTCATTCATAACAATAATAATTAATGTGTAATTTCTTCATTTTTTAAATTTTAAAGGGTTTTTAAGAAATTCGAAATTGTTTATAAAATACAGTGGTGGCCATGAAATTTTTACGTCAACTGACCCTTCCAAGGAATCAGAGAAAATATGAATGATGATGCTAAACTGAACACTTCAAAAGTAATAGGAAAAAACACATTTTTCCTTATTATAGTGCCACCTAGCAGTCAAGAGACGAAACTTAATAGAGTCTCTCAAGACATCATTCTTGTCTACCAATTTTCATGTGAAAATGTCAGTGTAGCTAAGATATAGCCGAACATCCTATTTTGTGTAATGGCAGAAATTTGAAAATGGTGGATGGAAAGTTTTTATACTGACATGACTCGGCATCCAGTCAGAAATCAGATGACACCAGAACTATGAATTTTTTCAAATTCCGGCGTAAATAGCAAAAACATAGGATTTCTTGTTTTAGCACCCCCTAGTCCTCAAATTACATGAATATTTTCATGTCGATGCACGGCTTGATGGTCTTTGATGCTAATAATAATAATAAGCTTAAGTAGAAGACGAATACAAACAAAAACAATAGGGTTCCAGTACTTTCTGTGCTTGACCCCTAATAAGGATGTCTTAATGTGTGCTGTGTGTGTGACTTTCAGATCAGTGTGTAGATAAGGCCAAATTGGAGGAGAGTGAACAGAGAGCAGCTGAATTCTCCAAAAAGGTAAAGCTATTCATCACTGTGTGCTTGGGCCATTGGTATGCTGCTGTACTCCTAACACCAACATTTTAGCAGGAAAACAGCTTTGGCCTGATTAGTAGCTAATCAATAGCTGTCAGCTCAGCTACATAATTTGAATGAGTGTGTGCAGAATTAATGTTGATGATCCATTCTGTATGCTTGTTTTTGTTATACTGGGAGCGAATGACAACTATTTAAATTTAAGACACAAGCAGACACTTAATAACACAGACACAATACACCCAGTTGAAAACACTTCATAATAAACAGTGAAAGTAGAAACACTGGGGAGACATCAGGAGAAAAAAGAGGCCAATTCTTTTGTTTTTACTATACACTGACAAAGACATTTGGGTTTGAGATCAAAAGATGAATATGAGATGAGAGAAGATTTTTAGCTTTAATTTCCTGATATATATATATATATATATATATATATATATATATATATATATATATATATATATATATATATAGATGTTTTAAACAACTTAGAACATGGCACCTTTGGTGGCAGACCACCCAGTTTTCAGGTGTGCAAAATACTGGAACATATAGTCTTAAAGTAAATAATACTTAATATTAGGTTGCATATTCCTTGCCTGCAATAATCGCATCAAGCCGGCAACCCACTGACATTACCAACTCAGTTGATCGCAGCCCAGTTGAACAGCTGTGGAAGATTTTGGACCAATGTGTTATATAGCAGTCTTCACCACCATAATCAAAACACCAGTGGAGGGAATATAATTGGGAAGACTAGTGTTCATCACTCCAGTACAGTTCCAGAGATTTATTGAATCATTGGTGGCCCGACACCGTAATAACATACTTTATGTTGGTTTTTCCTTTAACCTGTGTTAAGACAGGTTACCTCATGTAACCTGTCTGTATGTGGTGAACTTCATAATTGTTTGAGATTTGGCCATTGAAGAATAATTGGTGAAAGATGTAGGTGTGTGTGAGAGAGAAAGTGTGCTTAAAAGAACATGTTGTCCACAGAAGTACAGTTTTGTGTGTGTGTGTGTGTGTTTGCATGTATGCATGCGTCTGTGTGATATGTAATATGACTTTTTATAGTTTGACGAGGAGTTCAGTGCACGACAGGAGGCACAAGCTGAGCTGCAGAAACAGGAGGAGAAAATCCGAGAGTTAGAGGGGAAGATCACCTCTTTACAGAGCCAGGTACAACTGCACCTCATCCCACACACACACCCACACACACACACACACACACACACACACACACACACACTGAGTGGTGTCTGTGTCTCAAAAGTGTTTTCCATTTTACTATACAAGTGCTCCTAAATGTACCTACAGTCTCAGTAAGCAAGAGATAGGTTGAAAATATTATAAAAAAAAAAAAAAAGTGGTGCCTCCTGGTTTACTCAGTCCTGCACTTTAACACTATGAATAGCCATTTCTTTTTGTGCGGTCATATTAGCCAATTTCTTTCTGGAAAAGTAACTGGTAATGCAGTTGCTCAGATATATTGGCTAATTTTGTAAAATTTAAACCTTTTTATCAGATATATGAAACTGGATGATTTAATCAGCAGCCAATCTTCTCTTTAAAATGTAGGATTTGGTTCTACTGAATTGCTTTGTTGTGCTATTTTGTTCTTTTCTATCATTGGAATGAGGGATTGCATTTCCTCTCTGACTCACATATCCTCATTTCTTTTCATACCAAATGCACAAGTCTTCTTGCAGAAAATGCTTTCTGTTTCCTACTTAACCTAATTTGAAATGCTTTAGAGCTGCTATAGACCGAAAAGAGAGTAGTTTGTCTGCTTGTAGAATTAAATTAAAAAAATAAATAAAAAAGGTGACTTAGCATTCGAAACTGTTTCCCAGACACAGAATGTATTTCGGTTGCAAATGCCCTTGCTTTGTCTTCCTAACTCCGCACCTGCTTGGATACACCCTGTGTGTTGCCACTTGTTTTTTGTTCCCCCCGTTTCAGAGATAAGTTGGCATGATTAAGAACCATCACAGCCCTGGCCCACCATTTGTTCTCCTTGATTCACAAAATGGACACATTAGCAGGGGCATCAATGGAATGTGCCTCTTCCAGCATGATATTTATTTACATGCAGTTTTCTCCCCTGCAAATCATCTGGCCTGAGTGCAGTGTTGTCATTTTACCCACTTGTTTCTCCACCATCTTTGTTTGCTTTGTTCATTAATCACTTGGCTCCTGCACATTTTCATTATACCAGGCCTTTCTGAATTTCCTTCCATTACTTGCCAGCACTTATGTGACAGCACTCCAGGCAATATACATCTATATTCATATTTATTTTCTATTATATATAAAGGAATGTTACAGGAATGTTTCAACTTAAGTCTCATATTTTCTTCTTGATGTCTTGATTCTTTTGATTCTTGCTTACGTTTATTATAGTTTTACCTTCCAATTCCATCTAGCTTTTTCTTGCTGTTTCTTGCTTCCTGCTTTGAAGCCCAGCATATTAATAGATAGAGAAGCAGAACTAATCCTTGAAGATTTTCATTCTTCCCCCATGTATTCTGATGCCATGCTCTGATACCATGCTCTTTTTGTATCAACAGCCTCTGAGGAACCAGTAAAGTGCTGACTGAACTGGAAATTAGCATTGCATATTTCTATGTACACCATCAAAAAAGTAACACATCAAATATGTGCTTATGGTAAAGTTGCACTCCTTTTCAGACAGAAAACAGGCATAACATAGAGACAGAGAAAGATGTAAAAATTTTCACACAAATAAAGGCTGTTTTTGCTCTGCATATTTACACTGATGCATCATATCAATGAAGATTTGGTCAGAGAAGGTTTCTGAGTGTTTTTTCATAGTCATGTTCCGTAGCTACCTCAAAAAAGATATATAGTCAGGTACATAGATATTTTGACATTGGCAGAGTTATTGTTATTTTAATTGTATACTGCGAACAGTACTGTTCAAAAGTCTTAGGCACATGCAAAGAAATGCTGTAGAGAAAAGATGCCTTCAAAAATAATTAAATTAAATGTTTCTAAATTTAAAAAAATACTGTAAACAGTAATAAATGAAACAAAATCAATATTTGATGTGACGATTCTTCACTTTAAAAAAAAAAAATAGTAGTCTCAGGTACAGTGTGTGCAGTTTTATAAGGAAATGAGCTGTAAGTTTTACTGATTATCTTGCAGAAGCAGCCACAGTTCTTCTGGAGACTTTGACTGTCACACTTGCTTCTTTTTTTTGCAGCAAAACCCAGCAGCCTTCATTATGGTTTTTTTTTTTTTTTTTTTTGGTCTGAAAAGTGAGTTTTCTGTAGCTGATATACAAACATTTTTCTGTAACATTTAATTTTGTGCTGGAAAACTGTTTGGAAATCTAAAATGTTTTTGTACTGAATCAATAATGTAGAAGTCATAAAATAAAAATCTATAACAAAGTTTGTACTAAAAAAAATAGGGTGCCTTTTGCAAGACACTTGCACAGTACTGTATATAGGAATTGAAATTAAACTAGTGCCAGTCCTGCAGAAACTATGAGTGTGATTTTGATGCAAATCTTGGCCAATTTTGGGAAGAAATGGAGGTTGTAATGTGTAGGTGTTAAGGGGCAATAACAAGGTGTAAGTGACCACTGAATTTTGTTTGTGCGTGATACTTGTCAAAGGTTATAGCACAAGAGGAATTGAAAAACTTTATTTGGGTATGTTAAGTCAGTGTGCCTAATGTCTCACACACCAACCTGCGGGTTCCTGAAGGAACCACTTATTATTGCATATGATTTTTGGCTCACTTCCCCTCCTACAGTGCTGGGATAAGTCATTTGTCCTTTTTCATCTGTTGTTTACCTGTCGAAAATAATTTGTGTGATCGTTTAGTGATTATTAATATTATATACTCACATAACTAATATACTTATACCCTGTATGACAGAGCATTCTGTCATTGTTGGCGGCGGCAGCACTGGCTTTCATTCACGTTCAGTCTCTATTCATTGCTACGGATATGTGGGTGCACACACACTCCATTAGCATGCTGGATTCATACACACATAGATTTACAACCCATCTGCAACCCCGACATTCATTCACACCTTAACGGAACGCACACATACACCCGGTTTCGTTTCATGTATTTATTTATTCATACTTATCTGTTTATTCTGTTTACGTTCCATGTTTTGTTAGATGTAGTCAGTCTTCAGGGTTGTGGAGCTGCATTGGCTGAACAGACTGGGTGTTGATTATTATTCTGTTTCTTCTTTTTCTTCCACTCTTAAGTCTGTGGCAGCCCATAGGGAAGTTAGGAAATTTGGCACACAGGTAGGGGACTATGGAAATATTTTGTGGACAAATTTCGAAAGCAATTGCAAATTGCATTTGCAATTGCGTTTTCTATTAGTGCATGCATAAATTGTGATATAATTCAAATGCAAATCGCATTTATTAATACATTTTGCAAGTATTAAAAAATTAATACTTGCAAAATGTTCAACAAATCACTTAGTTAATTACATGATTAGTGTCAGGAGATCCAATCAATCAGTTTGATGCCTAATATGTGTAGTATCAGCTGGAGTTGTTTGATTTATGATACAAAAAATGGGAGGAAAAAGGCTCCTTTAAGTGCATATAAAAGACGTGTGTATAAAAGACAGTGCAAGTGCTAGTATCAAACGCTCAAAACTCTGAAAATATTCACCAAATCGCATACCTAATTACATGGTTAGTGACAGAAGCGCTAGCTGATCAATGTGATGCCACAAATTTGTAGCTTGATCTGGATCTGTTTGACTGTTTAAACACAGAGTAATTAACGTTAAAGAAAAGCGCAAGCTAGTCAGTAGGGGTCTTGACTTGCCCTAGTGTCAGACAAATGTTCGTAACTTGAAAAATATAGTTAGAATCTATTAGATATTTACAAGTTTCTGAATGACGGAGTAGCTGAACATTATAAAGCTTGAGTGGAGTTTCTAGGTGAAAATATAAGGATTTTAGACAAAAATGTCATGCTGACAGTGAATTCAGACAAATGAACACTCACCCTAGAGCGACTGTGATTTCATCTGCTCTAGATTCCCCCCCCCCCCCCCATAGAAATGAATTGGGGGAAGAAAGATGTACGAATTAAAAGAGAAGCATGAGGGCAGTGTAAATTGGCACTGCAATTCCTCCTGCACCCTGGTTTGACCATGTGAATTTAGGTGGCTGTAGCTTAAGAATTGAACAAATTTGAGCAGTTAAAAAAAAAAGTCAATTTCATTCTCCTGCAAGAATATTTCCAAAAGCTTTATACAAACAAACTTCTTTTGGTGTCAATATCTCAAAAACTGTAAGAGTAGACACATGCAGAATTTCAGGTGGAATAATAATAAAAATCAAATGTGTTGCTTCACAATGGCTCTAAATAATAAATATTATAAAATCAGAGAACAACTAGTGTAATATAATAATAATAATAATAATAATAATAATAATAATAACAGAACAATTAGTGTTTTCCTTCACAGTCAAACTAAATACTTGAGGGTATTTACATCCAAATCTGGTGAATGGTATAATGACACTTTTGGACAATTGGCTGCTTAGCTGTTCCATGGCTAGGTATGTGTTATTCCTTCATTATTTCAAGTACAAGTAAGCAGATAAAAGCTCTAGAGTGGTTTAAAATTGGTTAAATTAGTTTAAAATCTGTTGCTGTAAACTCTCAGAAGTCCAAAGAGCTGTCACTTCCAGTGAAGCAAGACTTCACCAGACTAAATACTGTGGGTTTTAACATAAGATGTAAATCATTGGTAAGCCTCAAAATAGGAAGACCAAATTAGAGTTTGCTTTAAAAAAAAAAAAAAAAAAAAGAAAAAAAAAAGGTTCTGGAACAACCTCCTATTCTCATTTAAAAATATGAGCATGTTTTGATATACATAGAAAAAAGGTTAAGGATGCTTCAGCTTGTTAAGTATGTGAGAGCTCTGTGCTCTTACCAGGAAAAGAAATTTAGAATCATGCAAAGCATGTTTAAAAAAATAGGAAAATGTATACATTGCTCCTTAACTCTGGATTAGTGTTCTGGACTGCAAGTGGGAATAACGTTCCAGACAACAAACTCTATAAATGTGAAAAAATCCAGCTCTATTTATAGTGTTTATTGTTCTTGAGACATATTTCATGTTAAATATACTTTTCATGATTTGCAATAATTGGAGATTTATAGTCAACCCATTTATTACTGTAGACTGTTTCATTAATGTGCTTTATCATGAATTAACAAAGTGCTCCCTTACATCAGACTTTAAAGATTTGGGGGACTCTTCCAGCTCCTGCTTGCTACTTACCCTAGGACCTAGTAAGCTAGTATGCTATTGTATTATGAAAAACAGCATGCTGAGAAAAAAAAAATCCCTGTAGCCTCTTTTGATTTGAGATATAGAAATTGCTTTTTTGAGAGGAGACAGTGTGGTTTGATTAAGTGTTCATTACACTTCAAATAACATAATCGGTATTTTATGATGAATAGGCTACTTTATTATGCAGTCTGCTGGATGCATTGTTTGATACAGATGTATCGAATTGAGAGACTTACATACGGTACAGCCCTAGTTGTATTATACCCAAGATGGGAATATGGAACAAAATAAAAGAACACACAGTTGCAGAGGAAGTAGCTTTGTAAACTGAATCAACTGCTTTGTTTTTATGTGGAAGGAAAAAAAAACATTTGGTCTATAGTGCTCCTTCCAAAATGGTTTATATTTGCGCATTTGAGGAGCAAAAACCAACTGCACCAAATGACAGTCATACAGACATGATGTCTACTATTCTACTATGTACACCAGCTTCAAGTTGTGCAAGCAGGAACACTGTTCATTTTCACTTAATTAGCAAGGAAGCATTGTATTTTAACAGTGTTCATCTTGGCTGCTTTAATTGGACACTCCAGTACACTCTCTTTTTACAAAAGTGTAATTTTTACATGAGAGATTTCAAAACATTTTATGAGACAAATATTAAGGATGGGAGTGTTTCTCTATCCCAACTCTAAACACAATCAAAGACACAAACAAGCTCAGTCAATTAGTTGACTCTAATATTGAAGTCATCGGCTGTTAAATGGGAAAGGTTTGATTCTGTATGTGTCCCCATTATTACCCAAATGGTAGCTGTCTCTTCAAGTCTTTTCCCCACTCAGCTGTAAAGCCCAACACTACAAACACACCATATATGACTTTATTTTACACAGGTTATTTTACACAGACCAGAACCCATGGTAATCTCAGGTGTAGATAAAGACCTGCCTGACCTCGTCAGTAAGACTCTGCTACCCGTGGCTGGAGGGCCTTTTGTGTGGTACGTACCACCATAGAGCAGGTAGCATGGAAACATGGCTGACCTAATTTAGAAGCTAAAGTGCTGCTTGTTTTTTTTTTGTTTTTTTGTTTTTTTTAAAGAGGAAATGGGATACTTGGAGACTGACAGGCACACAATCATAGGATGAGCTGCTTGAGAGCCTCATTGTCCTGCACATTGTACCTTTAAATTTTTGCCCTAATAAACAGTCCACCTGTTGCATTGTGTAATCAAACACTCAATAATGCAGATGAAAATATAACTTGGCACATATTAATCCCATCATCCACTGAACACAGGGTGATGCACTGGAAGGACAATTTCTTAGACAAAATTATAAAATTTTATATTTAGCTCTTTATAGAATGAGGCATAATGCAAATTGAAAAAGGAAGAAAAAAAGAATATGGGGAAAGTGGTGTCTAATCATCCAAAGGTCAAATCATTCATGAGCTATGGAAATGGTTTGATTTGGTTGGCATGATATCAGTGACTCTAGATACCTGTTCATGCTGCTGATTTTTCAAGCACTGTTTATCAGCAAAAGCAAATAGTTTCACCATGTCTCTTCTATAATAGCTTCAGTAATAGCTTTGTGGAGATATTCTCCTGTATTTCAGTAATAATGGAGTTTATTTTTTATCAAGGTGGAAAGCCAGGCACATACCAGAGGCTTTACTGCAAAGCATGAGTCATCTCATCACATTCCAACCCAAATCATATGAATCATCTGTGAAGTGCACAGCTCAAAAGAAAAGAACAGGTTAATCTCCTGTATGGAACCACTGCTTGATATCAGTGTTAAAGCCTGATTAGTCTTCTAATGTCTGCAGCAGATTCATGGGCCTGCATCCTATTTATATGCTTAGTCTATTAGCATATTGCAGAGACAATTTACATGTTAATCAATTCTAATGGTTTACTCTCATCTAGTATGATTAAATGATATGAATCAAACTGCACATAACACTGCCCTTATTTCATAGCCAAATAAATATATAATATATAATCCATGCCTATACCATAATGTGATTTTTCTCTTACCAGGCACTAGTGTGGCATGGAAAGTGTGTGTCTGATTGTGTGAACTGAACGTAAGAACGGAATTAGATTTCTCAGCAGAGACATGTTTCCCTCAGCCTTTTGGCCTTTTCTCACCTCTTCTCCTAGGTCATTTCATTAGTGTCCATGCACCAAGGGTGTGAAAGGTCCTATTGTTTTTGGGAGGGTTATTGTTGTTATTAGGGGCCCAAGCATGAAGTGCTGGAATGTGATATGATGTACATGAGCTGTAGGAAAGTCATACAGTGAAAATTCTTTTGCCAATTATTCCATGAGTTCTCCCTAACAAAAATGCCTGAAGACCCATTTAATTTTATGCCGTTATGAGATTTTTATCTAATTTGCATAATATGCAAAATCTACTTGAATTTGTCCTGGGTTTTTGTACTAGCTTCACAAATTGCTACTACTCAGCTGAGTTTGACCTTCAATAATTATCAAAAACCTTTGAGATTTGTAAACAGTATGACTGCCATAAGATTAATGACTTAATGGCTTAATTTACTGAAACAGCTATAAGACAGAGTTATTATGGAGATATTGCCACCAAATTTAATAATTTTGTCCCATATTCCACCCAAATAAATTTATCTTTTGGTTTGTATCTCAACAAATGTAGGGATCGTTCCTCGCTCGTTCCTCTTTCGGCTGCTCCCGTTAGGGGTCGCCACAGCGGATCATTAGTCCGCATATTTGGTTTGGCACAGTTTTTATACCGGATGCCCTTCCTGACGCTACCCTCCCCAGTTTTATCCGGGCTTGGGACCGGCACTGAGAGCGCACTGTGGCTGGGGTTGGTTCCCCGGCTGGGAATCGAACCCGGGCCGCAGCGGAGAGAGTGTCCAGTAGGACACTCTGTTGCCACACCTGAAATTTCATGACACAATGGATCTATAGGGGGCACTATAATTAAAATATACATATATTTCCTCAACTGTTTGATATAGGAAGATGAAATTGTGTGTTTGTGTTTGTGCACGCATCACACATCACCTGGAAAAGTTGCAAAGACAAGAAAGATGGGAGGCTAAGGACATGTTGTTTGTTTGATGTAATCACATGTGAATCTCTTTTTGAAAGTTATATATTTTCAATATTTGTAAAATAGATTTGCACAGTATAACAGTCATTGTGCTTTGTAAAATTTCCCAGCGCAGGAGAGTCTTCAGAGGAGTTTACGCTTTCTGGTTTCTCAGTTAAATGACAAAGTGCATTTTTGGAGAGTGAGAGAGACAGACACAGAGAGAGAGAGAGAGAGAGAGATACTGGTGAGGGAATGACTGTTTATTGTAGCTGTAACGTAAGCAATAACAGGAACTAACTTGTCTCTCGGCTGTTCCACGACAATAAATCTAACTATAAACCGTTAAAATGTGCAATGTATCATTATGTTGGCTTGACAAAGCCAACATTCTGTTCTTCTGTTTATGCTTAATAATAATAATGATAATAATAATAACAATAATAATATTATTACTATTATTATTATTATTATTACTATTATTATTAGGGCCATGCACCGAAGTTGTGTAGGCTATTGTAATTGTTCTTATAATTATACTGCTTCTTCTTCTTCCGCTCTTGCAGTCTATGGCAGCCCATAGAACCGTACATAGGAAAGTTATGAAATTTGGCACACAGGTAGGGGACAGTCTGAAATGTTATTTCTGGCAAATTTATGGTAACCAAACCCAAACCCTTTAGCGGCAACAGCAGCTCAAATTTGCACTCATGTTTATGCTAATAACTTTTGAACCGTAAAGGCTAGAAACAACATTCTTTTTTTTCCCTCTGATTCCTTGGCTTGTGCTGAGTCATATCTTTGCTTATAATTTCTGAATGGGAATTTTAAAAAATGCTAATAGCTTTTGATTACTTTTGCCTCTTGTCATGAAACTGGTATTGATAGATTCCTTGGGTCATGCCGAGAGCAATGATACTAATTACACCATGGTCGGCCAAGCTTGATGTCCACCATTTTGAAATGCTACTTTCTCCAATTCCTCCCAGACCATTTGACCAATTTTCACAAAAATGGAATCGAAACGAAAAGATCGTCAGGCCATGCCGACAAAACGTTGTCAAATCCAAGTTTTTAGTAAAACCGTTCTCGAATAATGCGAGAACAAATTTGCCAATGAGCATGCCGAAATGCACTTGAGGCTATATTTCAATAACGTTTTAGTGTATTCAGACCAAACTTTGTATATGTCATAGCCGTCATGACTTGAGCATACCTGCACAAGTCACCTACCTACCTGGATTTTAAACCACCGGCCTAAAAACACCACCACAAAGGTATATTCAATCAACTTCTTTGAATTCAAACTCCAACTATCAAAAATTCTAATTTGCACAATCATGCACCCTTTGACGTCAGTTTCCGCAAATTGCTGCCATCTTGGATTTTGTCAAAAACTGTTTTTCCGCTACTCCTCCTACAAATTTTGTTCAATCATCACCGCACAAAAGTTATCAAAAAATTTTGAATATTCCAAACAGTTTGCCTGTAATGGGCCAACAAATCTGACAGCAAAGCCGCCAAACAGGAAGTGAGGCTGTATCTCAGCAGTGACTTTGCACACTGACAGAAAAAATTGGTAGGCATCTTCAACGCTTATATTGCCATTTTTGCTGCTACTCCTCCAAATTTTGTCCAATTTTCACCAAATTTGGCTCACATCGTCTTGACAGCTGTCTGAACAAAAGTTTTCAAATGAATTTTGAAAACCTTTCTGTAACATGCTGGAAAATGCAAAAAAAAAAAAGATGTGAGGGTATATCTCAGCAGTGCATCTAAGTATCATTATGGAGCTTAATATAAGTATCTTCAGGATCATTCCCTGAATGTACCCGAGAAGTTTCATGACTTTGCCACTTTGTGGTCAAGAACTGTAACAACTTTCATTTGTTTTCTTATATCATTTGAAGAATTTGGGCTAAATTCACAGTTAATTTTTCCTATAATTCCCTGGAGTATGCTGAAGTGAATGCACACCATCATCTGAAATTCAAGTGTACTTCGACCATCTTGGATTTTGTCAAAAACTGTTTTTTCGCTACTCCTCCTACAAAGTATTTCCAATCAACACTAAATTTGGCATATAACATCTTCAGACCAACCTGGACAAAAGTTAGCAAAAGAATGTTGATATTCCAAAAGGTTTGCCTGGAATTTGTCACCAAATATGATGGTAAAGCCGCCAAACAAGAAGTAAGACTGTATCTCAGCAGCAATCTTGCACACTGACACCAATCTTGGTAGGCATTTTTGGGAGCATACCCTGAAGCTATGCAACAGATTTCATGACAGTGCCACTTACTAGTCAAAAGTTACAATAAGATGCCAAAAATGCTTACATCTAAGTGCCATTTTTGCTACTCCATATTTTGTCCAATCTTCACCAAATTTGGCTCACATCATCTTGAGGCCTGTCTAAACAAAATTAATAAAAGGAACTCTGATATTCAAAACTGTTCTCCCATACCAGACTGGCAAATGCATGAAATTCCAAATCATTCTTGAATCCCTTTGCCTATAGTTATGGCTCTGCTTTCCTGTGTAGTGCATCTGTGAATGTGCGGCTCACCAAATCTGGGTGCTTGGCCCTTGAAAATGCTGCTTGCAGCTTTAATTATTATTTGTCAAGCCAACATACTGTTCTGCTTTATAAGCTTATTATCATCATTATTATTATTATTATTACTATGAGACCCAAAATTTTAAAAAGCTACTCATCCCACAGCTTTCAAGCTTTCCCACACCACCTTCAACCTGTGCTGGCTTAGTGTGCTTTGACTTTTCTAAAGGATCAGAAGTACGGTTACCGAAGCGCAAAGTGGCCAAAATTCCCATTGATTTCCATTGAAAATTTCTGACTGTTATAACTCCTTGAGCTTTCAAGCTACTTCCACCAAACTCAGCACAGTCCTTCAAGCTGTTTAGAAAGATCTTTTTTTCCCTAGTACATGATCAAAAATCCCAAAAACTCCCATACATACTTTACCTATCTAGTTAATTAAGAAATTATACAATGTTATTATCATATCACTGTGTGAACAACATCAGACCTTGTGGTTGATAATGCACTTCATATTGTGCTGTCAAATATTATATATGCACTATTTTCATCTAACTTGGGGGTTTGGGGGGTATCTTCCTTCAGGATGTGAAATGCATGCTCAATTGGGTTAATGTCTGTTGATGACGTGGTCAGTCTTCCACTTTTTCCCCTGATGAAGTCCTTTGTTGTTTTGGCAGTGTGTTTTGGGTGATTGTCTTGCTGCATGATGAAGTTCCTCCCAATTGGATGCACTGGATAAATTTCTCAATTGGCAAGCAAAATGTTTCTGTAGCCTTCTGAATTCATCATACTGTCATGAGTTACAGTCAGGTCCATAAATATTGGGACATCGACACAATTCTAACATTTTTGGCTCTATACACCACCACAATGG
>CM074980.1:11592085-11603446 GCA_037576825.1 Pangasius krempfi
AGAAGAGTTGAAGCTGTTATAGCTGCAAAGGGTGGGCCAACTCCATATTAAACCCTGCGGATTAAGAATGGGATGTCCCAAAACTTTTGGCAATATAGTGTATGTATGTAAAGTGGTGGTTTACATGGATTAAGGTAGCTTGCTTGGAAATGTGGCTTCAAATATTTAAGAAAAAGAAAAGTTTCATTAGAAATAGAAAACAAAAATCTTACAAATCAATCAGGGTATATGTGCTTTAAATCTATAAGACTAAAGTTGCTCATTGTCAGTCAAATTTGTCATAACTTTATATACAGATGAATAACAAAGAATAAACCTGAATAAATGAGTAGAGAAACATAATGAGTGCAGATTCTTCTATGTGTACAGTAGGATACATATTCAGTAAGTAGTTAACATTGTACTGTGCTCTTTAGCATGTTTACAAATGCTGAGCAGGCCCAATTACAACTATTTTGGCAAAAAAGAAAAAAAAATCACAGTAACTGTTAAAGAGGGTACGTTATTGGAGCACTGCCTAAAATATTTCAGTAGGAGCACTTACTAAAATGATGGCATCGTTTGTTACATTTAGATCTGTGGGATAGACATCAGTAAGATACCACTGGAAACTGTGGTATAAAGTACACTTTAACTGGCTGTGATGCTAAAGCATTAGTGTGATATCTAAAGTCAGGTTTACACTGTACAATATTCAGCCCAATTTCGCTGTCACAGGCACAATCGCACATCATGAAAGATAATCTTTGGTCGGGACTTGAGATCTGTGGTCTTATAAGCATGTCACATTATGTGTCATAGGTGGCCACTTTAGTTCAGCTGCAACCAAAGACAGCCAAAGATAAAGTTCTGGCAGTGTCAGACAATTTTGCTTAAAGTCTAGTGTGTGACTGCTGCTATGCCACTCGTCTAAAATCTCTCATTACAGTTATATCATGACAAGACAAGAAGGGATGTGAGATGGCAAGAAATAGAGAATGAATGGCAACTTCCAGGTGTGTAGACAGCTAATTAGCATGCAGATGCTCTGTTCATCTCTGTTCATTGAGGTTATTTACTATTATGACAACATGGAACTATTTTTATGCTTTCCAGTTGAAGAGCTACAAACCTGTGCTGCATTGCTGCACACCCAGTATGACAGAACATAGTAGCTCATAGTTCATCTGACATGAAGAACAATTATCATAGTTCTGTCTGTTACAGAATTCTTATTGCAGTCATCTTGTACAGTGTGATGTAATATTAGTAAAAGACTGCTGAAATCACACAGTGTAAGACCAGCTGAAGTTAAAAAAAAAAAAAAATGAAGAGCAGATGACTGAGAATGGATACAGTGTTTCTTAGAAAGACTCTAGAGCAGTTCTGATCATTGGCAATGAGATGTGGAGCACCAGCATTCTTTATTTTCCTTGCAATTTGTTGTGTTGGCATGGTCACACCTTAAGGTATTTTCATAGTGTATAGTAATTATATAGAACCATTATACACCATAACACTTGGAATTAAGACTGCAAAGAAATTATGTTTCACTGGGTCACAGAGTATTCACGTGAATCATTGAGAGAAATACACAATATGGCCACATGTATGTGGAAACGTGAGTATTGAGCATACCATTCCAAAACCATAGGTGTTAATATTGAGTTGTTGGGTCACTGATGTCGGGTGACAAGGCTTGGTGTGTAGCCATTATTACAATTCATCCCAAAGGTGTTCAGTGCAGCTGAGATCAGGGTTCTGTGCAGGCCACTCAAGTTCTTCTGTGCCAGTCTTGGCAAACCATGTAATTTTGTGCACAAGGGCACTGGCATGATGGAACACATTTGGGCTATGCCCTTTAGTTCCAGTAAAGGGTAATTTTAATACTACAGCATACAGTTTGCCTACCAGGCACAGGTGGGCGATGCAGTCATATATCTACTGCAAAAGGCCCATTCCCATCTGGACTATAACACAGTGAGAATCACTTTCTTTGATTTCTTGAGTGCATTTAACACCATCCAACATCTCCTGCTGAGAGAGATGATGAGAAGAATTCAGGTGGACATGTCCATTATCTCCTGGGTCACTGTCAGACAGACCCCAGTTTGTGTGGCTGGGAACCATCAGATCTCTGCCACCTTCAGAATTTTACTGACTGCTCTGTCGTGGTTGGGTGCATCTGGGATGGACAGGAAGAGGACTCAGTCAAAAACTTCATGGAGTGGTGCGGGAAAACCATCTACTCTTCAGTGTGGCCAAGACCAAGGAGATGGTGGTGTACTACAGTAGGAAGAGCCCCATTACCATCATGGGTCAGGACATCGGGCTGGTTGATACCTACAAATACTTTGGTGTCCATCTCGACAGCAAACTGGGCTGGAAGGTCAACAACTCAGAGGCTGTGTACAGGAAAAGGATTGAGCAGACACTACTTACTGAGGAAGCACAGGTCCTTTAATGTTTGCAGCAAAATGTTTGAGAACTTCTACCAGTCTGTGGTAACCAGTGCAGTCTTCTTTGCAGCAGTATGCTGGAGATGCAAATAAACTCAACAAACTGTGATGTATTGGTCAAACAGCAGAGCTTAATTAGTAGGAGACTCATTCAGCTTTGCTTTAGTATGGAGCTTTAGAGGAGGTCATTTGTATCAGCAGCGATTGCACTGTACAACAGCTCATCACTGTGATGGGACACTATTTTGCACCGAACCAGTCTTAGGATAAGCTTGTAGAACAATAGTTGAACTTTATCACTATCCACTATTCATATCCATATACCCTGACACTTTATTTCGACACTTTTTTCCCTTTTCTTTCCTTTTTTTATATTCACTCTGTACAAGACTGTATCCCTATTCATTTTATCACTGTATACAGTGTTTACGTTTGCACTGCCACTTTATTTTCTCTCAAGTCTGCTGCTTATATCTACAATGTTTACACTCTAATGCACTACCACATCGCCCTCTTACACTGTATTCTTTTTCATATATATTCTTATTTTGCTTTGTTTATAATGTTAAATTGCTTTTAGTATACTCCTGACTCTCTGTGCTGCTGTAATAGGTGAATTTTCTGGGATGAATAAAGTGATCTATTGATCAATCTATCTGTCTATCTATGAAAACACATGATTGTGTGCCCCCTACTTTGTGTTTACAGTTTGGGAAAGGGCCCCATATGAGTGTCATGGTCAGGTGTCCACAAAACAGTGAGAATATTAATATTTAACATCTTGTTACTCTATAAAATTTCTCATCTAGAGCTAATCTGTAATGATCTTTCCCTATTACAGTAAGAATAACCACCAATTACAGTAAGAATAAATAACAAATAAAGAATTTGATTAGTTTGGGTTTTTTTATATGTTCAACACCAAACCAAACAATTTTGTCGATTAATTGTTACTGCCCTAATTAAACTATGAAATTGCTACACATACACTACACTGCAAACATATTAAGCCCCTTAAATGAAATGTGATATGATGCTATAATGTCAACTATTTTGTATATTCAATCACCAAGTAAGTGTTTTTGGCTTCTTTCATTTTTAATGCTTGTGTATCTCATTGCTGTACTACTATGAAAGGCATCTGCACTTTGCATTATATTCTACACATGAATAAAGTACTAAGTACTGTTACATTATAACATGTTTCTGTTGTTAAATATGTTAAAGTCCATATGTTAAAGTTGATAATTTTTTCATAATTGACCATAATAATGATTATTCATAATAATTGTTGCAGCACTTTTTGGAATGAAATGCTTCCTCTTCTAATTCTTGGTATGAATTGTATACTCATTCCACATTCCCAGGTTATTTTCTGGTTATTGATGGTTATTATGCCTTTGCTAGTTTCTTTGCTTGTGTTACAAATTTTTTGTACTCATTAAATAAATGTGCTCACTTACAGTGTGTGTGTATCTATGTGTTTGTCGGTGTGTATATTCATGTGAAGGAGGATATGAACCTGAATGAAGACCGTAAAGCCCCTCTGCGTGAAAAGGACCTGAGCACTAAACGAGAGATGGTTGTCCAGTACATCTCTGCCACAGCAAAATCTGTAAGTGCCTTATATTTTTTGCTGCTTGTTTTAGAGAGCTAGACTGGTTAGAGAACAGAGATGTACCATGGCAATTCAGGGCAATTGGCTTTACATGAGCTCCTGACTTCCACTTCTGCTAAAGACAAACATCGCTTTATTTAATATATATAAATTTTAATTATATTTATTAATTTTTCCCTTCCTGGCTACATTATTTACTGGCTCAACACACTTATCTGCATTTCAAGCCCCGATTTGTTCAATTCTGCCCAGATAAATTCAAAATAGGCAAAATAAATACCTGCAGGCTGTCTCACTAAATGAAACACCCAATTCTAAGTTGATTTTGCTTGCTGTGTGTGCTGTGCAGTTACCGGTTTTTATCGATTTTGTCGATTAGTTGTTGCTGCCCTAATTAAACTATGAAATTACTACACTGCAACAGTATCAAGCCCCTTAGTTGTACATTTGAAAATATATAAATTGAAGCTAAACAGTGGCCTTTGGAATACTGATTTGAGTACTGTGAGCATTCTGACTAAATTCTGTGGGCGTAATTATTAAAAATAATATTCGACCTGTTTATGCAATGGTAATCTTTAACTGTAACATGTAAAATGTGCACTGGTTTGTTTTAATTTATTGCAAGGAGTGTTATGATCAAAGATGGATTTTGTGTGCTAATATTTAGAATATATTTTGTATAATATTTTGTGCTAAAATTGATATTAATTTATATTGGACATTATTAGTCTTTTTTGCCTTCTTGACATGCTGATCTAGCATAGGAATTCAACCCCCTTCCGGCTGCCTTTACTAAACAAACTAGCATTGTGTCTCAAATCACATACTTCTGTACTATTTCAGAATGCTATTAAATAAAATTAATCAGTTTTCCTATTATAGGTAGTGTTTGAATTTTTCGCATTTCGCCTTCAAACCAGTCGAAAGGTCTGTTTTGAATGCCAGTCTTCTGGATTGTCTAGATGAGTAATAAAATTCTTTTGAACGCAAGGTCAGAATTTTTATTTGCGAAGCAGCCTGTGACAAACACAACCATGGCCAAAAGTTCTTATTTTTATGAGACAGAGCCTGCCAGTGTATTTAGTGTACATAAAAATCAGTTCAGTTCAATTAACTTTTATTTGTATGGCGCTTTTAACAATGGGCAATGTCACAAAGCAGCTTTAAAGAAATAGATAGATTCAAATGAAATTAAACCAAAATAAATTGTACATATGTGAATTTATCCCTGATATTCACGTCACCTGTCAGTGGTTTTAATGTTGTGGCTGATTGGTGCATGTTACTTACATAATAAAATGTTCAAATGTCGCTCTGGAATTTAAACAGTGTAGGGTGGTGAAGGCTTGGGGTCTCAGAAACTTCATAATGTCTAGGCCAGGATTATGTGACAGACCAACTCCATGTAAGAAAAATTGCCTAAAAAACACTTTTGTCATATTTGGATTTATTACTGCACAGGGGGACCAGTGTGAGTGTTCCAGTATACTACTTTAATAATTTACAGCCCACTCCAGTTTCTTCTTATCATTTTGTGTTGTCAACAATAAGCAGAATGTTGGGGAACAGTATTGTTAAGTGGCTAATTTACATGCCTTGCTCGGAGTCAGCATTTCTGGTGCAATTATAAGATGTCTTCTAATACTTCCAGAGGCCCCAACATAAGGTGTTCACATTTCTGTATTCAAAATTTTTTTTTTTTTTAATTTGTATTGTTTGATGATGATAAACTCTCATAAATAATTATAGGCTATTTTATAACTATATGTTGGTGAACAAACAATAAACTTTTATATATATATATATATATATATATATATATATATATATATATATATATAGCCTGTGTATGTGTGGAAATGCCTAGAATGCAAACACAGCTGCTGAGACTAATAGCTTTCCAAACCCAGGGTTTAAATGAAAGATGCTATGTTCTAGGTTGTTCAACACATCTACCTGTAAATATCAGGAAATGAAAGCTGAAAATCTATCGTCTCATGTTCATCTTTTGATCTCAAACCCATATGTATTCAGTGTATAGTATAGTAAAAAAAATAAAAAAAAAAATAAATAAATAAATGAATGAATAAAAAAGAATTGGCTTTTCTGTACCAAAGCCTTCAGAGGGTAGATTGTAGTGGTGGATACACACATGAAAGTAGGACAAATAAGTCACTTGCATGTTGTTTTTTTTCTCTTGAAATGTGACATGAATTACAGCTGATTAAATTAAAAAAATATAATCAGCTAGTGTTTTGCTCATGAATAAAAAAAAAAAAAAAAATTTTTATAAAAAAAAAAAGTTGAACTGATGCTTTGGTTTATATGGGTTACTATTACCAAACTGCCACTTTCACACCATCAAAATATCCGTTAAAGCTGAACTGTAGCAAATTAATTAAACTGTAATAAAGGCATGATCTTAAACTGCATTATATCCTTCTTTGGTCATTTATTACTTTAAGCAAAAGTAATGTAACATTATTAGTGTATTTTGCAAAAAACATGGAGGGCTGGCATTGGCTGATACACCATGACACTTAATTATTTCAGGAATGGGGTTTATTCATTCCCACACTGTCAAAACACATTTTTTTTGTACTGTTTTATATGACATAAGCATGCTCGTCAATCCTGCACTGCTAAAGAGACACCCAGAATCAGGCCTCATAAATGTAAATCCAAGTAGAGAGAAGTGTATTGGTTGGGTATAAATGAGAAACTGGTGGTAGTAAAAAGGCTATGAAAACATTGATGTATTTGTCTTAATTGTTTTTGTCTTGTTGCAAAACTGCTGTAAGAGGCCATGGATTCTGAATATATTAAGTTTTTTGGTTTTTTTTTTTTTTAAATTAATTAATTTTTTGTTTTGGTTATATAATTTAGGTTTAATTTGTTTTCTTGAATATGGCATGCAGATCCTGCCAATGACTTCTATAAGTCACTCTGTATAAAGGCATCTGCTAAATATTGTAAGTGTACATGTCATTGATTATCAAGCAAAACTCATTTCACACACATTTCCTCTTCAACTAAACAATAGCAAACAACAAAATATAATTCTTCCATAAAATAAATAAATATACACCGATCAGCCATAACAATAAAACCACTGACGGGTGGAAAAATGGGCAAGTGTAAGGATCTGAGCAACTTTGATTTGCACCAAATTGTGATTGTTAGACGACTGGGTCAGAGCATCTCCAAAATGTCAGGTCTTGTGGGATATTCCAGGTATGCTGTTGTTACTACCTACAAAAAGTGGTCCAAGGAAGGACAACTGGTGAACCTGCGACATGGTCATGGGCGCCCAAGACTCATTTGAGGCATGTGGGGAGCGAAGGCTAGCCTGTCTGGTCTAATCCCACAGAAGATCTACTGTAGCTCAAATTGTTGAAAAGGTTAATTCTGTCTATGATAGAAAGGTGTCAGAACACCAGCGTGTCTCAGCTTAATGCATATGGGGCTACGTAGCTGCAAACTGGTCAGAGTGCCCGTGCTGACCCCTGTCCAACCCCGAAAGTGCCTACAATGGGCATGCGAGCATCAGAAATGGACCCCGGAGCAATGGAAACAGGTGGCCTGGTCTGATGAATCGCGTTTTCTTTTGCATAATATGGATGGCCGGGTGCATGTGCGTCGCTTATGTGGGGAAGAGATGGCACCAGGATGCACTCTCGGAAGAAAGCAAGCCAGCAGAGGCATAGTGCCAGAAGCATAGATGCTCTTGGCAATGTTCTGCTGGGAAATCTTGGGTCCTGGCATTCATGTGGATGTTACATTGACACATACCACCTAGCTAAACATTGTTGCGGACCAAGTACACCCCTTCATGACAGCAATATACCTTAATAGCAGTGGCCTCTTTGAGTAGGATAATGTTCCCTGCCACACAAATGCAAAAATTGTTCAGGATTGTCTTGAGGAACATAACTATAGAACCCCGGTGTGAGAGAGGGCAATGGAAGTCTCAGGGAGGCAGGCGGAACCTTAGCCGAGCTCCAGGCCGCGTTTATTTAGACTGCACTTTTCAAACCGCTTTCCAAACTCAACAAAAGAGGGTCTGTCACGGACTTGGGATTTTCACTCTGCCAAGTTCACTGTTCAAATTCATGCTCTGCAGCCTGTGTGTGTAAGTGCATGTAGCATACTTCGCCAGCTATGCCACTCTTTTGCATTACGGCAGACCCTGAAAGCACACAGAGACACCAGTAAGTAGACTACTGGGACCCAGGTGAGAATCATCACACGTTAACTGCCAGTTTGACCCGCCTCCTCTCTGTCCACAGCTGACGCTCGACCATGTCCCTGCCGCTACAGTGACAGAGTTCAAGGTGTTGACTTGGCCTCCAAATTCCCCAGATTTCAATCTGAATGAGCATCTGTGGGATGTGCTGGACAGACAGGTCTGATCCACGGAGGCCCCACCTCACAGTTCAAGGGATTTAAAGGATCCTCTGCTAATGTCTTAGTACCAGATACCACAGCACAGCATTAGAGGCCTTGTGGGGTTGGTTTTTAGTGGCACAAGGGGGACCTACACAATATTAAGCAGGTGGTTTTAATGTTATGGCTGATCAGTGTGTGTGTGTGTGTGTGTGTGTGTGTGTGTGTGTATTATAAATGTGTGTGCACACTATATAGCACTACTAAGGAACAAATTTTGTGGCTGCTTCAAACATGCTGTAGTCCTAGAAAAGGCTTCAGGCTAAAATATTTGTGTGAAAAATTTCTGGATGCACCTTCTTGGTTTTTTTTCCTTTTTTTTTTTTTTTTTTTTTAAAGACAACATCCTTTTCCTTTGTGCTTAACCTTGGTTATAGAGCGTGTTGGAATCATTTTGTCGCTCAGTATAGTGCACGACTACTTGGTGCACTACTACAGCTGATTTAGTAGAAATGATGCTCTGGTCTACTCACGATGTGCTCTTTGTGTTTGCTGTTTTCTTTGCACATTAACTCCCTTTGCTGACCGCTGCATGCAGATAACTGGGAGCAAAGTTCCGGTAAGTACCAAAATATTCATTTGCTTCAATTCATCCTTCTTCTCTTGTGCTCCCCTCTTCTTGTGACAAATTATGGATATTTTATAAATTATGGATATTGTACAGTGCAAGGACATTGAGCATATTTCATTTTCAGTGTAGCTATAAGAATGTAAATCCTTTCACTTTCAGAATCAAACATTTCCTTTTTTCTTTAAACAGTCTGTTAGCATTATTTTAGGCAATCATTTTTTAAAATACATATTCAGTGTATGAATGGATATATACATTCAGTTTTCAAAATTAAATAATATATATATTTTCATAAACTGAATGGCCAAAAGTATGTGGACACTTGGCCATTACACACACATGAGCTTGTTGGACATCCCATTCCAAAACCATGACCATTAATATAGAATTGGCCCTTTCCAGCTATAACAGCCTCTTTTCTTCTGGTAAAGCTTTCTACAAGATTTTGGAGTATGGGAATTTGTGCCCATTCAGCACTATGTTGGCACTGTGCATTCACGTAGGTAGTGTTCTCCTGGCATCCACCAAACCGAGATTTGTCCATGAGACTGCCAGATAATGAAGTGTGATTTATCACTCATTTCCACTGCTCCACAGTGCAGTAGCTTTACACCAAAAAGCTGATGCTTGGCATTGCGCATAGTGATCTTAGGCTTGTGTGCAGCTGCTCTGTCATGGAAACCCAATTTATGAAGCTCCCGATGCACAGTTCTTGTGCTATTTTTGCTTCCAGAGGTAGTTCTTAACTCTGTAGTGAGTGATGCAACAGTGAATGCTTCCATTTCACAATAATAACACTTACAGTTGACTGGGGCAGATCAAGCAGGGAGGAAATTTCACAAACGAACATGGCCACAGTGCCACGTTTAAAACTTTTCAGCACAATGCATTCTCTTGTCAGTGTTTGTCTGTGGTGATTGTATGCCTAAGTGCTTGATTGTATGCACCTGTTAACAGGGGGTGTATCTGAAACTTAACATCAATAATTAGGAGGGGGGTTTACATACTTTTGACCATATAGTGTATCTTTGTTCAGTCCACATTGTGCCCATAGTACCATTGTTGCTGTAATGTTCCATTGCTCATCTGATTGTCATTTGTTCCACCCATAATTGCACACACATAGATATGCAATTGTCCATATCAGGTAAATGGTGTAGGAATTAGAGCATTTTTCCCTTCATTTCTCTTGTTTATTTGTAACCCATCCAAATTTAATCAGGCATGTGTGGGGTTAAATTCAGTAGCCTAGCTCTGCCCATATCTTTTTTTGTGCATAATGACTCAGCCATTTATAATCATTCAGATTCAGCTCCATGACTTAATTGCCCATGGCACCTCAGGAGCTCAGATTAATAGTGTGAAAGTTAAAAGTTGCAGAGGAACATTTATCTAGCACTTAATATCGGCAAGTGTTTAACCTCAACACTAGGGAAACAGTAACTTTGGTGAATTCTCAAAGGATGTATTATATTTGCTAGAGTATAAACTTGTGTGAGTATTGTTTCCATGAAGAAAAAACGGAGTATAATTAGCATTTAACCTAGTATTTAGCCCCAGAGCTTAGCTAAGCTGACGATTAGCATTTCATACAGTATGCATATGTATGTGCTGGCTAGTGTGTATATGAGATGGTGCTTTTGCAAGTAGCACTGTTCACAGCGTTGTTTTATAAAAACAAAAGCGTAAATCTGAAAGCAGTAATATTGCTATTGTATGATTTTGTGACTGGTTAGAGTGGTGGTAACCAAAGTTTTGCTTTACATAGACTGTTTTTTAATTTATTTATTTATTTATTTATTTTTTTAAAAAGAAGATTGTGTTCTGTGTGATTGCAACCAAGTGAAAGATGGCGGACCAGCAAATTTGCATTTTAGAAAGCTGTCTTGCTGTGACAATGCTATTGATAGCTCAGAAGCAATGAAAGAGAGACCGACTTCTTGTGACATCTTTTTTTCTTGAACATTCAAAGTTGCCCTGACATATTGGAACATATTTTAAGTTTAAAACATGCACGTAGTAAAGCTACCTGGGAAACAGTTTTTCTACTCTTTTGTGGAAGTAATTTTTTTTTCCTGAAGATGCTGATTTACCCCCAAAACCCCCAAATTTACATTGGGATTTTTATTTTTTTTTTTGGTAACTTTGAAAGGCCTAATTGTACATGGTTAATTATTCAAATATATGCATTTAAGATATACATTTACTCTGCCCGGCCAAAAAAAAGTCGCTGTTTAGATTTTAATAGGCAAATACATAAGAGTCTATGAATGGATCATTATTAG
>CM074980.1:11622470-11643986 GCA_037576825.1 Pangasius krempfi
GGTTGGTTTAGCCTGCTTGTCTGCTCCCTGGCCTTGGCCCTGGATTGTCACCGATTAACTAGGCCTGTTCTGAGACTGTGTGCTATGCTGTAAGAAATGAGAGCAGCACCTTCCCGAGTGGGATGGACACGGTCCTGCCCTAACAGGCCAGCCTTGCCCTCAAAGATAGTCCAATTATCTATAAAGCCCACATTGTTTTCAACCAAGCATGAGCCACACCTGATTTAACTTGTTTAATTAATTCCTCTTAGTCTCCCATCAACTATCAAGTGCACCTCTAATTTGGCAGTAATAAAAGCCTTCAGCCACACCAGCCCTTTGTGGATAAAATTGAAGACCCCTGCTTTAACCTAATGTTGACATGATGTGTCGGTGCATGTGCAGTCTTTGTTCTAATTCCAAAGGAGCTAGCATAAAAGAGAAAGAAACTAGCAAAGGGAAGGATTAAATACAACAGGTAACTGGTTTTCTAGTAATTGCAAGACAGGCAGGAAAAAAGGGAAATAGTAGAGAAAAAAGTTAAGTAATATATTATTTTTTAACAGGAGGATGATCTGTCAACCATGCTCAAATGAGCTGACAAGCTGACAACCTTTATTTTTTTCATAGTGAAGCAGGCATATTGGTGGTAATGACTATATTTGAGCAAGGTAGTAAATGAATTATTGTAGACAAATTATTGTCGAACTGGCCATAATACCATGTCTTGGGTTACAGTTATATGGCTTTTATTAGTTTGTCAAAAAAACATTTTAACTGAGTTTGGCCTCATGTTGTAATTGCAATAAACACTAATTGTAATAATTTGTGAGATGTATTTTAATTAAATAATAATGTACAACACTTAATAATAATAATAATAAGTAGTAGTGGTGATGGTTGTGAGGTTATGGTTAACTCTGAACCACAGACTGTCAGTGTATGTATGGGTGGACATCAGAACAGGGATTCAAAAATGAAAATGTCTCTGAGGCCCTTTTGTGCCTGGCTGTGGTACAGTTTTTAGCCCTGCCCATTCCCATGTTGGTGACTGGGAAAGGATCCAAACTTAGATTTATTTTTTTTCCACATAAGTCCATAAGGGGTTCCAAAGATTCTGTAGCAGAAGGAGGGTTGCAGCTTGAGAGAACCACTGATCAACAGTTGGCACGGAGGGATTAGCCCACCGAATTAGGATTTTTTTTTATTTTTATTTTTTGCCAAAAAAGACTAAATTAAAAGCAAGAACTTGTTCTCTGTAACTAAATATGTTCTACACCTGTGACAAGAAGATACAAGGCCGGGGATTTCTAAAATTGCATATGAAAGATTTTCTCTACCATAGAATGTATTCTCTCCCAGAAAGTTCTAATGATTTTACATTCCCAAAACATAATACAATGCTGAACATGATAAATTGTCCATTTTTCAGTTTTACATTTGAAACAGAGAATTAGATCTGTCAGGAAACAACTTTTGTAAATGAACAGGTATGAAATATATCCTGTTCATAAATTTAAAATTAAGCTCATGAATGCCAAGTGGAATGGAAGTGCATTTGGGGAAACAAATTTTTTTTCTAATATCAAACCAGTCCTCCTTTGAAATAGGATGACCTAAATCTCTCTCCCAGATTTCCCTCAAATTATTAAGAGAAGGTTTGGTACTATGTAGCAAAATGCCATAGATTTGTGAGACCATGTGTTTGACCTTGTTTAACTTTTACTATGTCACGTTCAGATAACTTTCTTCAAAATCTCCCACCTCCAATGGCTGATGTGAGTAAATGGCAGAGCTGAAAGTATTTTTAAAAAAAAATCTGTCCTGGGTAGTCCATATTCCTTTTGCAATTGTGTGAACGATTTAAACACATTGTCAGAGAACGTACAAGAAGCATGTTCGAGTCCTCTCAGTCCAGCGAAAAAGTCCAATGATATACAAATGAAACGGTAGATCTGGGTCGTGGCTCAAAGAGCATCTGTCTGGGATCTTAAGGTATTTCTAAACATCTGCCCAGTTCATGATAGCATTATATACAGCAAAATTTTTAGAAATGCCCTTTACCTTCATGTTATTATTAATAAACAGCAGGTATTTAAGAGGAATGGGTAAGCATGCCTTAGAGTTGGTGGAGACTCAGCGAGAGTCATATTTGAACATATGACTTGACTTTAGATGACCAGTAGTTTAACTGAATGTTGGGCAAACAGCACCCCCTTCTTCCTTTGGTCTCGTTAATTTATAAACCTTAAGTCTTGGCCTCTCATTATACCATGCAAAATTTGACATGATTTTGTCCAAGTCCTTAAAGAAGGAGGAGGGTAGATAACAAAGCAATGACTAGAATAAATATAATAAGTGAGGAAGGATATTTATTCTTACTACATTTACCCTACCCAAAAGAGAGATAGAGAGGAGGTCCCATGATTTGAGATCCTGTTTTATATTGGCCATTAAATGAAGATAATTTTGGCAAGCTTATTAAGATCTGAGGTGACATGGACACCTAAGTACATATCTGACACTCTCTGTTGCTAGTTGAAAAGGAAAAGTAATCACCCACGATGCATTAAGAGCTACATTCAGAAGCTAGGCTAATGATTTTGAAAAATTTGATCTTGTAGCCAGTGAGTTTACTATGTTGTGAGATACATTTAATTATGGCTGGAATAGACTCTTCTGGGTGGGTCATGTATAACAAAACATCATCTGCATACAGTGCAAGTTGATGATTAACCCAAATTGATGTCTTAGCAACATCTGATTGATTCTGCCAATAGTTCAGTGGCCAGAGAAAAGAGCAGGTGTGAAAGCAGGCGTTCCTATCCGGTTCCTCAACCTATCTGAAATTTTTCAGAGACTAAATTATTAGTGTCAGTTATACTGTAAGGGTCTGCATATAATAACTAAATTAATAAAATTGGTTCTCAAATAAAATTTTTCAAGAATGGCACACAAAAATTCTCATTCAATCCTGGCCCAATGCCTTCTCTGCATAAGAGAGACAATGATGGTAAGGTCTAAACCGTTTCTGATGGATCGTTAATATTAATCTGCATACATTATCAAAACTGTATTGTATTCTTATGAACCCAGTTTGGTCTGGGTTAATAAGTTTAGGCAAAATAGCCTTTACTCGCCAAGCCAAAACCTTGGCAAAAATGTTGCAATCTGCATTTAATAAACTAATTGACCTCTAAGAAGCACAGTGTTCTGGATCCTCACCCCCCCCCCTCCCCCCTCCAGTATCAGGCATAATGAAGCTGTTTTCCAAGTGTCTGGTACTGTGGTGTTATTACTCAGGTGCATAATACCCAGCATTAATGAGTTGAAGCTCTGGCCCAAATTCTTTTATATAATTCCACAGGGTAGCCATTGGGTTCTGGTACTTTCTGTGATGGTATTGATTGAATAGTGTCTAAAATTTATTCAGCGGTGAAAGGGGAATTAAGACTGTAAGTATTTGCGTCCAAGACCATCAGAAGTGATATATTCTCCGAATAAGTGATCATATCAAATTTAGAGACTTCGTTTTGGGATTTATATAGAGATTCAGTAAAGATTTCAGTGGTTGAATTAATTGCTTCGGAATCATATGTATGGGAACCCTCCAATGTCCTTATAGAGTTTATTAATTGCTCTGTTGTTTTTTTTTATCTGGTTTGCCAGTAATCTGTTAGATTTATTACCAAATCCATAATATCTTTGCTTAGAGAAAAATAATAATTTGTTAATATAATTGGTATATTCTAAATTAAGCTTGGTTCTGGTGCAGCCAACATAATGCAGCCTAATTGGATTCATTAGGGTTTGATTTACGTGGTCGTTCAAGATATGCTATTTCCTTTTTTAAACTCAGCTGGTTTTCTGTCCTCATCTATTGTCTTAATGAAGTGTAAGATATAATGTTGCAATTTGAATTGATTGGATATAGTTTGGAAAGGCACACACCAGGGCAAGTTCTATTTTGGAAACTGAAGCTTTTATGCCACAAAAATTGCATATAACATGCAAATCAAGTAACCAATTTCCACAATGATTAGTATATTATTTAATTTGTGTTTCACTACTTCTCCTTAAAACCTATGTATAGTTACTGTCATTTCTCATCATAAAAAAAAAAGGTTGTAAAGTGCATTCTCACAAGTGATAACAGTAGTGGTTGCTACACTTCCTCAAGAGAAAAAACTACAAAAGAGATGAATAACTAAGCATTGTCGTCCACTCCCATAAGAAGAAACCACTCCCATCAGAATAGAAATGTTTCCTCATAGGATAAAGGTGATCAGTCAGAATAACCTTCTTTTGAAATGCATATTAATTAGGGTTGTCAAACTGAAATTCTGCCCAGGCCTCATCACTATTTTTATTAGCCTTTTAAGGACCATAAACTAAAGCTATTAATAAATAAATAAATAAATACCTACATACATACATACATACATACATACAAACTAGTGGTTAGGCCACAGCACTCTCACCACTGTGGCCAATGAAGCATTGATTTGAATCAGTATTTGAGCTCTGTGAGGTGCTAGCCCCTGCATGCAGTACAGTGGTTGTCGTTAAACTATGGTTCTGTTGTGAATTCTAGACCGTGGCAGTTTTGTGTGGGTGTAGGAATGGAGATAATTGTGGTGTAGTTCATTGCTTATTGTTCTTATTGTAAATGGTATTCCAGCTGCTTTCAGGTCATCCTGCAATTATTTTCAAGTGACTACAGGGTTCTGCCTTACCTTCTTTATCATTAGTTTGAGAGCATCTTGTGAAATCTTGCATGACACACCTGTCCTGTTTGTGTTTGTCATTTCTGCATTGTGGGTCAGTGCCTGAATAATAAGGCTTGAATCATGTTGATCACACATGGCTGTGACATGGAGTAGAGTTGACTATGGCTGTAAGCACTGGAGAAGATCAGCTTCATGACCACACTGCCATTTGCAGTCTTCCACTCTGACCTCATCTCTGTTGGGAATGTATTTTATTGCTTGTGCGATTGGCAACAGTCCTATCAACCCTCATGCCTCAGTTAACAAATTGGAGATGAACTCTGCTCGTTCCCCTCTCTCTCTCTCTCCCTCTCTCTCTCTCTCTCTTTCTCTCTCGCTCTCTCTCTTGACTGTATGTGCTTTGGAGTGTTATATAAACAGTGCCCAATTTGCTTGTGAAATAAATAGCTGTGGCAAAAAAAAATGGACCTACATCATTGCTGTGGGAGGTTTGAAAATAAAAAAAAAACATAGTGATGCACTGGGAGCCTAATTTACTCAAACAGCTGTTACACATGAATGCTAGAGCGGACTTGCAGGAAAGTCGAACTGAGCTGAAATTTGGTATGGGGCGCTTATGAACTAATGCGTAAGTGGATTTTTGATTAATTAATTAAAAAACATGGATACCGTTGGCCAATCAGCTTTATGCAGTCATTCGACAAGGTTAACATTGTGCTATCCTTACAAAACTTGTTAGGTTCAGACACAGACCCACTACTATCTCACACAATCACACTCAAATTTTGTTTGTCCTCCAAAACCAATCATATCTCTTGGAAAATAAGTTGTAATTTCTTTTTTAGCTTTGTTCTTTTGCTCAAATCATACAAAATTGCTTTTTGGATTTTTGCCAGTCTTCAATAGTTTGGTGTCAGACTACACAGGAGTGTGTGAAACTTAATAATTACCAAAAACATGTTGACATTTGTAAACAATATGGCCACCACACGCCAATCAATTATAAGAAGGCAGAACTGGTTTTCTCAAATAGCTGTAATTCATGATTGGTCATATGGATTTGAGCCAAACTTGAAAGACATGTTTAGTAAATGGTTCTGAGGATGTTTGCAAAGGTTGGGGCATGATCATCCATAGGGAGCTGTTTCTCAAGAACTAATAGTCTTATTGAGTTTAAATTTGGTGTGCTACATCGTTCTGCTAATCTGTAATGGAATTTATAATCATCACTGGATTACTTAAAAATCATGGCCACTTTCAACCAATCAGCTTTCAGCAGGCACAAAAGTAGGCACAAAGACCCTGCAGATCACCACTTTTGACTGTAGTTTTTGCCCTGTGTTTGGGGTCATTGCCCTTGTGGGATGTAAATTTTCGCCCTAGACACAGATTCCTGGTTGACTGGACACAGATTCCTGGTTGAATGGACCATTCCCTTCATAACCTTGGGGAATGGAAGACAGTTTGGCAAGAGGATGACTTTGCAACAAAGTACTAATATTGGTCATTTTTGATGTCCAAATACTTTATTCCCCTATCAGTTGATGGGATATATTTTCCCTCACTGTATATACTGTAGTTGTCAGAATGAATTTACTTCTGTTAAAGATCTCTCTCATGTTATCAGTGTGAGATGAAAAATGATCATGATGAGTGTGAGATGCAAAAATGATTTCCCTTATTTTTTTTCAGTGTGCAATTAAGCTAATTAACCACAACAGCATTTTTCTGAACCGTATTACAAATGTTTACCAATGGTGCTAAATATTCTGAAACTAACTGTCATATCATTGCCATAGACAGCCAGTCTGATAAAGTTGTTGGAATGAATGAATATCTAAGTGGCTTTTGCGTGTCAGTTCTCAATAAATGTTTCTTAATTTCTCATTACTGTAGGGGGGCCTGAGGAACAGCAAGCATGAGTGTACGCTGTCATCACAGGAATATGTACATGAGCTGCGCTCTGGCATTACTGAGGAGAAGTTGCTCAACTGCCTTGAGTCTCTGCGTGTCTCTCTAACCAGCAATCCTGTCAGGTCAGTAACTTCTGTGTTATTCAGAGGACCATAGAAAACATTCCCTGGATGTGTCCAATGATCTTTTAGGAAGCTAACTGAAAATTTGTGAATGAGTCTTTTAATGTTTACCTAGTTAAAGGAGCACAGCCCATAGCACAGCTGTCTAAATTATCATAGCGTCTAGTCACTTGAGACCATCACTCACTGATCTGTCCATTACACTCTAATAGATAGGAAGACAGGCACCTAAATATTCTGTGACACTTGAAATACACTTCTCCCATTACAGCCAGTGCAAACGCCATCTCTTTCATATCCTTCTATCATAATGTACCCGCCTGATCATAGTTTAAAGAAAAGGATCAAAAGTCTGATCATAGTTTAAAGAAAATAGATGTTTGAAAAAGACTCACAAGAGTCAAATTGCTTTAAATTAGACATTTTGTTGCGTATTACAGGCCCCCTGCCATGGTAGCCTCCATGTTTAGATTTAAGCAGGGATTAAATTGCCACAAAAATTTTGAATGTGTAGGTTTCTATGCATTAGCTATTAGATAAGGAGCAGTATTGGCACAGGTGATTGGCAGAAAAAAAGACTGGATCAGCAGAGATGTGCAATAACACTATGTAATTTTTTTTTTTGTTCTTGGGTAGTAAGGGTTATTTTGTAACATTTATACCACAGAAGTATAGAAAATGGCTATTATTCTCCTCAAACTTTGCTTCTGTGACCAGCACATTGGTATTTTGAAATTTACCTATTTTCATTGAGAAAATAGGTGAGTTTGCATCTTTTTGGTCACATAAAACTTGATAAATTTCATAATATTTTGTTTTTTTTCTGACCTTGGTCAAGACATGCTGGATGATGAGTAAGGCTGGGAGGTCCAAAATGGTGACATTCCTGGTCTCTAAGGAGGTTTTACCAAGGTTCTCTGCTATCTTTGTCTTTGGGGACACCAGGGACACCAAGGCGCACTACCAAAGGTGAGACTGGCCACAGCGGACAGAGTTTGCTGTGGGGAGGAACAGCATCAAATGGGAGCCATTGGTGGACCCCCGGAAGGTGCGGACGCCCCCACTGCACATCAAATTGGGCCTTATAAAACAATTTGTCACAGCTCTAGATAAGGAGTCGGCAGCCTTCAAGTGCCTTCAAGACTTCTTTCCTAAGCTGTCTGAGGAAAAAGTCAAAGGTATCTTCATTTGACCATAGATAAAAAAGATTCTGGAGTTTAAGGATTTCTCCAAGAAGCTAACTGGAAAGGATAAAGCGGCTTGGAACAGCTTTGTCGAAGTGATTGGGGGCTTCATGGGCAATCACAAAGCTGAAAACTATGTGGAGCTGGTTGAGATTATGGTGAAGAACTATGGCACAATGGGCTGCAGGATGGACCTCAGTGCCTATATCCTTGATGCTCATCTTGATAAATTCAAGGAGAACATGGGAGAGTACTCAGAGGAGCAAGGCGTGTGCATCCCCAGGATATACTGGACTTTGAATGCCACCTGCCTAATATTGTGTAGGTCTCCTACACACACCTTGTAGGACTCCACAAGACCTCTGAAGGCGTACTGTGGTCTCTGGCACCAGGATATTAGCATCAGATCCTATAAGTCCTGTAAAATGTGAGGTGGGACCTCCATGGATTGAACAGCAGGTCACATGATGTAAACTGTCCGACAACAGCAAGGGCTTTTTGTTTATAGTTAAATTATTATTAATTTAAACTCTTTATGCTGCTAAGAGCCTAGGACATGCCTTTTAAGCACCCAGATGAGGATGGGTTCCCTTTTGAGTCTGGTTCCTCTCACCGTTTCTTCCTCATATCATCATCGGAGTTTTTCCTTGCCACTGGCCTGCTCGTTAGGGATAAATTCACATATATACCATTTATTTTGGTTTAACTTAATTTGAATCTATTTATTTCTGTAAAGCTGCTTTGTGACCGTTGTTCGTTGTTAAAAGCGCTATACAAATAAAATGGAATTGAATTGAACTAGCTTGTCCAGCACATCCCAGAGATGCTTGATTGGATTGAAATCTTGGGAATTTGGAGGCCAAGACAACACCTTAAACATTTTGCCATGTTCCTCAAACCATTCCTGAACAATTTTTGCAGTCTGGCAGGGCTCATTATGCTTCTGAAAGAGGCCAGTTCCATTAGGGAATACTGTTTCCATGAAGGGGTACGCAGCAAGCTGCAATGCACTGTGTATTGTGACATGTTTCTATCATAGCCAACAGTAACTTTTTCAGTAACAGTAACAGCAATTTGTGATACATTAGCTCTTCTGTGGGCTCGGACTAGATGGGCTAGCCCTCGCTCCCCAGGCGCATCAGTGAGCCTTGGGCATCCATGACCCTGTCACCTGTTCACACCACTTTTGATGGGTACTAGCAACTGCATACCAGGAACACCCCACAAGACCTGCGGTTTTGGAGATGCTCTGACCAAGACAACTAGCCATCACAGTTTGGCCCTTGGCCCAAGTCTCTCAGATCCTTGCCCATTTTTCTTGCTTCCACCACATCAACTTTGAGAACTGACTGTTCACTTGCTGCCTAATATATCCCACCACTTGATATGTGCCATTGTAACGAGATAATCAGAGTTCACCTCTCAGTGGTTTTAATGTTATGGCTGATTGATGTAAATCTAAAAAAATACTCACTTTCTGAATCTTTTGTGGTCATTTTTATATAACGTTTGTATAAATACATGTTAATTTTGTTTCATGTGTTTTCTTTTTTCTGAATTTATGTGAATGATAAGATGCGAATTCGCCCATTTTCTCAATGAAAATAGGGAAATTTCAAAATACCAATATCCAGGTCACAAAAGCAATGTTTGAGGGGATCAATAGCCATTTTCTATGCTTTTGAGGCAGAAGCAATTAAAAAAATAACACTTACTACCCAGGAACAAAAATTTTTACATAGTGTAGTTGATGCAGTGTGTGTAAAGCCCAGAGTGATGATTTATCACATCACGTTGCTTTTTTAATTGTAAGTATTTGAGAAACTGTAAAGAGTAAGCTTATGTTAGCAGGAATGCAGTCTGGTTAGGTGGATAGAATGTATGTAAATACACTAAGTAAAAAAAAAAAAGCTATTTTCCAGTGTACTGTCTGAGATGTGGCTCTTAAAATAAATCGGTGTTTAGTGGTCTTCATAAGAATAGCAAGTTGATGTACTCTTTCACCTAAGCTGAGGGGAGAGGATTCCTAGGATATTTATACATTTGGGGGTGTCTTACTATGAAGATTATTGCTAACTGGATGCATGTTTCACTGGAACATGCGTAATAGACTTTCCCTAATTACTGTGCAGTGTTTCCCCAAATATAGCTTATATTTGAGTGGGCTAGGGGTGTTGATGAGTGCTGAAGCAGATTTTTCATCTACTGCCCGAATACAAACAAGACAGCAATGTTGATTTGGCCTCATAATATTGCAGTGGGAATCAGTGGCACCACGTTGTCCAGTGTTTGCTGGAATGCTTTGGGTTCACTTGTTCCCTTTGAGGGAAGGGTCCTAGTAGGTCTGCATTGATACCATTTTTCAGATCGATTATGAGTACGTTTGTTGATTCTTGTCAATACCGATACTGAAACCGGATCATTATTAAGCAATGAGAATTGTCATGGAACATTTTATTTACCTCTGTTTATGGTAGTTGCTTCTGTGTGCTGCGAGCAATGAACTTGTGCTTAGTTTTATGTTTAAGATGTTATGGTGTTTGAATAGCATCTTTAATAGAGAAGCATGAGGGCCATTGACCTGAGAATGTGGAACAGTATCAGTGAGTGTGGTCAACAAATAAATACAAGGTGCCATGAATTGCACCATGACTCAGGAACAAAGATGTATAATAGAGAGTTTAAATGCCTTAAAAATGTTTAATCAGGCTACGTGTATTGTAAGAAGATGCTGTAGTACCTCCTCCACTTCTGTTAGCAGAGCACAAAGGTCCTCTTTGCTTTGATTACCATCATTAATAGTGAAAGTCCTCTCATTCTGTGTTGTCTATTAATTAGTATGACAACATACACTAGGTTTACATCACACTATCATGTGGCATGGCATGTTGCCATCAGCATTTTTTAGGAGTATGAGTAAATGAGCACAGTATTGGACTACTATACTGATATGGTTGATGATTGCTGAACTTGTAATGGTGTCCTACTATTTGAAAAACAGCAAATCTTTTTTGAGTAGCTAGAAACACTGAGTGCTGCATTGGTTTGTCTAATGTCCAAGGAGTGTGAGAGCAATCAGACATATTGCCATGATTCCTTTATTTAAGAAGCTTGAGTCTCATTCAGATTGCCAAAGGCTCAAGCTACAATATTTGATATGTAACTCCTCAAAAAGAAACATTACCCTATGAAAAGCTTAACTCAAAAATGGTAATAAGGTTGGAATTAATTTGGAAACTCAAGGGAATTGAAGATGCAGTAGTGTTTGATTTAAAAAATAATTGAATTTGAATCAGTGCTTTTCCCTGGTTAGGTTACTATCAGAGATATCTGGCATTCTGTCCAACCTCATAAAAACAGCAGGCATCTGTTTTTACAATATATTTTGCTTGTGTTCTTTGATTGTTTTTATTTTTCTTGTAGCTGGGTGAATAATTTTGGTCATGAGGGTCTTGGACTGCTTTTGGATGTACTGGAGAAGCTGCTTGACAAGAAACAGTAAGTGTGATTAATTTGTAAATATTTGAGCCATTTATGTGCAGAACGATTGATCATTCAAGAGTTTTATTTCATTTTTTTCCAGACAAGAGGTCGTTGACAAGAAGAACCAACACAAACTCATCCAGTGCCTCAAAGCCTTCATGAACAATAAGGTGTGCTAAGTGGTTAGGTTTTGAGGAGAGCAGGCCAAGTAGCAGGCATGGAATTCAGTACAGCATATAAGTAGATGGATTAATTTCACTTTTGGGATGGACCAAAAAAAAAAATGTTGAAATGATAAAGAGATAAAAATTTAATAAAAAGTAACAAAACCTGCATAATCTGAATGGCATACACAAAAATTTACTCTGAATATGTGCAAATCTCCCCACATATATATATATATGCAAATCAGTTCAAGCCCTCACTGTGGCTGATTTAAAGCAATTCTCCAAAGAGTGGTCCACAGCAGTGGTGGTGGTAGTGTGATCTTGTGGGGATACTTTACTGCATCAGGACTTGGGCAAATTGCCATAAATGATGGAACCAAGAATTCTGCTCTCTACCAGAAAAAAACTGAAGAAGTATGTCTGGTCATCAGTCTGTGATCTGAAGCTCAAATATGGTTGGTTTATGCAGCAAGACAACAAGAGTAAGTCCACCTCTGAATGGCTCAAAAGAAACAAAATTAGCATTATGGAATGGCCTATTCAAAGTCCTGATTTGAACCCTATTGGGATGCTGTGAATGGACCTTAAATGGTCAGTTCAAGAACTCACTGTGGCTGATTTAAAGCAATTCTGCAAAGAAGAGTGGGCCAAAATTCCTCCACAGCAATACAGAAGACTCATCGCCAGTTATCATAAGCATTTGTTTGCAGTTGTGCAGTTGTTGCTGTTTAAAGGGTTGTGGGTGGGTGGAGTTACTTTTTCACATGGTTGATATATGCATAATTTTGGGACTTGCATGCTTACTGTGAATCATAAATAAACCCTTTTCTATAAATACAATTAGTAACGCTGATGAACTGAAGTTATCCAAAATAAAACTCATAGCAGGTAATTGAAGCAAAGAAATAAATTGTTTGGAGTAATTTGACTTCTGTAAAGCATTCTATGCAGTAAGCTGCTGGTATAATGTGAAGGAATCAAAAATTAGGTTATGAATAACCAACAACTAACATATGAGTAACACTCCTGCCATCAACCATTTGAAACTCATTACATGTGCCATGTACACATTACTTAGTACATATTAAGTCTGTCAGAACCACTGCTTATCACTACTTTTTAAATGTTTCTCTTCTAATGGTGTAATAAAATTAAACTTGTGAGCGTTTGACAATTTTCAGTATGGCCTGCAAAGGATACTCGGGGATGAGCGAAGCCTCCTCCTTCTGGCCAGGGCTGTTGATCCCAAGCAGCCGAATATGATGACAGAGATTGTGAAGATCCTGTCTGCAGTCTGTATTATTGGAGAGGAGAACATGTAAGTTTATTGTGGTGTTCTATTGCTATCCAGTATCTGAAATGTTATTATTACTGTAGGTAAATAAAGGACATATTTGGTTTGCAGTCTTTTATAGTATGCAGTCCATTTCCAGTGGAGGTAGGACTGACTTCAAGATATTTTCCAAAATGTTTTATTTATTCAGATCCATGAATATTTGGACATAGTTATAGTTAACAAAGTTAATGTTATTTTAGCTGTTTACCACAGTATATTGGAATTGAAGTTAACTAATGAATATGAACTTAAAATACAGACTTTCAGCTTTAATTTTAGGGTATTTACAGTACCCTCTGAAAGTATTGGAATGGAAGGCCAATTCTTTTTCGTCTCAATCAGTCATTGCACAAGCTTTGGGCATAGCCAGTACAACAATTTGGAATGTGCTGAAACAGAAAGGAACTTCAATTCAATTCAATTCAATTTTATTTGTATAGCACTTTTAACAATGGACATTGTCACAAAGCAGCTTTACAGAAATAAATAGATTCAAATTAAGTTAAACCAAAATAATTTGTAAACATGTGAATTTATCTCTAATGAGCAAGCCAGTGGTGACGGTGGCAAGGAAAAACTCCCTAAGACGATATGAGGTAGAAACCTTGAGGGGAACCAGACTCAAAAGGGAACCCATCCTCATCTGGGTGCAATTATAAATTAACCTCTTCTATAACTGTATACTATATGCTCAAATAGTGCAATTATGCAACCATCATCACAGTTTTCATCACAGTTTTCACAAGAAGACCAGTTTGCTAAACCTATCCACTGTCCGCTGATGGAGTTCTGAATACAAAGCTGCTCCTGGCAACTGCATGTGGCAAATGCTGTGTGTTGTCAGCATAACAGTGGAAGCTAATACCATGTTTACGAATAATTCTGCCCAGAGGTAGCATATATAAAAGAAAAGAGCAGTGGGCCTAATACAGAGCCTTGTGGAACAACACACTTTACCTTAGTATGCATAGAGAAGTCACCATTTACATCTACTAACTGATAACGATCAGTCAAGTAAGACCTGAGCCAGGAGAGGGCCGTTCCCTTAATGCCTACAACATTTTCTACTCTATCGAGGAGAATAGCATGATCAATGGTATCAAATACTAAGGTACACTAAGGTAACACAACACAAACAAGGAGACACAACCCTGATCAGAGGCCAGTAGTAAGTCATTTACCACTTTAACCAGTGCTGTTTCTGTGCTTTGATGAGGCCTAAATCCTGACTGATACATTTCATAAATGTTATTTCTATGTAGATATGAGCATAGCTGCTGTGCTACAGCCTTTTCTAGGATCTTGGAGAAAAAGGGCAGGTTTGATATTGGCCTATAGTTAGACAGCTGCCAGGGGTCGAGGTTAGATTTTTTAATCAGGGGTTTGATAACTACTAGTTTAAAAGATTTAAATTTAAAAATTTAAAAGATTTAATCCAAATGTTAGTATGATAGTATATAGTGACCACCACTATGAGTGGGTCCTATTACATTCTGATTAACCCCTACTTAATCAAGAATGGACACAACCGCTGTTCTCAGAGTGTCTTCTGGATTATCAAAATGAATATTAAAGTCTCCAACAATTAATGCTTTGTCTAAAGAAACAACCAGGTTAGGGATGAAATCTGCAAATTCACAAAGGAATTCAGAAATAAATAAATAAATGTTACGTTAGTATAAAGACCTTCAAACACGTTGAGTCTATGACTAGGTTTTTGTGTGACATCTAGGGTATCATTATAAATAACCGTGATGCCTCCTCCTCTGCCAGTTAGACAGGGCTGATGTATGTAACTGTAATTGGGAGGACTAGCTTCATTTAATGCTACATACTCATTCATTTAATCCACGTTTCTGTTAAACACATTACATTAAACTCCTGATCAGTAATAGTTTCATTAAGAAAAATCGCCTTTAGACGTAAGAGATCTAATATTCAACATTCCTAGCTTCAGATCAATGGTGCTGGCTGTGCCTTTGGTTTGATTTATGTTAATTAGGTTACTAAAACAAACTTTCTGGGTATTTCTACATTTTTGTTTAGCTCGGGGAACACAGTCTCAATATGTTGAAACCTGATGACTCGGTGCAGCTAGCAGACAGTTTGTTTAGCGTGCTTGTCTGCTCCCTGGCCTGGCTCTAGATTATCACCGATTAACTAGGCCTGTCTTGAGACTATGTGCTATGCCTAAGACCCTGTCTTGAGAACCTGTGCTTGCCTAAGACCCTGAGATGACCTGTTATGTCTGGCGCACTGGCTCCCGGTATACAACTAACTAGTGCTGCTGGTGCCCCTAAAACCCTAGCTAATTTCATGTGCCTTAAGAGTCTCCTATAACCAGAGCTCTTTCAGGTTTCTCAGCGGGTGCTTCACTGAGGAGAGCAAACCTGTTAGACACGTGAAACGGAGAGGAGTGGTGCTCCCTTGGGTGAGCCTTAGCATTAGCTTCGGCTTTGCGATTATGCCACCGAGTTGTCACCAATTCGCCCCGCTGCGAGGGCTCTAATGCCAGAGTTGGGGGATTGCTAACTCTACCTAAGGCATCCAGACTGTCTCCTACAGAAACTATGCTGCTCTCACTCTCACTAACCCTCTCTAGAGTCTGGGTGCGCACCTCTAATGTTGCAATCTTCTCTGTCAGAGAGCTAACTAACATACATTTATCACAAATAAAGCTATTGCTAATAAAGGAGGAAGAATGACTAAACATCCTGCACTCAACACACTGAACAGGCTGAATGTTTGACATGTTTAACGTACCTTAGTCAAAGATTTGTTGATATTATCTGAGATGGCGTGGATCCAGCGTGGATGGCCTCCGCTAGCTGTCTTGACGAAAAACAAAAGCGTTCTTCGAAATATTGAAAATATGGCAGAAAGGAAAGTGAAAAATACAGCAGATGAAAAAGATATAGCAAAATTATGGATAAAAAAGAAACAAAAGCAAGAAACACCCGGCAAAAGATTCGAAAACAGGAACTACGTCAACACACAAAACATGGACAGCTTCCCAGGAACCACTGGTGTACTAACAACCAGACATTGAAGTTTGGCCAAGGAAAACAACAGCAATTGATGACAGAAACATTGTGAGAACACTGAAGAAAAACCCAAAAACAACAGTCAGTGACATCAGCAACAACTTGCACAGGGCAGGGGTGACGGTTTCACAATCCAGCATTCAAAGAAGTTTTTGAGAGCAGAAATGTAGGGGCCATACCACAGGATGCAAACCACTCATCAACAGTAAGAACCGGAAGGCCAGATTGGAATTCACAAAGAAATACAGAGATGAACCACAAAAGTTCTGGAACCAAGATTAACCTCTAACAAAGTGAAAAGGCCAAAGTGTGGAGAACGAAAGGACTTGCTAATGATCCAAAACATGCAAGCTCAACTGTGGTGGATGAAAATAAATCTTTCCCTGGTGAAGAAAAACCCCTTCATAACATTTGGCCAGATCAAGAACAACTTACAGGAGGTAGGCATATCTGTGACAGTCAAGAGAAGATTTCACCATAGAAAATACAGGGGGTTTACCACAAGATGTAAACCACTGGTAAGCCTCTAAATCAGGAAGACCAGATTAGTGTTTGCCAGAAATATCTATATTTGAAAAAAAAAAAAAAAAGCTCTTACAGTTCTGGAACAACATCATATGGAGACAGATGAGAGAAAGATCAGTGTGTACCAGAATGATTGGAAGGGAAGGAACTGCTCATGGTCCAAAACATACCAGATGATCTTATTGTCATGGGCATGTATGGCTACCAGTGGAACTGGTTCCCTTGGACTTATTGATAATTTGACTGCTGACAAAAGCAACAGGATAAATTATGAAGTGTATAGGGCTATATTATCTGCTCAGATATGTGCTTCTGTCAAATGCTTCAAAACACATTGGACGGCACTTCACAGTGCAGATGTACAATGACCTGAAGCATACTTTGAAAGCAACCCAAGACTTTTAAAGGGAATGAAGTGAAATGTTTTGCAATGGCCAAGTAAATCACCTGATCTGAAACTGAATGAGGATGCATTTCCATTGCAAAATACCCTAAGAGCAAGCAGGAACTGAAGACAGCTGCAGTAAACAGAAATCAAACAGGTAGTTTGAAAATTCTATGGAAGACATGTTATGAAAATTTTCTTGGGAACTACAGAGCACTAAATTTCATCCAGCCAGGAGACAAAATGCTTCAGGCATACAAAACCATGCAACATGTCACTAAAGGTTCGTTTTCTGCATTTGCGTTTAGTCTGCTCTGTCCTGTTTTAGCAGAAGAAGAAAGTTGTTTTTTTTTCCTGATTTTATTAAAAAGACAATATCAAATGTTGCATCAATGTCTGAACTCATTTTTATGGAAGATGGCAGATAGTGCTTCCCTCTTAGTGTGTTAAAGTGCCTTTTGACACGTCATAAGGAGCAGTTTGAAAAGATGCGTTTGGCTGACTTCAAGTCTCTTGGAGAAAGCACGTGTTAGTCTTCAAGACAGTCAAATAATCTGTTCCACTGACAATACTGATTGTCAACTGCCATTGGTTAGTCCACAAAGCTGTCATTGTTCCAAGGCAAAGGTACTCTGATCTAGTCTGTATAGTCAGATGGTCAGAAAATTGTTTTGATACTAGATTGTGTGATAATATGATAAGACTGCTCTAATGAAGAAATATTGTGATATATTAATGTCATAATGCATTATACTTTTCTGAGTATCATGGCTATCATCAGGTGCAGGCACGTGCACAGATAAACCCCAGATGGTGCTCAAGCACCTGCCCATTTGGTCTCTGACTAGATAAGTGCCCTTTTTGCAAGACAATTTTTTTCTTTTTTTTAATTGCAAATGTGAAAATCACTTTATACAACAGTTCAATAAACAATAAGTTAATATTAAGTGACAATTTTTAGACACAGCGTTGCCAATTTTTACTGTTGTTGCTCTATTTCGCCAACGAAAATAGTTCCAAACAAAGCAGAACAGTTGCGTCTCCTAGGAACACAGAGTGGTGTTTCATTCTTAAATGATTCAGCATTTTTGAACGAATAGGGTGTCAATGATTCAATGACCCATTCATAGACAGTCACTTGCTTCGTTCAAGAATGAATCATACTTTTTGAATGAATCAGTTGATTCAATGACTCACTTATTAATACTTAGTGACTTAATTGGTTTCATATATAAAAGTATCATTTCATTTTTTCCGACATTTCATATTTGCATAAACCATATCTAATGGGATTTGGGCTAATGGTTTCTATTAACCAATTTCCCATCAATGTTTTTCCTCATTGAATTTTTTTTTTAATTTTGTTTTTTTAAATCTTGCTAATGTGTCTTTTAATGTCTTTTTGTCTTTTTATTGTTCTTAGTCTGGATAAGATCCTGGCAGCCATGACAATCGCAGCAGAGAGAAATAACAAAGAGAGATTTGCTTCGATAGTAGAGGGTCTGGAGAACCATGAAGCTCAGCAGCTTCAGGTCAGCTGACTATCCTTTGCAAGAAAATAACATTACAACCTGACACCTGCTAATTCCCACACAACTCACACTCACCTTTGATCTCAATAACATCTATATTTTTTCCTTATTCCATTTAACACTTTCATTAAAGAACGTATAATGGAAACAGTCATTGCAAGCTTGTGGTTAATTTTGCAGTTCATTATTAAAAATGCTGTTAGACACACACAATAATGACAATTACACAATAAGTGTATTTCTTTGTTCCCTCTTTTTTTTTTTGTAACATTTTAAACATTCAAAGACGAGTTCAGTTCTATTACAGTAATGTGTTGTTGTCAGTGGACTGGGACACAGTGAGGCTTTTTGGCCTAAGAAGCTATATTTGACATCGAGGCTACACTGAAACTGATATTTTTATCATTCAGGGGTCTTCTGTACCTTAGCTCCTGAAACAAGTTATTTCCTGTTATCACTTATGTTACAGCAGTTTAAAAAATTCCCTCATCAACCTCTTTTTTTTATCTCTTTTTTTCTTGAAGTTAAAAAGCGCTGACACCGAGACTTCTTCCATAAATTTAAAAAAATACATCTCCTTACAGAAAGCTTCACCAAATCAACGATTATGTTTTTCTTAGTTAACCAATTTTTAATCCATTTAGGCTGATATGTGCGCACCTGCCTCATGTCCCTGTGAATTAAAGGTTATAAATTATAACATATTGAAATGTGCGTAATAGTATAGTCCTATGTTTAGTTTATTGTATCTTTCATGTGTATGTATGGCCAAAAGTATATGGACACCTGACCCTCACACCTATATGAGATTGTTGGACAAACCATACCAAAACCATGGATGGGTATGAAATGCAGTTGCAGACACCCTGCCCCCAGCTATAAAAGTCTCCACTCTTCTGGAAAGGCTTTTTACAAGATTTTGGAGTATGTCTGTTGGAATTTCTGCTCATTCAGTCAATAGGGCATTTGTGAGGTGAGGCAATGTTAGACAAGAAGGCCTTGCTCTCAATAAACATTCCAGTTCACCTCGAAGGTGTTCAGTGAATGATTCTACTGCCAGTGTTTGTCTATGTAGATTGCATGTCTATATGCTTGATTTTATACACCTGTTAACAATGGGTGTGACTGAAACACCTGAGCTCAATAATTAGGAGGGGTGTCCACATACTTTTGGCCATATTGTGTTGTGTGTATACTCTGCTTCTCTCATCTACTCTGAGAGGAAGAGAAATGGCAGTGATGCAGAGTTTATGATCATCTGTTCAATTTTCTTTATATTCCTGTACTGGTCATGGTCACCTGTGATCATATCCCAACCAATCATCAGGTGTGGATTTGTAGTGAAGAAGATTCTTAGCTGTAAAGTGAAGCTGACCTGAATAAGATATTTCACATAAAAGATGTTTACATATAGTCCACAGAGAGAAAATAATAGTTGAATTTATAAAAAATGACCCTGTTCAGAAGTTTATATCCACTTGATTCTTAATACTGTGTTGTTACCTGAATGATCCACAGCTGTGTGTTTTTGTTTAGTGATAGTTGTTCATGAGTCCCTTGTTTGTCCTGAACAGTTAAACTGCCTGCTGTTCTTCAGAAAAATCCTCCAGGTCCCACAAATTCTTCGGTATTCCAGCATTTTTGTGTATTTGAACCCTTTCCAACAATGACTGTATGATTCTGAGATCCATTTTTTCACACTGAGGACAACTGAGGGACTCGTATGCAACTATTACAGAAGGTCCAAACGTTCACTGATGCTCCAGAAGGAAAAACCATGCATTAAGGGTCGGGGGTGAAAACTTTTTTAATTTGAAGATCAGGGTAAATTTAACTTATTTTGTCTTCTGGGAAACATGTAACTATCTTCTGTAGTCTATGAAGGGCAGTACTAAATGAAAAAATATGATATTTAGGCAAAATAAGAAAAATGTACACATCTCCATTCTGTTCAAAAGTTTTCACCCCCTGGCTCTTAATGCAAAAAACACAGCTGTGGATCATTCAGGTAACAGCACAGTATTAAGAATCACGTGGATGTAAACTTTTGAACGGGGTCATTTTTATAAATTCAACTATTATTTTCTTGTGGACTATATGTAAACATCTTTTATGTGAAATATTTTATTCAGGTCAGCACTAAATAAACAATAACGTGTTTTGTATGATCCCTCTTATTTTGGTAAAATAATTAACATTTTGCAGATTCTGAAAGGGGGATGTAAACTTTTGACCTCAACTGTATCTGAATTAGTGCAGTTTTATATACAGACTACACTGTCGGGTTTAAATAGCTTGTGTATTTAAATTACATCTAAATGTAATGAAAATGTTGTGAAACCCAGTCATTTCATATTAATGGCATTAACTAGAGAAAAATAATAAGCATGAAAAGATTTAAAGAAACCAAGCCAGCGTAAATCCATAAATTAAGACAAATAAGACCAGTCATTCATTTAAGAAGAAAAGCCGCTGTGTAAACCTTTTCTGTAATTTGGCTCCAGATGTTGGCCTTTTCAGGTACTGTTATGCTGTTAAATAATATACAGTATATTTTTATTTTTCACTTCTACTTCTGAGAAATAATTTTTTTGCCATTTACTCATTGTTTCAGCTCTGTTAACTTTGCCTTTAAAGACGTTTTGTAGGTATCACCAAATGCTAATCAGATGTGCTGTACATGTGCTTGGTAATTTATGGGTGATTGCCATTTATCAACATACACATGTGAGCACGAACTTTTGTAAATCCAACGGAAATTTTTAGTTTGTTTTTACACACAACTTTACTAAAGGATTGATAAATGAGGCCCTTTGTTCTGTCCCAGCAGAACCTTTTGTTAAATTATTCCACTGGAGTGATATTTTTTCAGATTATTCACCAGAAGCTTATCAGTGAGCTGCTTATGATGAGCACAGCTGCCTGCAGGAAATGTTTGACATTTAGACTACACTTGTTAGGTCCTTAAACAACAACTTCTTCTTTCGGCTTTTCCATTCAGGGGTCGCCACAGCGAATCATCACTTTCCACCTATCCCTATCTTCTGCATCCTCAATACTTGCACCCACTAGCTTCATATCCTCATTTATTACCTCCATATACCTCCTCTTTGGC
>CM074980.1:11648443-11666891 GCA_037576825.1 Pangasius krempfi
TTACAGTACAGCTCCCCATATGTGATCCCCAAGCCATCTCCACAGCCCCCAGGTGGCACTATCCCCAGCAAACCAAAAGTGGTTCTTCAGGCCATCCATATGGGGCCATCCCCAGCAGCGGCGAGCGAACTCAACCGATGAGAATTCCAACCAGAAGCAGGGCATCAGGATGGGTCACCTGACTGTGACAGTGATGTCTCCCTCCCAGATGCACTGAACAACATCTACGCTCGGTTTGATGTGACAGCAAGGAAGAACACCCCTCCTCCCAATGACCAGGTGCTGTGTCTAACCACGGCCGATGTGAGGAAAACTCTATATAGAGTCAATCCGTGGAAGGCTGCTGGACCAGACACCATTCCCGGCAGAGTGCTCAGAGGATGTGCAGACCCACTGGCAGATGTTTCACGGACATCTTCAACACCTCCCTGAGCCATGCCATCATTTCGAGCTTCCGTGCTTCAAGGCCACCACCATCATCCCCATGCCAAAGAAGTCTTCAGTGTCCTGCCTCAACAACTACCATCCCATTGAACTTACACCCATCATCATGAAGTGCTTCGGGAGGCTCATCATGAGGTACATCAAAACCCTGAAATCACATTATAAAGTTCGCCGATGACACGACTGTGGTGGGTTTCATCAGCAAGAACGATGAGTCAGCATACAGAGAGGAGGTGCAGCGGCTAACGAATGGGTGCAGAGCCAACAACCTGTCTCTAAGTGTGGACAAAACTAAAGAGATGGTTGTTAACTTCAGAAAAGCACAGAATGACCACTCTCATCTGTGGCTCTTCCATGGAGATCATCAAGATCACAAAATTTCTTGGTGTTCACCTGGCGGAGAACCTCACCTGGTCGCTCAACACCAGCTACATAGCAAAGGAAGCCCAGCAGCGCCTGTACTTTCTGAGAAGAATGAGGAAAGCTCATTTCCCACACCCCATCCTCACCATGTTCTACAGAGGGACTATTGAGAGCATCCTGTGCAGCTGCATCACTGCCTAGTTTGGGAACTGCACCGTCTCGGATTGCAAGACCCTTCAGCAGATAGTGAGGACAGCTGAGAAGATCATCAGGGTCTCTCTTCCCTCCATCGCAGACCCTTACACCTCAAGCTGCATCCGCAAAGCCACCAGCATTGTGGATGTCCCCACACACCCTTATCACTCACTCTTCACCCTCCTGTCCTTAGCAAATGGTACCGAAGCATTCGGGCCCTCACGACCAGACTGTGCAACAGTTTCTTCCCCCATGCCATCAGACTCCTCAATACTCATAAACTGGACTGAAAGAACAAACACACAAAACTGTGCATCTTCCATTATCTTTGCACATTACATTATGCTGCTACAATATTTATTATACTGTACATATCTTATACTCTCTACTAGGCAGCTACTTATGTTTACACTATTTCAGCAACTTATATTGTACTCCTTGCACTATTGTCACTGGATTCACTTTCTAATAGAACTGTGTACTGGTCTGCGCTGCACTGGAACTTACTATGCCCATTGTCTATCCCAGTAGTCATTGTACTGTCTTGAGGTCTCTGTACGTTTGCACTTGTGAACTTTATGTATAAATTTATGTAGTCCCTTGTAGTTCTGTGCTGTTCTGTGTTTGTCGCATGTAGCACCTTGGTCCTGGAGAAACGTTGTTTCATTTCATTATGTACTAACTGGCTGTGTATGGTTGAAATGACAAACTCCACTTCACTTGACTTGACAATTCACCAATGCCTGGTTCAAGGTGAAGGATTGGGGAATACACATATGGTGCAGTTGAGGTGTGTGCACGTGTTCACGAATATCCACTGGTGCCCATCAACATCAAATTCCAGGGAAACAACATGTAGTGGAGGTGGTGGTTAATCCTCACCTCACCCATCCTCTAATCCTGGAGACAAATCGGCTAGGGTTTCAAGCATTAGCGAAAGAAATGTTTGTGAATGGGTCCTGCAGTAGTGAGAGATGGTGTGTAATGTGCACAGCATTGGCTGGGGAGGCGGTGCCAGGGCCGTCGATGTCGGCTCCACAGCAGGGGGATTTCCCCTTGGAGCAGTCATGTGACAAGTCCCTGAGGCATGCCTTCAACCAAGTGAGAGTAATTAATGTTCAGAAAATTCAGCCTAATGTTGCGCTCTCCCACCCCTATTTTTCAATTATTACAGATAGGTTATATCAAGTCATGCAGGACATTCAAATGCAGGAAGAAACAGCCCAATTGTTGGTCCTGAAGAGCCGTCAGGAAGTGTTATTCCATGTGGCTCACCATAATCCAATGGTGGGGCATTTAGGACAGGACAAAACACTGAACCGTCTAAAGGCCCACTTCTACTGGCTGGGTATTCGCGGTGATGTTAGCACGTGGTGTGTGGCATGTCGCGAATGGCAGCTGGTGAATCCGCGAGCCACCCCAAAAGCGTCATTGTGCCTTCTTCCATTAATCGAGGTCCCCTTCTAAAAAATTAGCATAGACCTCATCAGGCCATTAGAACGAATTGCACGAGGACATCGCTTTGTGCTAGTTCTAGTGGAATACGCAACATGATACCCAGAAGCAGTGCCCCTCTGTAACATCCCAGCACCTAGTGTGGCAGAGGGACTCTTCCATGTCATCTCCCAAGTTGGGATCCCAAAAGAGATCCTAACTGATCAGGGCACATCCTTCTTGTCATGAACACAATGTGAGCTGTATGAATTGTTCAGAATTAAACAGATTCACACCAGTGTTTACCATCCCCAGACACATGGGCTGGTCAAAATCTTGAATCAAACACTTTAAAACATGATTTGTAAGTTTGTTCACAATTATGCATGGAATTGGGATAAGGGGATAGAGCCGCTGTTATTTGTAGCATGAGAGGTCCCGCAAGCCTCCATGGGATTTTCCCCATTCTAATTATTGTAAGTGCGGAAGCCTCTCGGTGTGCTTGACGTCATTCGGGAAAAATTGGAGGAGGGGCCTTCTAACAGAGAAAAAGAAATTCAATATGTTCTTGACCTGAAAGCAAAACTCCACACCTTAAGCCACATAACACAAGAGAATTTGTGTCAGGCACAAGAAAGTTAATCTTGAATGTATAACAAGGGTACTCTGCTACAGGAGTTTGAACCAGGAGATAAAGTGCTCATTTTGCTACCCACATCGAGTCTAAATTACTCGCCAAGTGGCAAGGACCCTGTGAGGGTCCTTTTTCAACGCATACCCAGTGCCTCGCATCGACAAACTGCTCCATTGGTTAGGTGCGGCTCGCTTTTATTCGACACTGGATTTGACAAAGGGATACCGGCAGATCCCCTTGACTCCAATATCTCATGAATAAAAGGTCTTTTCCACTCCATTTGGTTTTCAGCAATTTGTAACCCTTCCTTTTGGGTTGTTCGGGGACCCTGTGACATTTCAGAGACTCAAGGACAGAATCCTCCATCTTCATGCTGCTTATGCCACTGCCTATCTAGATGACATACCAATCTACAGCAATGATTGGCAGCGGCACAGTCAGCATCTGAAGGCTGTTCTGAGGTCGCTGGGACTCACGGCAAACCCAAAGAAGTGTGCGATTGGACAAGAAGTACGGTATCTGGGCTTCCCCTTGGGCAAGCTATGACAGCAGCGACTGCAGCCTGCCTGTGACCCAAGGCCAAAAAAGAGGTGAGACAGTTTCTGAGGCTGGCTGGCTATTACCAAAGATTTGTGCCTAATTATTCAGATGTCACCAGCCCACTGACTGACCTCACTAAAAGGGAGTGCCGGATCCGGTCCAGTGGACAGAGCCATGCCAGAAGACTTTCACTCAGGTAAAAGCTGCACTCTGTGGTGGACCACTCTTACATTCTGCTGACTTCTCTCTCCCTTTTGTTTTACAGATGGACGTGTCTGACAGGGGCTTGGGGGCTGTGTTGTCCCAGGTGGTGGAGGGGAAGGAGCGCCCCATGCTCACGCTTCAGTTTGTGAATGGAGAGTGGAGCCAGAGAAGGTGAATGGTAAGGAATGCACACCTGCAGAGGATTGTACTAATTAATGCTCTGTGTTGCAGTGAGCTGAGGTGAGGATAAAAAGAGAGGTGAGCGCCTCAAGAAAGAGTCGTTTGTGTGTATGTGTGTGTGTCTTTGATTTAAACCCTGAAAAGTGTAAGTAATGTTGAGAATAAAGCCGTTTCGAGTTATTCCAAGTCTGCCTCCCACTTCCTCATTTCTGACCCAAGATAAGTGCTACACCAGATAATTGATGTTCTCATCAGTGAAGAAAACTTGTACACTGTTTTAGCATTTTCAGCCTCCTTTTTAGTATTTGTCAGTTGTCATTTATGTTCTTTCTTTTTCTCACTGCCTGATTTGTATTTCATTTATGCATATTAGTACATCTTGCTAAACTAATGGGTTTAATTTAAGTCATCATTATTTGTTATCCAATAGTACTTAAAACAAGTGAATAATAAGCCAATTAAAATCAGATTATTTTCAAAGTAAAAACTCATACTACTGGATGGTACAGTCATACTTAGATTTTTTTTTTTTTAGGTTAATTTGATTCTCAAATTGCCTTTATAAGAAATATATATTTTAATCCCATCAGCAATGGGCCCTCATATGGCCTGGGCATGGGATCAATCGTACCCCTTGCACCCCCTGTTGAGCAAACCCTGGGTATGAATTACTGTATGATATCATTAACCCCAGTATTATAATTAGCATGATTGACGTCTATATTGTTTTTGGCTTCTTTGGAATTTCTGTGTTCAAAAGCTGGCAGTGCAAAATACCACACTGGGATAATGCAACAAAAAGGTTGTTAAGAGTATACAGTGTAGAAACATTTGAGTTGCAGCCCTGTCACAGCTGAAACAAAGTGAGGCAAATCTGAGCCTATTCTCATAGAACAGGCATGCTTAATACCCCTGCCAGGTTCAGTGAACCCCCTGGCACATGGAGTTGACCTCTTTATCTCCTGCCTAGATATGACATTCACAATAGACTATACACAATAGTTAGGGGACACCTTCACTGACATTTACTGCATGACTGTCTATTATGAACATTCACACTGTTTTCAGGTCTTTTGTCATTGGGAATCTTTTGGGCTCTTTATATGTGTGATTTGTTGGTATGTTTTAAAAAACACCCTTCTATCATATAGAAACATTAAGTTAGAAGACATACATTTTCCTCACAAAAGGTGTACACATACAGTATGCTGTGGATGGGAGTTTCTTTGACTTCTGCATGGATGAGGAGTTCTGTATTTTTTTTTTAATTAGCAGATAGGTATACAGTCAGGTCCTTAAATATTTGGACACTGACACAATTTTTGTAAATTTGCCTCTGTACACCACCACAATGGATTTGAAATTAAGTAATCAAGATGTGATTAAAGTGGAGACTTTGAGCTTTAATTCAATGGATTTAACAAAAAAATATTACACTATCAGGTCTGGAGGTCTGGAGTTGATTTCAAGTGTTGAATTTGCATTTGGTAGCTGTTCATACGAACTCTCAATATGCGGTCCAAAGAGGTGTCGATGCAAGTGAAGGAGGCCATCATTAGGCTGAAAAAACAAAACAGACCTATCAGAGCGATAGAAGGACATGGAAGTCAACTAAAGTGGATGATTGTAGAATTCTTGCCTTGTCGAAAGAAAGGCCCATTCACAATATCTAGCCAAGTCAAGAACACTCTGGAGGAGGTAGGTGTATCATTGTCAAAGTCTACAATCAAGGGACCCCTTCATGAATGTAAATACAGACAGTTTACCTCAAGATGCAAACCACTGGTAACACTCAAGAACAGAAAAGCCAGATTAGACTTTGCTTAAAAAAAAAAAAAAAAAAAAAAAAAAAAAAAAAAAAAAAAAAAAATTATTAAAAAAAGCCTGCCCAGTTCTGATACAAGATTACCTTGTACCATAATGATGGGAAGAGAACAGCATGGAGAAGTAAAGGAGGGGCTCATGTTCCAAAGCATACCACATACATGGTGGAGGCAGTGTTGACCATGGGCATGTATGGCTGCTGCTGTGACTGCTAATAGAAGTAGCAGGATGAATTGCAAAGTGTATAGAGCTATACTTTCTGCTCAGATTCATTCAAATGCTGCAAAACTGATAGGAGAGCGCTTCACAGTACAGGTGGATAATGACCCAAAGCGTACCGCAAAAGCAACCCATGAGCTTCTTAAGGCCAACTGAGCATGCTTTTCTCTCACTGAAGACATACGTAACTGAAGACAGAAAGACCCACAAACTAGCAGCAACTGAAGGCAGCTGCAGTAAAGACCTGGCAAAGCATCTCAAACTCTTCCAGACTTCAGGCAGTCATTGACTGCAAAGGATTAGTGTCCAAGTATTAAAAATAATCCTAATATTTATGATTACATTAGTTTGTCCAATTACTTTTGGGCCTGTGAAAATGGAGGGACTATGTAAAAATGGAATTCCTAAATGGAAAGTGCAATATTTCTGTTAAAACCCTTGAATCAAGCTGAAAGTCTACACTTCAATCACATCTTGATTGCTTCATTTCAAATCTTTGGTGGTTTTGTATGAAAATTGTGTCACTATCCAAATACTTATTGACCAGATTGTATCTTACACACATACATTCACTAGTAAAACTTGATTAAAACTTGAATAAAAAAAATGCCAAGTAAGGAAAGCCAGTGAAGCACTATTTTAACTAGAAACCATTCTCACTCTCCAGTTCACGGAGACAGTGACACATATCTATCACATTTCCCTACTACAAGAAAGAATATGCAGAATAAGCACACTATCAAATATTTTTCTCTAATTACACAATAAATAAGAAGAAAACACAAATATAAATAGGTAAAATGATACGGCAAAAAAATGAAGGCAATGATGCTAGCCTTGGCCAAGCTGTATCCCAGAGCATCTTTAATAGAGAGTGAATGAAGCCTCTGCTCGTCAAATAAAACAAACCTTGGCATGAAAAGAAGCTAACTAGATCATATATACATGTAAAGAACATTTACATGTAAATAAAATAAACATACACAGAGATGCACGCACGCAAGAACATGCACACGTACCTGGATTAATGCCTCACTCAGCTTCTCCTCATCCACCTCTAGGACAACATCCCGAATCTCATCATATGGCATTCTGAAAGATCCAAGGAAAATGGCTGTTGAAAGAAAAAAAAGTAATTTTATTGCTCCTTCTTTTACCTTGCTGGATTTCAAAAACACATTTCCCACAACCAATGCCCTTCACACAAAATGGCCACAGAATGCACTCTAGGGTTGTTTGAGCCATTAGAGGGGGATTGGTGTGAAATAAGAAACATTTTACTTGAAAGAAGTAACAATGAAAGAAGCCAAGGCACCTCTGATTTTGGGGGCCATTACACAGTAACGGGTAGAAATCAAAGTTTCAAGTTGGTTCAAATCCAGTATTATCCAGTATTAACACAAATGCAACAACAAAAGCATACCTAATTAGACTGCTTTGTTGACCCAAATGCAATCAGGTCTAACAAATCCAACATATCAGGGGAGGGTCTCATCTAGTGGTCTTCAGCATGCAGGTTAACCAATCCACATCCAGACTAACATTGACTCAGTAAATAACCATTTCCTATGCCCAATTCACTGAGGTGCTACAATTCCAATATCCGTTCTAGAATTTCTTCAGGAGGGCATCTGAATAAAGCAATACGGCAGGTCCTTTAGAAGCAGATAGTGTATACAATCAGGTCCATAAGTATATGGAAGTGGCAGAATTTTCATAATTTTGCCTCTGTAAACCACCACAATGGATTTGAAATTAACAATCAAGATGTAACTGAAGTGTAGACTTACAGCATTAATTCCAAGAGTTTAACAAAAATATTGCATTGACAGTTTAGTAATTAAAGCCTTTTTTTTTTTTTTTTTTTTTTTTTTAAGAGTCCCTCCATTTTCACAAGTTCAAAAGTAATCAGATAATTGACTGTTAACCATGGCCAGGTGTTACAAATTAAGGCCATAAAAGGTTTGGAGTTGATTTCACACAAAGGACAGATTACAAAACATCTTTTAAAAAATAAAAAAATAAAAAAATAAAAGCCTGCCCAGTTTTGGAACAAGATTCATTGGACAGATTAAACTAAAATTAACTTGAAACCAAAATTAACTTGTACCAGAATGATGGGAAGAGAAGAGTATGGAGAAGGAAAGGGAAGGCTTATGATCCAAAACATACCACATGTCAAACATGGTGGAGGAAGTGTTATGGCATGGGCACGTATGGCTGCCAATGCAACTGGTGTTTATTGATGATGTGACTACTGAAAAAGTAAATAGCAAGATGAATTCTGAACTGTATAGAGCTATATTTTCTGCTCAGATTCAGTCAAATGCTGCAAAACTGATAAGACTGTGCTTCACAGTACAGACACATAATGCCCCAAAACATACCACAAAAGCAACCCATGAGCTTCTTAAGGCAAAGAAATGGAATGTTCTTAAATGACCAAGTCAGTCACCTGACCACAACCCAGTTGAGCATGCATTTCACTTACTAAAGACAAAACCAAAGATCTGGCAAAGCATCTCAAGGGAGAAAACTCTACAGCAGACATTGTATTTTACTCCACTACATTTTTAATCTCAAACAGACATTAACTCAAGTAGAAATTTCAATAGTAAAAGTATTCTACTTTTACTCAAGTAGCATGTTAGCAAAGGAATCTCTACTTTCACTCAAGTACAGGATTTATGTACTTTGTCCAGCACTGACCTACAACCCATAGCAAACAAGTATTGATAGAAACAATCATCCTGTTTTACTAATAACAATAAATAAATAAATGCTTTGTTTCAGAATGTGCATACAACAACCACGGGATCAAGAACTCAGCAAATTTGCTGTAAAAAATGTAATTGGACTAGGAAAACTTTGACCTTGTTTCATACTTTACACATTCACAGTGAGTGAATTATCTGAGGATTTCTTTCTCCTCTTCTGCTCTTCCTTTTAAAAAGTTTTGTTATGATAAGCAAATCCCTTACTTCATTTACATCTCATACTGTCAATCAAGGTGCATTAGGCAAGATTTGTCAAAATTCAGTAAGAGTAGGTCTTACTAACCCTAACCCTATAATGGTTAATTAGGTGGAGTTGAATAAGAATTCAATTCCCATCCATGCACAAGCACACTCAGTCATTCATCTGCTTGAAAGCCAGTCATAACATAACAAACAAATTTCATCACATAATGATTTATGAGGATGTTTAAGCTTTTATGAGCTCTGGTATTAGCATGTCAGCACTGCTAGCTAAAAGACTTGCTTGAAAGGCAAATTATAACATTATAAACACAAAAAATTTGGTTCATAATGATTTATGAACATGGTCACAAGTGCCTTCGCTGTCCATTTTTCTTTGTAATGAAAAAAAAAACACAGCTTTCATCATGTAAAGTCAGCCATCCAAAAAAACCTTCCTTGCTTTATACATATTCAGTTTACATACCTGTCCAGGAGCAACATCGCTAATTCTGCATCTAGCTTCATCTCATTCAGCAGTAATAAATTTCTCCATCTTAAACAAAGTGCTGCTAGTGTTTATGGTGGTTTTACAGTGTAAGATTTTGCTGGTAAGATTTTTCAAATCACAGAGTGATCTTTTGCTCACATAATTATCTGGCTGCACTTGGAGCTTGCCAATTTCAGACTGAGAAGGGGCTGAGTGAAGGGGCATTGTGGAGTGTCTATAACATGACTAATACGAGGCCCATGAACAGAGTATGTGATCTATAGTCTCTTCTACAGCTAATGCATCACAGAACTTCGCTCGGCTGATTATTTCTAATGAAGGAGAATGACTTCATCTCTGGCTGACCTGCTTTCCTTCAAATAATTTATTTCTGCTTCTATAAGGCCCCATGTGAAAACTATTTTATCTTGTGCATACAGAACCCCACCCAGGCACAGAGTCCAGAGCAACAGAGCAAATATGCAGTAATGCTTTACAAGGTCAAGGGCCAGCAGGAATGTTACCAACTGTCGGTGTGCAGGCTGTGTGTGTGTGTGCGTGAGTGATATACTAAGGGAATTCAAACGTGAATAGATCTGCATTTTCTTCACCTGGTAATTTCAGTGAGCAACAGCATGTCATAGAGCAGTGACTGAGAAACTGACAGACATCTGAGGGTGTGAAAAGCACTTTCAGGTTCAACAGAAACTACAGAAGACTATACACCACACCCTCCTCCTGTTTCTCGTCAGCATAATCCCATCAGCACAGATTACAATAAGATTTTCAAAAATTACAGGTTATTCTCAAAATTCTATACTTGCTCCCTTTCCTTTTGTCTTCTCACTTATACTTTTCTGCCCACCTTTTTCCTTTTGTCAAAAAACAATGCATATTTGGTACCAGAGGAAGTGGGTCAAAGTGAGAAACAGAGTGAAACCAATGGACAGCGACTGCCATTATCTCGATTATTTCCTGTGAGGGATGAATTCTCAAGCTCAGTCCCAGCTCAGGAACTATAGCTTCTGAAAGAAATAAAAATGGAAGCCTCTCTGGCATGCGAGTCCTCTAGGGGCCATTAAGCTTCTGATCAATATGCAATATGATGGGAGTACAAGGTCTCCCAAAAATTAGTACATATAGCACTAAAAGACCAGCCATCATATCCGTAATACTTATATGAATTTTACTTGTGATTCATACTTAATCTATAATACCATAGAGTGTTGAGTATGAATCCTTTCTAATCTACTGTGCTCACACAAAACCTCTACTTTTTGTATATATTTTAGTGTTTAATATATATTGTGTATATTGTAGTTTATGTATGTTTATGTATATAAAGTGTTTTAACATTAGGTAGCATCGAGCTACTGGGTGTTTATGGCCCTACTGGGGCCATGGTGGATTACTGTATTAACATCCCATCTCACAGGAAAAAAGTTCACATTTACCTTATGTGTAGCATCTTCTATATGATGGTACATATAGAACTCCAACAGAGGACCATTATACTCAAAACTGTTCATAATAACAGACTTTTTAACATTATGCAGTTAGGATTAACGTTTGCATTGCATGGTTTGATTTTGCACATTATAACTGTGAGACTTTTGCAATGTGAAGTTTTTGCACCTGAGTAAACCGTTCATGCACACACGGAGCAAATCAAGCAGGGGGCATGGCTCAGGTAACCACAGAGTAAAAGTTTGGATATACCGTACATGGATATACATTTCTTGCTTGTGACAGGACATTAATATTCAATGTATAGAAGTTGCTACAAGTAAGGTAAATGTAAATACTGTAAAATGTTAATATATCTTACATGAACATAAAAATTATACAGCATAGAATACACAAGACAATAAAAAAAAATCTGTAAATGTGCATATGAACTGGTTCTCTCCCCCTGTAAATTACATTACTTATATTATTATTTTGGATATGTTTTTCAAAACCAAAGTTATTAAATAAAATGTGAAACTAAATAAACGGCGGCCCACATCCCTGTTTGTGTCATGTAAAGCGAGTGGAGATGAATGCAAATGCATTATAAGCATTTATTAATTTATTTATTAATTATTTATTAAAGAAAAGCCTGAAACGTGAAGGCAAGATCAATGGCAAAAAAAGGAATAGGTCAGGCAATGAACAAACAGAACAAACTAGGCTAGGCAAAACATGTTAATCAGTAAACTGGCAGAAGTCAAGAACCACAGTAGCAAACATGGAAACAAAAGGCTTGGTAAAGTTAGGAAACAAAAACACTAAACAATACTTCGCACAGAACGAAGACATACACGGGTTTAATACCCAAACTAATAAAAGGGTAAACGGAAACAGGTGTAAGCAATAAGGACACATGAAGGAGACATCCAATGACAAGACATGGGTGGAGACGGGACATAAACCACAACCAAACCCACGTGGCAAAATAAACAAAACGTGACAACATGGGAGCATGAGGGGAAAATCCCTGAAAGGGCGCTTCTCCCAGAGTGCCTTCAAAATTCTCCCCCCACCGGTGGAAGGAAGCAGGAAGCAGGAAGCAGCCTATGAGTCTGTGGCAGGCTCGCTGAGGTCTGGTGGCCAGGCTAAGACAGGCTCTCTGGGGTCAGGTGATGGGGCTGTGACAGGCTTGCTGGGGTCAGGTGACGGGAACAAGGCTTGGGACGCTGCCTCGTCAGTCTCAAGCATGAGCAGGAACAGGTCTAGGGAGGCAGGAACTTGCGAGGCCACACTGTCAGCCTCAGGCAGGAGCTGGACTTTGGAGGCTGCCTAGCCAGCTTCTGGCTTGAGCTGGACATGGGAGTCTGCATTGTTGGCCTCAAACAGGAAGAGAACTTGGGAGGCCGTGCCGTTGGCCTCAGACAGGAGCTGGACTTGTGAGGCTGTCTTGTTAGCCTCAGGCATGAGTAGGTCCTAGAAGGTTGCCCCATCAGCATTAGGCTTGAGCAGGACTTGGGGACCCACTTCGCCAGTCTCATGCAGGTGCTTTACTTGGAAGACCACATCATCAGCCTCTAGCGTGATGAACTAAAGAGGCTGACCTGTCAGCCTCAGGAGGGAGCTATGCAATGGAGGATGTGCCATTGGCCTCTAGCTGGAGCTTGGGTGAGAAGGCTGCCCTGTCAGCCTCTGGAGGGAGCTCTGCAGGTGAGGCCACCCCGTTGGCCTCTGGCTGGAGCTTGGGTGAGAAGACCACCCTGTCGGCCTCTGGTGGGAGTTCTGGAGGAGAGGCCACCCCATTGGCCTCTGGCTGGAGCTTAGGTGAGAAGGCCCCCCTGTCGGCCTCTGGCTGGAGCTTGGGTGAGGAGGCCACTGTGTCTGCCTCTGGAGGGAGTTTGGCAGGGGAGGCCACCTCACCAGCCTCTTCTTTGTCTCCAGACCTCTTCTCCATGTAGAAGCTTGTGAACGGCCAAGTGGGCTCGACCATTAGGCTGGCCCTTCCCAAAAAAATTTCAAGGTCAGTTTGGGACACCCGGACACCTTACTTAATAAGCCGACAAACTCAGCTACAAACTACATACATTGGTAAGGCCTCTAGTTCCACCCTCTGGCAGGCTAGGCCAGCGAGCTGGGACAACAAGAACCCCAGCCACTGCTTCGCGTCAGGCTTGGGGTCCACCAGGCTCTCAAAATATAATTGGCAGCAGCAGGTAGCATTCTGGGTAAACTGCAAAGCCATCGACCGTTCCGGGGGGTATTTGAAAGTCCCTTGAGAAAAATGGATCGGATCGAGTGCCAGCATGGTCATCCTGGTTCTACACCCTTCTCACCTTCCTGCTGCATCCCTGGTGAAGTATTCTGTCATGTAATGTGAGTGGAGAAGGATGCAAGTATAAGCATTTATTAAAGAGAGGCAGGCAGACAAATCCATAACGTGAAGGCAAGATCAATATCAAAAAACAGGTGTAGGTCAGGCAATGAACAAACAGAACAAACTCGGCAAGGCAAAACACGTGAATTGGGAAACTGGCAAGAACCACAGTAGCAAACAGAAACAAAAATCTTGGTAAAAATAGGTGGCAAAACACTAAACAATACTTCACACAGAAAAAAATATATACAAGGGTTTAAATATCCAAACTAATCAAAGAGCAAACAGAAACAGGTGTGAGCAATAAGGTCACATGAGGGAGACAACCAATTACAAGACAGGGGTGGAGACAGGACATAAACCAAAATAAAACATGTGGCAAAGGAAACAAAACATGGCAATATGGCACGAGAGGGAAATCCCTGACAGTTTGTAAAATATGCCCCTAGCAATAGCACGTAACAGCCACTTGATGTATAGTTACACCCGCAATAAGCCACCTGTAGAACTGTTTAGATTTAGATGTATGCGATAGGAGGTTGTTTTTTGTTTTGTTTTGTTTTTTTGTGATACTGCTTTTTTTATTTTTGAAAGGAAGGCAAATCCTGCCTTTTTCCTCCTATATATGAGTGCCAATAAAACATGTATGAAAAACATGTACACAAAATTAGTGTATTTACTGTGTATTTAGTGTATTTATATTGTTATGTACACTGTTAGTTCCAGGAATGGTCATTTAGTAAAATATGCACAAAATAGGGTTGTGGCCAGGCTGGAGTTTAAGTGTTCAACAGCTCATAATGCATCACCATATGTATTCCATAGGTCAGCAAGGGGGTGCTGGGCCCAGACTTGTGGGTCAGAGCTACAAGCTGAAATAGTATCAGTGGTGAAACACCATATGGCCCACACCTGCTGTTAGACAATACCAACACACAAAAAATGGTGTATCCTGTTAGGTGCTTATTTTACAAATGATATCTGAGTCTTTGGGAGGAATTAATTTGTAATAAGAATGACCTCTGTGTTTATTGCCAATAAAGCATGTAGCCTCCTCAGGGCTGAAAGGTGGAAATGGGTTTTGGGTTGAGTTGGCAAAAAGTGTGATGTTATTTTGCATCTGGCTAAACAAGGCTAAAGAAGCTGAAACCACCAATTCTTTAAGAAATACAGAAACAGACATTCAGGGGCAGCTCTTATCAATGGGCTAGCAGGGCTAAGCCTCACATGTCTTTCAAAAAGAATTCTGTATATTTAGTGTATTTATTTAGTTTTTTGAGAAAGTGAGTGCAACAGCGCCACCAACAGTCATAAGAAAAACACACCAAATAATATGAAGCACCGCTGTAGGCTAACTGTAATGAGCCCAGCAGTACAGCCTACCGGTGACAGTTGTGTCAGGTTATTACATAGAGTGACATGACCCCATTTGGGCTAATATATTCTAGCACATTTCAGTGATGCGTCCAAGGATACTTCATCAGTAGTCATGTTATGGATGAAGTTGTGGGTGTAATGAACTTGAACAAAGTTGATTATTTACTCTATCATAATTTTATTAATTTTATTTATCAAAATTATAATTATGTATATATAATTATATGATTAGACAATGTGTGTTTAATCTAGTATACAGAAGTATATACACACAAATGTGGCCAGTGGAGCATTATGGACTTGAAACACTAAAAATATCACTTTCAAGCGCACACTGACAATCAGCTGCTTGAAAGGCAAGTTATAACACTATAAAAGCACAAAACGCATTCGCTGTCCTTTTTATTTTGTAATGAAAAAAGGCCATATCAGCTTGATTCATTAATTAAAGCCAGCCATTCAAACAATTCAGAGCTTTAAACAGATTGAGTTTACATACCTGTCCAGGACCAACATCACTAATTCTGCATCCAGCTTCATCCCATTCACCAGTAATAAATTACTCCAACCACTGCCAGTGTTTATTATGGTTTTACAGTGTTTCTTTTCATTATGTTTTGTTTATTTCTAACCACAAAGTGATGTTTCTTTTTTGTCACAGGAGAATTATAATGAAATATAAAATGACTAGTGGCCAATCCAAACACAGACAAGCATTCCAGACTGGAAGGCAGTTTTTCAACAGGTTTTTTCAGCCACATAATACAATGATAAGGCCATGGCTTAAACCATTATTTTAATCAAAAATAAACAAGGATAAAGAGACCTTAAGTGTTCTTTGCTATGTTACAACTGAGACAATGACAAGTAATAACAAGAACTTACACAGATTTTGGGCCGTCTTGGCATCCAGGATTCTCAACTCTTTTGCTTTTTTCTTAAATTGTGTCATTCTGTTATCCGTTTCCTCCACGTCCTTTTTCACTGTGAGAAAAAGAAAAGACAGAAAAGAATTACTGGTATTGTCATAAGCCTTTGTTTCAGGATGAGTCATCCTTTTATGTAGTTTAGAGGGGAAACAGAGCATGATTCTGAAGCATGATGCTGAACCATTCTGTTGGCAACAATACATGCCCATGCCATTACACTTCCTCCACCATGTATGATAGATGATTTAGTATGCTTTGGATCATGAGCCTTTCCTTTCTTTCTCCATACTCTTCTCTTCCCATCATTCTGGTACAAGCAAATCTTGGTTTCATCTGTCCAAAGAATCTTTTGCAGAACTGGACAGTCTTTTTTTTTTTTTTTTTTTTTTTTAATTAGATGTTTGCATCTTGAGGTAAACCCTCTGTATTTAGATTTATGAAGCTGTCTCTTAATTGTAAACTTAATGACTTAATGATAATGATATGCCTAGATAATGATTTGGCTAGATGTTGTGAACTGGTTTTTATTCACCAATAATAATTTATATTTATTCTGCGAACATCCATTTTAGTTGTCTTCCATGCCTTTTGGTGTTGATGAGCTTGCCAGTGCATTCCTTCTTTTTAAGAATGTAACAAATTGTTGATTTGGCTACTCCTAAAGTTTCTGTTATGTCTCTGATATGTCTGTTTTGTTTTTTCAGTCTAATGATGGCCTCCTTCACTTGCATTGTCACCTCTTTGGACTGCATATTGAGAGTTCCAATGAACAGCTACAAAATGCAAATTCAACATTTGGAATCATATCCACACAATTTATCTCCTTAATTTGTTAAATTGAAATAATGAGGAAACAGGCCACATCTCTTTGCTTATCAGTCAATTGTCCAATTACTTTTGAGCCTGTGAAAATGGAGTAACTATGTAAAAAATGGCTGTAATTCCTAAACATTTACTGCAATATGTTTGTTAAGCCCACTGAATTAAAGCTGAAAGTCTGCACTTCAATCACATCCCGTTTGCTTCATTTCAAATCCGTTGTGGTGGTGTAGAGAGGCAAAATTATGAAAACTGTGTCACTGTCCAAATACTTATGGACCCAACTGTATTTCTAATTACATTTACACATTCTCTGCATGTGAGTTTGGGTCACAATGCACAATGCAAAGTACAATGCTAAATAAATGGCGGTGCATGTCCATGTTATATACACTCACCATCCACTTTAATAGGAAACCTGTACACCTGCTCATTTATGCAGTTATTCAAATCAGCCTATTGTGTAGCAGCAGCACAATGCATAAAATCATGCAGGTATAGGTCAAGAGCTTCAGATAATGTTTACATTAAATATCACAATGGGGGGAAAAAGTGTGATCTCTATGATTTTAACCATGGCATGGTTTTTGGTGCCAGATGAGATGAGGTTTAAGTATTTCAGAAACTGCTAATCTCCAGGGAATTTCTCACACAACAGTCTCTAGAATTTACACAGAATTGTGCAAAAAACAAAAAACATCCTGTGTGCAGAGGTTCTGCAGGCTGAAACACCTTGTTGATGAGAGAGATCTGAGGAGAATGACCAGACTGGTCTGAGCTGACAGGAAGTCTATAATAACTGAAATAAGCATTCTTTACAACTGTGGTGAGCAGAAAAGCATCTCAGAATGCATATCAAACCTTGAGGTGGATAGGCTACAGCAACAAAAGACCACATCTGAGGCTATCATGAGCACGGATTCACCGAAAACTGGATAGTTGAAGACTGGAAAAACACCAGGTAATTTTTTTTCCCCTAATATTCAACTGTCCAGTTTCGATTAGCTTGTGCCCATTACAGCCTCATATTCCTGTTCCTGGCTGACAAGAGTGGAATTCAATGTGGTCTTCTGCTGTTTCAGCCCAACCACTTCAGGGTTTGATGTTTCGTGCATGCTGAGATGCTTTTCTGCACACCAAGGTTGTAAAGAGTGCTTATTTGAATTACTACATCCTTCCTGGCTGCCTGAAACAATCTGGTCATTTTCCTCTTATAAAAAAGGCGTTTACACCAACTGAACTGTCATTCACTCAATGTTTTCTTTTTTTTTTCGCACCTTTCTGTGTAAACGCTAGAGACTGCTGTGTGTGAAAATCCCAGGAGATCAGTAGTTTCTGAAATACTCATACCAGCCCATCTGATACCAACAACCATGCCAGTTAAAGTCACTGAGATCAGACTTTTTCCACATTCTGATGTTTGATGCATACATTAACCTGTGACCTGTATCTGCATGATTATATGCATTGTTCTGCTGCCACAAGAATGGCTGATTGGATGACTGCATAAATGCCCAGGTGTTCCTATTAAAGTGGATGGGGCACAATAGTACATAACAGCCACCTGATGCATCAATATGCCCGTAATAATCCACCTGCAGAGTCCTGTACAATTTTACCTATGTGATGAGAGGTTGTGTCGTGGTTGTTTTTTTTTTTTTGCAGTACGAACAAATTTGTTGTGTTGAACCAAACATTTTCCCCTTATGTATGAGCAACAACAAAACGTGTGTATCTACGAAAAAATTGTGTATTTCGTTCAGGTGACAAATTCTGGGAATGGTCTTATAGTATGTATGAATTAGTGCTGTGACCAGGCTGGTCTCGGCATGATGCTTTCAATACATTTTTCAGCTTCTCAACTGTCTCTGGATCAACAAAGCCCCACCACTCCAGAAGGAAAAGGCAGGCCTTGGTTCATTCATTCATTCATTCATTCATTTAATTTAATTTAATTTAATTTAATTTAATTTAATTTAATTTAATTTAATTTAATTTAATTTAATTTAATTTAAT
>CM074980.1:11692191-11720716 GCA_037576825.1 Pangasius krempfi
AGAGAGAGATGGAGAGAGAGGAAGAGATTGTTAGGTAAGCTTTTGTCCTCTAATGGTTAAGGACAATGTACTTTGCAGGAAGAGTGCAAGCAGGGACTCCGGCAAGACTACAATGACACCTTAATTACCTGTTTAGAGGTGTCACTGTCAGATTCCTTGGCCCATTACAGGCAAACCGTTTGGAGTAATCAAAATTCTTTTGTTAAATTTTATGAGGATTACTCTGAAGATGACGTGTGCCAAATTTGGTGATGACAGGACAAAATTTGTAGGAGAAGTAGCTAAAAAACAAACATTTTTTTGACAAAATCTAAGATGGCGGAAAATCTAATTGGGCAGAAATGGACGTCATAGGGAGCACTGAACATGTCTCGACCCAGGGAACTTTTTAAGTTTTGGACACATTGTTCAAAAGTTATGACCATAAACGTACTTCCAAATTAGGCCAAAATTTGACCAGATGGTACTGCTGGAGCGCTGGCAGTACTTAGCCCAAATTTGGTCAGAATGTTCCTTAGACCCTCTTTTTACCCTCTTTTTAAACTTTTTACCAGTCAGTTCTATGGGCTGCCATAGACACCCTAGCCAGAAGAAGAAGAAAAGGGAGAATAACAATAGGGTGCCTACGCACCTTCGGTGCTTGGCCTCATAATAATAATAATAATAATAATAATAATAATAATCATCATCATCATCATAATAAATAATCATAGCATGTTTGACAAGAATTATTCATACATAGGTCTTATTAATGTCATCATAATGAACTGTATTACTGCTGTGCTGACCGCAATTTGTAGTGGAGGAAAAAGGGGTGTTCATACCTCCACAAATTCTCATCTGTGGGAAATTAGAGGAAAAGAAAGGAAACTATTCCCAGTCTGTGTGTTCTCTTTGTGATCACATTCTAATGATCAATGTCATGACCCTCAGTCAGATTTCCTGATGAGCAGCAGCCATCATTCAGACCAGTCAGCTTCATAATGTTTCATCTCTGATAGCATTTTTTGCATCTTTTTCCTGTTGTTGTTGTTGTAGTTTTGTGTGCATGCACCTTTGTGTGTGTGTGTGTATGTGTGAGAGTCTGTCTCTCTGTCTACCATGTGGTAAGCATACTGTACGAGGATGGTGTAAATTATGGCCTCAAAAGTGAGAAAAAAATTGCCACTAATACAGGAGATAGAATTAATTATCAGCAACAGAATGTAAACAATGTGTTCAGTATAACCACTGTGTCCATATCTTGTCATACTGCAGAAGAATTTTTCCCCCTCATTTGTACCCAGAGTGTGTTTCTTGTCTAGACATCTGGGCAGTAGAGGGCAATCATACATCAGCGATGGCTCCAACTGAACTTCTGTTTGGAACAGCTGTGTGTGAAGGGAAAAACATTCTTGGTTCATACGACTTTTTTTGTACTTTAGCCACAGACTTTCAGCATAATATAATTTCCCCAGTGTTAATGTAAACATCACATAGTGAGCGATTAATGTGTCATGAGAGCCACAGTTGAACAGTTTAAAAATATCTATAAAGTTGATGAAAATCAATAAGACTTTTTTGAAAAATATTAATATTCTAAATCTTACATTCAAGAAAGTGTATTTTAGTGCTGAGGGCAATCTGGTGTATATCTGGTAAAAGCTTCTGTCAGGACTTTGTCATGCACCCCTGTTCCAGTGAAGGGAAATTGAAATGCTACATAGAAAGACATCCTATACAATTGTGTGCTTCCAGTTTTGAGACAGCAGTTTAGGTAAGGCTGACGTGTGTGTGTGTGATGGTCAGGTGTCCACAAACCTTTGAATATATATTATATATGAGATTTCACTCTGATTATACTATGCTCAAATTTAGACAAACTGATGAAGTAGTAGATCATGGTGATGGGAGCATGGGGTCAGAGACTTATCCTATTAATTACATTGAAACATTAAAACTTTGTGCACCATGCTTAATCTTTACTATATTAAATGAAATCCCCCCCCCCCCCTTTTTTTGGCGAATTTTACTACGTCATATACTGACAAACTGTCCCCTCTGAAAGTATTAGAATGGCAAGGCCAATTCTTTTGTTTTTGCTATACACTGAAGACATTTGGGTTTAGGATCAGAAGATGAATGTGAGACAATAGGTCAGAATTTCAACCTTAATTTCCAGATATTTATATCTAGATGTGTTAAACAACTTAGAAGATGGCACCTTTCGTGGCACCCCCCCCCCCCCCCACTTTTTAGGTGAGCAAAAGTATAGGAAAGGATAGTCTTAAAGTAAATTAAAGTAAATAACACTTAAATAGTAAATAACTAAATTAAAGTAAATAACACTAATAACACTTAATATTTGCATATCCTTTGTTTGCAGTAACTGCATCAACCCGGCGACCCACTGAAATCACGAACCTGTTGCATTCTTCATTGTGATGCTTTTCCAGGCTTGTATCGTAACTTCTTTCAGTTGTTGTTTGTTTTGGGGATTTCTTAGTTCAGTCTCCTATTCAGTAGGTGAAATACATGCTCAATTGGGTTAAGGTCTGGTGATTGACTGGGCCAGTCTTAAACCTTCCACTTTCTACCCTCATGAAGTCCTTTGTTGTGCTGGTAATCCATTTTGGATCATGGTCTTGCTGCAGGATGAAGTCCTTCCCTTTTTGTAAATTAGCAGACAGAATTTTGCTGTAGACTTCAGAATACATTCTGCTGATACCATCATTAGTTATATCATCAGTGTATTATGTATCATCAAAATTAATGAGTCCATTCCAGAAACAGCCATGCAAGCCCAGGCCATGACACTACCTTCACTGTTCTTGACTGATGAGCTTGTATGTTTTGGATCATGAGCAGTTATTTCTTTCTTGATATATTGGCTTTCCATCACTTTAATGGAGGTTAATGTTGGTTCCAGAACTGTTGTGGCCCATCTCTGTATGTCTTTTCAAATTCCAATCTGGCCTTCTGATTCCTACAACTGATGAGTGGTTTGCATTTTGTAGTATGGCCTCTATATTTCTGCTCTTGAAGTCTCTGAACAGTAGATTGTGATGCCTTCAACCCTGCCTTGTGGAGGCTGTTGATGTCACTGACTGTTACTTTTGGGTTTTTCTTCACAGCTCGCACAATGTTTTTGTCATCAACTGCTGTTGTTTCGCTTGGCCAACCTGTTCAATGTCTGGTTGTTAGTGCACCAGTGGTTTCTTTCTTTTTCAGAACATTCCAAATATTTTTTTGGGCTGTGCTCAATGCACGTGCAATGGCTATGATCGATTTTCCCTCTTTACTCAGTTTGCTTTTCTGACATAGACAGCTCTCCTATCTTCATGTTGGTTTATCCTTTTTAACAACAAATGCAGACTTCACAGGTGAGACCCAGGGCTCAAACCAAGAATAGTCATTCAGAACTGTTAATTGTTTAAATGATCAGTCTAATAGGCCACACCTGGGCAACAAGAAACCTGTCAGTCACATGTTCTGATATTTTTGATCACTTGAAAATTGGGTGGGTTAAAACAACTCAACAAAATTCATGGAAGGACAAAATGTGTAAGACTAGTTAGCAGAAATAGGTTTTGCATATTATGGAAATTATAATACATTTGAGAGGGGGTGATTATATTCTATGACTTCTGCAAAGAATCAAGGTCAATAAAACATTTAACCGTACACCTTATTTTCTAAGAGAAATCCTTGTTTTTTGGGCAAAAACAAGAATAGTGCTAGAATGCCTATCAAAAAGTCATTTACAGATTAGCACATAGATGCAGCTTACCAAATTTCATCTTGATCAGACTCATAGCTGTTGAAAAATATTTATCAACCCTTAGCTCTACCTCTGTGTATGACCATGCCCCAAACTTTGCACATGACCTCATAATCTTGTCCTGTATAGGGCTTTCCAGTTTGTGTGAATGCTCACAAGCAGTTATGGGTTACAGCTGTATGAGTAGCCTCACATGAATTGATTGGTATTGTTATTTTTTAAAATTTCAATATGATTCAAACAGCTTTTAATAAGGACAATTCCTTGAGTAGTCTGATACCAATTAAGATAGACCAAAAATCTTTGGACAAGGCAAAATTAAGTTTTTTAAAAGAACTTATAATGGGAAGAAGAAGAAGAGGAATTTAGATAATAAAAATCTAGGAAAAACAACAACTAGGGGTATGTAAGGGGGTGGGCATGCATGTGGGGGCACAGTATGTTCATGATCTTCACAGCCTGAGGGAAAAAGCTTTACGGTGCTCCTGAACCCTTTCCTAGATGGCAGGAGGGGAAACAGACTGTGAGAGAGGTGGGAGGCGTGTTTAATGATGCTGTAGGCTCTGCAGGCACGGCACTGGTTGTAGATCACCAGCAAAGAGGGGAGGGGCACCATTGATCTTTCCTGATGTCTTCCTTATCCTCTTCAGTTGTGTCTGTTCAGAAGCTTTGCAGTTTCAGAACCAGGCAGTGATGCAGTAGGTCTCAATGATGCCCCTGTAGAAAGAGGTGAGGGCTGGAGTGGGAAACTACTGGGAAGCCACTGCTGTGCCTTCTTGACAATTGGCCATTATGTTATCATTATCAAAAACATGTTGAGATTTGGAAGCACTGTTTGTGAGGAGTGCTTTGCCTCTGCGGATTGGTGTTTGCAGCTATATTTATTTTTCTTCTTATAATTAATTTTTTCTTTGCTAAAATAAATCATGCAGCCAAAACCATGAAGAGGATTGACATGAAATTTCATGAAATGAAATTTGCACACATTTGGTAGCACTGTGACACAATGGTTAACATTTTGGGCCTTATTTCATGACCCATAGGTTTAACAGTCAAAACTATTTTTTCCTCATATTCCCTCACTTCAGTTGCATTCATCTGGGCCATAAACATTAATTAGTACCATAATGAATTTCTGCTAATTTGCATAATATGGGAAACCTACTTTTGTGAACTAGTCCTAGGATATTTGGGCAATTTTGGGACTGTGTCTGTGTACTATGCTTTAATTGTTTTTCCTAATGATGTCTGGTTACTGAACAAAAATGGTCACCATCTACTGGCCCATATCTGCATGATTTTATGCATTGCACTGCTGCCATGCGACTGGCTGGTTAGATAATTGAATGAGTAGCTCTACATAAATAAAATAAAGTGTTCGATGAGTGTATATTTAGGGGTTCAGGTTCAAGCAAAAAGTGCTGCAACCCTTTTGTTTTTGTTTGAGTTTTTCTTATTATTAGGGGCTAAGAACTTATTCTTTTTTTTCTCCTGCTTCCTTGGGTTCTCTCAAGATCCATCTAGCCACACCCACATAATATGCAAAATCAATTCTAGTGGGATGGAGCCTAATTTACTGGAACAGCTGTTATTCATAAATGCTTGCATGTATGTGCACGAAACATGAAAGGCTTGTTCATGACTGGATTCTGTGGTACTGTGCAGAATTTGGAGTGTGGTCATACACAGGGGGCCAAGTTAAGTTCAGATAACTGTTTCTAAGTTACCTCACTCGAGATGAAATTTGGTGAACTACCTCCTTGTGATAATGACCTGGTTGCTTAAAAACATAGCCAACATGAGTCAATTAGTTTAAACGGTCATTTGAGAGGGTTAACAATGAGCTATCATCACAAAACATGAATAGTAGGTACCTCTAGGACTGCTTGTAAGTGATGCAACATAATTCAAATTTGCCATTATGGGGCACTATGCGTGTTTATGCATTTTAAGAACAAGCATATCTCTTGTAAAATAAGGTGTGCAGTCAAATTTCTTTCACTGAAACCATACAAAAATTGTCTTTTGGACTATTTACCCACCCACTCAAATATTATCTGCAGAAACAGAATGAACAGGCAACAACACTACAACAATTTACAATACCGATTTCCTTTTGAAACTGTAGGACAGTGTACCTAAGATATGTATGTGTGTGTAGAAAGGATCTTACTGAAGAGCTCCATGACTTTAAACTTGGCACTGTCATAGGATGCCACCTTTTCCACATGTCACTTTGTGAAATTTCTGCCCTCCTAGATCTATTATTAGCGATTATTGTGAAATGTAAGTGTTTAGGAGCTACAACAGTTCAGCCATGAGGTGGTAGACTACACATACTGTCAGAGTGGTGTTGCCAATTGCTGAAGCATGTAGTGCATAAAAAATCCTCTATCCTCTGTTGCATTGCTCATTACTGAGTTCCAAACTCCTCTAGAAGCAACATCAGCACAAGAACTGTGCATCAGAAGCTTCGTGAAATGAGCAGGTGCACACAAGCCTAACTTCACTATGCACAATGCCAAGCATCAGATGGAGTGGTGTAAAGCATGCCACCACTGGATTCTGGTGAATGTGTTCTCAGTTGTGTTGAATCACACTTTAGGGAGTGTTGCAGGCTGGGGCAAGTGGCTCCATTAGAGAGGCCAGTTAACTTCTACCTTATTGTTTGCCATCTTATTCAGTGCATTGTGGGCATTAAGAGGCAATAGTCAATGTTCTATATCATTCAAAATTTTTATTTAGTTTTGGTTTTCAGTTACATTTTCACTATATTCTGTGTTCTACACTTTGTCATGTTTTATACAAACAGATCAACAAATGATCACCATTCAAGGCCCTTGCTCTTATTATTTATTCAGTCTTTTTCAGTTTTATATTGAAATTCTGTTAAACCAACTGTATTATATGCTTTCTTTCAAACAGTTCAGCAAATTCATCCAGGTTTGATGACTTTGCCCTCCCTGAGTCAATACTTAGTACACCCATATTGCTTAGTTTTTCATCTGCCATAGTGGACTTGAGACAAGACGTAGTACTAAAGAATGATGTCAGCCCTATAATACTAGAGGGTCTTGGCATACCATTCTGTATTTTTTTTTGTAAAATTCTCCTGAACTGATGTATTTCATGTCCTAAGTCCTCAATTTGTGAGTCATACATTCTAGCAAATGAAAACAGAGCTTCTTTGAGAAACACATCACTTGGGGTTCAGGGTTTGGTTGCCATTCATTATGTCACAGTTTATGCTGGAGAACCGCTGTTAATCTGTTAAGCTCATTGAGCATCTTGTCTAAAAGAGGGCAGAAAAAGAACAATAGTTTTTCTTCAATAGCTTCTTTCCCAGGAATGTGGGAAAACATTTTGCATTGGGGTGCTGGAACTTTAGAGCTATGACATCCCACCAGAATGCTAGTCAAAAATGTGTCTTTTATGAGAGATTGTGTTCATTACAATAACTGTGGAATAAGTCAAGTGTCTTTATAAAATGGCAATAAAGCCACTTGACTTGACTTATTCCACAGTACGGTTGATTTCTCAAGCCAGAATGTGTTGTTTTGTTTTCTGCAGCAGCACAGCTCTGAATATTTATGACTATAACATGATGATATGTTTATAATAATGTGCTTATTGTAATATGTTACCATTCACTTGTAGACCAGATGCTCCATAAAATCTAAGCCTTGTAATGTAACAAAGAAAAGTATATAATCAATAATATGGAGAAGTTTTCTGACATTTATTTCTGAGACATTTATTTAACATTTATTTCTGAGACATTTATTTAACAGTGCTTTATAACAGTCAGTAAGTTTCCCAACACGGGAGTTAGTTCCTGTTATTACAGAGGTTCCCTCACTAGCCTCGTTTTCAGGTTGTTGGGTTGTCTGTCTGTCCTTTCATCCATTTGTCCATCCATATGTCTGCCCATCAGTCTTAAGAACTAGTGGTTGAATTTTTGTAGGATTTACCTAGAATTATCATTGCAACCAGCAGAAGAACTGATTGATTTTGGAATTGATCCAAAGATGGTCATGGTCACAGCAAAGTCAAATGTCTGAAACAGATTTTCTTCAATAGCTTCTTTCCTTTTTGTCATATAGTGATGTTGCTTTCAAGTTAATGTTCAGGAAATCAATGCCCATTTTCATACAACATATACTCCTTCACCCTGCATAAAAAACATAGACTTCTGTTAGCGTTTACTGATCAATCAAGCTTTACAACAGTATTTTGGCAGTGCTTGTTCACTGAGAACCAATATAGCTTTGGGAGGGGAAAAAAAGGGAAAAAATACCTCTCGCATTTAAGGATTAACTATTATTACAGGAAGACAGAACTGGAAGAAAAAAGCACCTTTATATGCTTATCTTATGTATTTATCTTGTTACCTGCTCAAAACAAAGAACTGCATTGTGAATTATTTTATAATGATGCAAAATTCCTATCCATCTTGTCCACTGGCTAAGTGGAGTAGTACTGCACTGTCTATTGTCTGATGTCCTGACCACTGTGTAATCATTATTATTGCATCTGTTGCTGTTATTATTGCACCTGTTTGTTGCACTGTTTGTCATTACATCAAGACATACAGTACAGCAAACAATAAACCATGGAATACTGTTTAATGTTACACACCAGCACCAATCCAAAGCTAATTCCTGAGAATACACCTCAAAGGCAATACAGTTATTCTGATTCTGAGAGGGGAACCACACCATACACTCCCACTTTGATGTGCCAGCATCTGCCAGAGCAAGCCAGGTATGCTGTGGCCCTGTGGCACACCATATATCTGAATTGTTTTCATTATTCAGAGGACTATGTTGAAATTTTAATGCTTTGACCTAGATTCAGAATCAGGATGCTGCACCCATGTGTATATGCATGCATATGATGTGTGTCTGTCTTCTCACTGTCAGCAAAGAAACTAGGATGCAGTTTTTTTGAGAAGTGGAGAAGAGATGCAAATTACTATACTATACATCTATTACATTCTCTCTCAATCTGTCTCTTAATTATTGCCATTTGTACAGGTACATAGGAATTCTTGTGTGGAGCACTCAGCTAAAAAAAAAAAAAAATAGACCACACATTATGAATTACACAGTATGGATTATATATGTGTGTGTGTATATGTATATATATATGTATAGTGTGTGTGTGTGTATACATATATACAGTTAGGTCCAGAAGTATTTGAACAATGACAGAGTTTTTGTGATTTTGCCTTTATACACCAACACAATGGATTTGAAATAAAACAATCAAGATGTGATGGAAGTGTAGACTTTCAGCTTTATAGAGGTTTTAGAGGTTCCACAAAAATATGCCAACTCGGTACATGTTCTGAAAGGAGAAGGTTGTCGGATGGCCTCAGGAAGAGTAGAAGCAGTCTTTGAGAATGAGACAAACAGCAATTCTCTATCAGAAGCTGTTAGTGCTGCCCTTTCTTTCCTGTAACTGCCATTTCTGACTAGCCTCTAATGATACTACAGTTCTTTCAAGGCAAATACACTAATTCTTAAATTGATCCCAAAGCATTGGATTGAGGACAGACTAGCCAATCAGTACTCTGGTTCTGCCTCCTCTTGTAGGTTCACTTGCCACCATTCTAATTGCCATAGGAATTCTGGGATGCAACCTCAATCACATAATTCACAATTTATTGACTTCTCCTATCTTCTTCCTAATTTTCATATGAGTTGGCTCATTGAAATTTTGTATGAGTTTGCACTCATGAACGCATGTTTTTTAGGCAAATGCCTTTTGTCTTTTGTTGTGTTTACCCTGAAAGTACTAGTTAGGAAAAGTTAAACCACTCCAAAACAAACAGGCTATTGTGGGCCTGGTTGAGGCATAATGCTGTCCCTTTTCAGTATCTATGTTTGTGTGACAGAGCTGCAAAAAAGAAAAAAAGAAAACAACAGTGCCAGCAGGCCTGTATCAGTCCATCTATCTTCCATCCATCTATCTTTCTCACCACGCAGCCTCAAATTGACTGGCAATAACACTGACCACCCATTCAGGATAACTGTAGTGTTCATTATGGTATAGATCCATATTTTTGAATTGCCTCCTCAAGTGACCGACACTTTAACCCCTGGAAAAAAAATGGAATCACCACACTGGGAGGATATTCACCCAGGTTTTTTACTTTGTGACAAATAAACAAATCACAGATATGACACAAAACAATTTTATTTAATAGCTGAACATTCTGGCTTTGTGAAACATACTTCAAACAAATTAAATTACTTTAATTTGATGGCACATGTTTTTCCCAGATCAAATAGAACAGCACGAGACAAAAGCATCTTGGAACGTCTCTTTGGCCAATGCAGATTCATGATTCATCACTGAATATGACTTTCATCCAATCATTCACACTCCATGATTGCTTCTCTTTAGCCCACTGAAACCTTTCTTCTGTTTAGGTTTTTGTTTGGCTTTTCTATATGTAAATCCCATTTCATCCTGTTTCTGCCTATTTGTTTTTCATTTGTTTTGTTGTGCATTTTGTATTTTAAAGGTATATTGCTTTGAGTTTTCTTGCCTGACACTTTGTTTTGGTATTTGTATTAGAAATGCAAATGCAAATTACAAGGTGTTTCTATAATATTTTACTCAACATTGAGTGATTCCATTTTTTTTCCCTCTACTTGATCTGATTCTATAATTTTTACCAGGGTTTGTAATTTGGAAATGGATTAGCACTTACAAATGTAAGGTATAGGGCTGCTTTTTTAATTCCGAATTGGAAATTTTAGAAGAATATAATCAAACACTACACAGTCACCTGAGCTCAGGATCAAACCCATGACCTTAGGATCGTAAGGCTGGTATTCTTCCACTGTGCCAAGTAATTTCTATTAAGGCATTCCCTGATGTAGAGTATGTAATATGTCCGATAATGCATTTCGACATATGAAGAAATACGTTGTGATCTCAAAAAGCCAGCTTTTGTTATCGAGAGATCACAAGAAAAAAAACAAAAAAACATGGCCTTTCTGGACTTCCATAGCAAACCATGGAAGCTAAGAAATAAGGCTCAGTAACACACATATATGAAATGAGACTTTGCAATCAAACAGTAACAAATGAGGGCTTAAATAGGCAAACTAATCATTAACAGGTAACAGGTGGGTGCAATACACATATGAAAAATCAAGGGGTGGAGACAAGAACAGGAAGTGAAAACAAACAGTGTCACAATAAGAGCACAAGCTGTGCACATGGGGCAGACAAATGCATCGGGGTGGAGACAGGAACAGGAAGTGAAAACAAACAATGTCACAATAAGTGCACGGGGTGTGCAGATGGTGCAGACAAATGCATCATGCTCTGAGGGGATTTGTGGCAGCTTTCTCTGTCCAGTGCAAAAAATTACTTAGAAAGAGGAAATACCTTGAATATAATCTAATTTATCTAGTATTTTCTGTCATACTATTAGAATCAATCAAATGTAAGATTATAAAACATATTTGTAACAGTTATTACTAACTTCACTAACTTCTAACTTGAAATAGTCTTGTTCTATTAGCAGATAATTTTGCTATTCTTTAGCATTTACTTCTAGAAATAAGCAAAATTATCTGGCAATATAATAAGAAAATTTAAACCTTGAAATTAGTAAAATGTCTTAAGGTTTAAGAATCTTATATTTGGTTATCTATTATTGCAATCGTATAATAAGAAATACTAGATAGATATGGCTATATTCAAGATATTTTCGCTTGTTAAGATGTCTTTCTGAAGTGGACCTAAGGCAATGAGGGCGTGGGCTATCTCAGTCCTTTGCAGGCTCTATTCATTTAAAATAAACTGCTGGGGGATAGACATTCTGCCCTATCATCAATTAATGGCATGTTTAATGACTCACACATATATGTAGTTATACCTTATATGAATCTAATAAATAAAATGCAGTGTAATAAATCTTTACAGCAAGAAGCTATATCGTGCAGTGAGATTGCTTGGAGCATGCTAAAGATCTCTGTGTGTGTCTGTGTGTGTAATAGAGAGAAAACCAAAATTTACTCTCTCATTTTCACCCACATCAGTTCTGTCATGACAGTCCAATCCAGCTTGGCTGAGCAGATGGCCTCTGAGTTTTTTTCTCTCTTTAATCTGTCAGGAATATGTCACTCATTTATTCACCACCTGATGTATCACTCCATTTGGAGGGAAGAAGTAGTTGGATTTGAGAATGGGGACATAAATGCAGTCACCTGGGTGTCAGGGACCTCTGCTCTTACCCCAGGGCTCTTCCAATGCCTTGTTTGCCCATCTGGTCAGGGGCTTAGGTCAGAAAGAGACATGGAGTCAGCAGGGACAGCCTGGGTTCATGCTGTAGGTGACAGGACTTGGACACCCTCTCAAGGGGCAAAAAGTGAAGGGCCAGTATGCATGATGAAAAAGCTTTGGTTTTGAATCTGACTCTTCTGTTAATTCCTTCTTTTGATGCTGTGTTAAGTTTATAATCTATAATCTAGTGGTATAATTACTACTAACTACAGCTTAATGATTATGGCCAGCATGTGAATTCTTTTTGAGAGAAAATGTATGCATACTTTTTCATTTTGAAAGATACACAATACTCAGTTTGAGAATATTGAATAAGGAATTAAGCCCTTAGCCAAAGTCCCAAATTATAATCTAGTCATTTACCTTAAAACATACGGTGGATAAAAAATGTACACCCATGGTAAAACTGCAGGATTTTGTGATGTAAAAAATGAAACCAACATAAATCATGTCAGATCTTGTTCTTCCTGTAATATTATATAGCAACCAACACAATTCAAGTGAAAAACAAATAGAAATAGTTTAGGAAAGAAAAAGAATAAACTGAAATAACCTGGTTGCATAAGTGTGCCCTTAACTAATACTTTGTTGAAGTATCTTTTACCTATAGTACATAGCACATCTTGATTTGGCGATTTTATTCTAGTCGTCCTTGCAAAAATGCTCCAGAGCGATCAAATTGTGAGGGGGTCTCTTCAATTGATTCCACAGGTTTTCAATAGGATTTAGATCTGTGCTCTGACTGGGCCATTCCAAGACATTGATCTTCTTCTTCTTCTTCTAAAACCATTACTTTGTTGGCTTGGATTTGTGCTTTGAGTTGTTATTGTGTTATTGATTATTATTTCATCTTCACCTGTCTAAAAGAGGGCTGCCTGTTTTGTGCCAAAATAAATTGGTATTTAGAGCTATCCATGATTGCCTATCTCTTGACTAGAGCCCCAGTCCCATTTGAAATGAAGCAGCCCCATAGTATGATCCTGCCACCATCGTGCTTCACTCTGGGTACGATGTTCTTTGGGTACGTCTTGTTTTTGTGCCAGACATATCTTTTAGAATTATGCCTAAACTGATCTACCTTGGTGTCATCTGACCATAACAGACTATGCCACATGGTTTGGGGTGATTTATTCAGGCTTTTGAAGGATACACAATACTCACCGAGAATACTGCAATTAAGCAGTTGAATTAAGCAAGTAACCCCTTAGCCCAAGTCCCAAATTGCAATCTAGTCATTCACCTCAAAACATACAGTGGATATAAAGTCTAAACCCCCAGGTTTCACCAGGGACCCCTGGTTGGCTGTCATTTGTGTCAGTTGTATGACTGATAAGTAAGAAATTGCCTAATTACACCGTGAGAAAGCAGGAATACAAGCAAAGAAAAATGTGTCTACATACTGACATTGATCTGCTTTACACACATAATGAGATTTTAAATAATTTCAGGCAATCTATAATATATTATTCCAAATGTGGATATAGCCCTACTTAACACTGCCTGTTACCAGTGTGTCAGGAGAGCGCTTTTTTTGTAAACTGCCTTTAATTAAAAAAAAAAAAAAAAAAAAAAAAAATGCTTGCGGTCTGCTGTTGGACAGAAGAGACTTGGCCGCCTGACGTGCATGTCCCTGGAATGTGTTGTGGTTAGAAATATGGATTATCAAAGATGCTGACTCTCCTAAGGCCAGGAAGAAGAGCATCTAATGGTAAGCTGCTCTAAAGCACATCTGTCAAACACAAGACCCCTTGTTTCATTCAGGTCGTGTGAGCTATAAAAAAATATATCAAATACGATAGTAATTTGATATTAAAATATTTGCTATTAAAAATATCAAAGATGATAGTACACTAAGACTGAACGTTTTCATACTGTTTAGCATTCACAGCAGATCAGCACCTGCAGATATCGCCTGCATTATCACCTGGACACGCCACTGTACAGCACTGTTCTATCTCACAACGTTGAAACTCGAGTTGAAATAAACACCTATCTGCTGTGCCTGATGTGAGTCAGACCCTCGTGCCAGTGCCAGCAAAAACAGCTTGCAATCACTGTAGTGTCCCTAAATGCATAAATAATTCAACATAGCCCCAGGGCCCTGTGTGATCTTAATCCGGGCCTGTCAATTTTGGGCGGACATCCTTTTCTTGGTAATATCACTATGGTGTCCCATTTTCTCCAGTTGTTGATGATGGCCTTCAGTGTTCCATGGTACATCTAATGTTTTGTAATCATTTGTACCCCTTTCCTGATTGATACTTTTCAACAATGAGGTCCTGTACATGATTTGTAAGCTCATTTGTGGATCAAAAGAGAGCACTGCAAACACAAATTTATCAGTGTTGCATTGTATCAATATTCTAAACTTGTGACCTTTTCAAAGGTGGAGAACAGGGCTGTTGAAAACATACATAATAGTTTTGCTTATCTCACATGCTACTGGACAAATACTGGTTCTTAATTGTTACATCAAATCCTGTCATTATACAGGTTGGAGGCATTTATCTTTGGATAATGCTTCCTTGGCAGACTTATTATGTATTATTGTGATTATTTGTAAGACTTTAGAGTTTGCAAGGTCATTCAACAAATACTAGAAGAGCATTCACCAAATCAGACCCAGGGTCTGAGCTGTAGAAGAAACAAATCTTTGTTTTATTGATATTGCAAAGAAAATAATATTCCCTAGCCAGAGCAAACACATTTTAGCTTCTCAGCCTGTTAATATACAGACATGGTGCAATGGGGGAAGTGGTACTGCAGACTATCTTGATTTTGCTTGATTATTTGTCATTCCATACTTGCGTTACATTGCATGCAAAAATTGTTTCTATTTATAGTCATTTGTTTTGTGTTCATTCTATTAAATCGTTGTATTTGTGTGCTTCCAAGCATTAAAAAAAAAAAAAACCTTTGCACTGTTTTTAATTTTTAATTTTTTAATTTTATTTATTTTTTGTAGAGTCAAGTGGAGTGATGTTTGAAGCTCTATCTTATGTCTATTGTCATTACCAGTCAGTGATTTACCGATCAGTGATTCACAACACTTCACTTGCACTTGACTTTTGTCTGAAATGTCCTTTGTCTCTGGAAACTTTGTGTGCTATGCTCAACATTTACTAAATCTACTATTATTACTGAAATACCCTGGATTATTTTATAGTTCTCACAACTTCAGTCACCTTGACATTGATGTACTACAATCACTGTCCACTTTAATAGGAACACCTAGACACCTGCTCATTTATGCAGTTATCCAATCATTCAATCATGTGTCAGCAGCACATTGTGTAAAATTATGCAGATACAGGTCAAGAGCTTCAGGTAATGTTCACATCAGAATGGGGAAAAAGTGTGCTCGCTGTCACTTTAACTGTGGCATGTTTGTTGGTACCAGATGAGCTAGTTTGAGTATTTCAGAAACTATTGATCTCCTGTGATTTTCACACACAACAGTCTCTATAGTTTACACAGAATTATGTGAATGTGAAACACCTTGTTGATGAGAGAGATCAGAGGAGAATGACCACACTGGTTTGAGCTGACAGGAAGTCAGTAGTCACTCACATAAACACTCTTTACAACCGTGTTGAGCAGAAAAGCATCTCAGAACACACAACACATCAAACCTTGAGCTGGATTGGCTACAACAGCAGACCACATCAGGTTGCACCCCATTGGATTCCACATTGGATTCCACAGGAAGACCACATTGGATTCCACTCCTGTTAGCCAAGAACAAGAATCTGAGGCTATAATGGGCACAGACTCACCGAAACTAGACAGTTGAAGACTGGAAAAAGACCAAGTGATTTTTTTTTTTCGTCTAATCTGTTTTAAAAATGATTGTGTGTGCCCACCTGAAATGGTACAGTTGGGACCTCTGTAATGACACATGTTAGCAAGGTTCTGTTGTACTACCTAAAAGGATTAGGTGAAAGTTGGAAAGGGGTAGCAGGATGAGTATCATTGCATGTGTTATGTTGCATCAACAAGAAAAATTGCCTCATGTTTACATTATGGTTAGCAGGTGTGTCGCCAGAGAACCTGTGCATCTTCTAGCACCTGATGCCAAGAGTTCATCCAGTAGCCAATCAATAGCCACTTTATTTTTCATCTCTCTCCATACCCATTTCCTCTGTAGCTTTGGCCATGTTCTGAAGAAAGTATTGGTGTGTCCTAGCATTTTACAATTTTTTTTTTCCATTCCATGAATTCCCATTCCAGCAAACAAGCAAAAAAAAAAAAAGGGTTGTCAGGGTTGTTTGATAAACATTTAAAGTGAAATGGTCTGCTAGATTTAAACTTGTTTTAAATATTAAAATATGTTTTTGTTAGTGTGTTTGGGGAAGTAAATTTTCTGTACTTCAAATAACTGCTGCAACTAAGTTTAATTAAGCTCTCTTGGTGTTATTATTATTATTCGTGTAGTATATAGCAGTGCATGAGATTTGCAGATTAGGTCTTAATTGTAAACATAACAGTTACCCTAACCATTAGGCTCTCAAGTGGTTCAACGGATAAGAATTCATCCTATTGTCTAACCAGTCACTGACCACCTTTGATCTCACGTATGCAGAAGAGGTATTTAATGGTTTCCTCTGAATGCCTTCAACTGGCCAGTGATGCAACATGAGCAGCCATTCAAAAAGATATGGTTGGTACCGAGCTAGTGAAAAAAATGCCAAATGACCAAAGAAATAAACAGCAGAAAGTAAGGAACCTTCCTTGCAACTATTTAGATGCAGCCCACTTGATGTTTTTTATTCCAGTGGCGGAGGCATTATGTTTTTGGGTTGTCTCTGTATCCGTCCATTTATATATACACACACATATATATATATACATACACATATATATATATATATATATATATATATATACATACACATATATATAAAAGTTTGTGGACACCTTAACATCACACCCATATGTGGGCCTTCCCCAAACTGTGGCCACAAAGTTGGAAGCACACAAATGTATAGGAAGTTTTTGTATGCTGTAGCATTACAATTTCCCTTCACTGGAGCTAAGGTGCCCAGACATGTTCCAGCATGAGAACGCCCCTGTGCACACAGCAAGCTCCATGAAGGCATGGTTTGCCAAGGCTGGTGTTGAAGAACTCGAGTGGCCTGCGCAGAGCCCTGACCTCAACCCCACTGAACACCTCTGGGATGAACTGGAACACTAACTACACCCCTAGGCCTCCTCGCCCAACATCAGTGCATGACCTCACTAAAGCTCTTGTGACTGAATGGACACAAATCCCCACAGCCACGCTCCAGAATCTAGTGGAAAGCCCTCCCTGAAAAGTGGAGGTTATTATTTCAGCAAAGGGGGACTAAATCTGGAATGTGAAAAACTTTTGGCCATATAGTGTTTATGGACAAATATTTAGTTTTACTGCATTGTCCTTGTTTCTCTGCACGTAAGAATTTCACTTGCTTTTTATAATTTACTTAGTAACTGTGTAAACTGTAAAAAAAAAAATCTGAATCTCAGCACTGAGAGGTGGGTTCATGACAGGTGGTGGAGCAACAGAGTAACTTGTATATAATGCGTATATATTTCTATTTGCATCTGCATTTCTTCTGTGCTTCTGCCTCTCTTCTCTATAAAGGGTTTTCAGACATACACAAAACTATATGCTGACAGACAAAATCATTTCTGTATGTGCTTATGACTGAGAGATGGTGGATAGGCTGCTTTGAAATATAGCACTAACATGTATATAACACTTCCTCCCTTTTTTGCACTTTCATATTACTTTGAATGTTCAGTGTTGCTTTAATGCTTTTCCATCAACTCATTACCAGTGGATTTGTGTTTCACGTTATACACCAAGGTCTGTGTATGCTTTGCCTTTTTTAAGCTTTCTCTTTCAGTCTTTCTTATGGTTGTGGGTGAGATGCAGAGGAAGAAAGTTCCTCTGAGCATTGTGAAACAGTGTTTAGGTGAAATCTGTACAACATAATGAGTACTCAATTATATGGAGCATACTAAGTCATCAGCAGAGGGAGCTTCCCGTGAGGTCTGAATTCATTAGCCTTAAACAGAGGTGTTTCGTATGAGCACTGGTTTTCCTCTACTACCTCTGTTTTCCAGGCATAGCATTTAACTGTCACTATCCTGCCAATAAGAAGTTAACATTGCAGATAAAGTATTTCAGTAAACCCAATCTGTACCTTGCTCCGTATCATGGGAAATTATATATCCACACACACACACACACACACACACACACACACACACACACACACACACACACACACTATACACTACATGGCCAAAAGTTTGTGGACACCTGACCATCACACCCATATTTGGGCCTTCCCCAAACTGTTGCCACAAAGTTGAAAGCACACAATTGTATAGGATGTCTTTATATGTTGTAGCATTACAGTTTCCCTTCACTGGACCTAAGGGGCCCAAACATGCTCCAACATGACAGTGCCCCAGTGCACAAAGCGAAGTCCACTTCAGTGGCCTGAGTGGCTGGCATAGAGCCATGTCCTCAATAGTGTACCTCTTGCTAAAATGCTTCTCTAAATAAAGGCTTGTAATATGAGTTGGCCACAAATCTCTCCCCAACATAAACTGTCAATGAGGCAGTTTGCATATATAATTATTTAATAAATACTGTGTGCGATGAAATGGAAACTTATTAAACAACATTAGCTACCAGTAAAAGGGAGCTGTGGACTCAGCATTAGAGAGACTGAGGACTCTCACAAGATGAGCTTATTAAAATCAGTCCTGAAACAATGTTAACAGTGCCGTGAAAAAAGCCCCAAATGAACAGGCATAAAAAAATTATAATTAGTGACTATTAAGAGTGTTTAATTCAATGGGGAGTGAGATGTGAGAGATATTGCACACTGAGCACTGAACAGTACCCCCTCTTCTCCAAGCTTGTTTATAACTGAATAGAAATGTATCAGCCCTTAATGCACGCATCTAATAAAGATGTCGAAACTTAATCAATTCCTCCACATCTCTTACTATTTTCTCGCCTGGTCTTTCACTAATCCTAACAAGTTTGACTGGTTTCATGTCTGTCTACCTTATACAGAGAACAGCCCATAGCCACAATATCAATCCTATGGAATAGGAGCCTGGCCTACTCTGTTTTACTAGTTAATTATGCACCATATTTCACCTCCACAGAGAACTGAGAGACATACCTGCAGAGAGTAATTAGTAATTAAATTAAATAATCACAAGAGTAGATGAGGGTCTCTCCTGGCATGTGAGAATTATTTTCAGTGGGCACTATACTGCCAGATCTACAGGAGAAATGTTAAAAACAAAAAAAAAATACAGCTGCATGCAGGTAAGAGCTTACTATATCATATTGATAATCTGAGGATTTCTATTCTGGAGTCAGATGTCATGAGTTGATACAGTGTGGATTAAGTTCAATCTCTAATAGATAATTTTAGGGTTGTGTCTCGTAGTCAGACTCTGCTTTCTGCTCCCACACCCTGCAGAATTTTGCTTTCAGAAATAGCTTGTTGCCTCGGCTGAGAAACCAGTTTAGACTTTCATCAGTAGGATATTGCATTAGAAGATTGCATAATTAGAAATAAAAGTAGGCAGAGAGCAGGGATAGGAAACAGAATTGAGTCTGTAGTGGTAAGAGGAAATTTGTGTGTGTGTGTGTGTGTGCATGTGTGTGTGCGTGTGTGTGTTATGAATCAGAATTTGAATGTCTTTATTTCTGAATCAGAATGGGTTTGTTTTTGGGTTAATGCATTGATTTTTTTGAGGAAGAGACTGATGTCTGTTGCCCTGCTGGCCCTAGGTCTTCTCCAATGTCCTGAGTGAGAGAGGTCACTGGCAGAGAGAGAGAGAGAGAGAGAGAGAGCTCATTCTACCTTTGCCTGATCTGTGTGGATAGTATCTGATCTGCTTTCCTCTTTTTCAATATTGCTATTTTGTTGGTGTGGTGTTTTTGTTTGATTCTCATTCATTCCTTGCCTCATCAGGTGACCCTCTGAGTAGACATGACTTTTCTTTGTATACTCTAGCAAGGGTCCGCATATGGCAGAGGAATAAGGTCGTCAAAGGTAAAGATTTGTTGCCACACTAGAAGAGCATCTAGCCCTCTCTAATCATTATTACTTCTTAGTTCTCCACTACTTGGCATTTCAAGACCAATCCTGAGACATGAGTGCATCTGAGGCTCATGCACCATAACCCTTATATTTGAGATAGCTGGGTAAGCTGGATAAACTGAAAAAACATGGACTGTGTGATGCAGCGAGGAAGGGCAGAAGAGGTGGCAGAAATCTGAAATTCTCTGTGGGACTGTTTCTGCTAGAGAGTAGAACTCTGAGTCTGTATTAGCTTTAGAGAAAAAAAAAATCATACTGTGTGCATGAAAATAGCTTGAAATGTTTTCACATGTCGGTGGGACCATGGCACATTTTATAAATGTATTGTTCAGAGTTACATTAAGCTGCTGCATGGAGCCTATTTAATGTGACTCAAGAGATCTATGAGCTGTTTGTGTGTGTGTGTGTGTGTGTGCGCGTGTGCTTACGTGGCATGTGTGTGTGTCTGGCAATATTGAGGCACCTCCCAACCTGAGGGAGCGGGCAGCAGCTTCACACTGTGCTTTTTTTGTAATTACTGTTCTTCAGCTGTGTAAGTTTAAGTAGACCAAAGCTTTGCTTTATTTATATTTTCAGTAGCTCACCATTGCATTGTGATTACATTTTTGCAATCACACAGCATGGCTTGTAGTCATCAACATATTGCAGTTCCTGACTGGACAAAAGGGTTTAAAGATTATATTAAAACAACTGTGTGGGCTTTTTACTATCACCATGCTGGTGAGATTGTAAACCATCACCTGAAGGTTTACCCATAAGGGAAGGAGTCAAAGCCAACTGCAATTCATGACTTTTTATTGTCTTTCAGACAGAGCGTAAAATTTGCTCTCCTCAGCCGTGTTCTTAGGAGCCCAGTACTTTGCTCCTCACTAAAGTTAAATAATTGCAATGAAGGTCAGTAAGGTCAGTGGCTTGTTTTAGTAAAGCTACATAGTTGCATATTCAGACTGACCAACTCCTTTATTCTCTGGTGGAGTGTAGGAGACCCCCTGCTTATAGAGCAAGCTGAATTTTAACCACTGCTCATTTCCAATCAGATGGAAATTGGCAGTGAATTAAGTGTTCTGTCCTTCCGTGATGGCCTACTTTGAAAGTGAAATACCAAATTATTGGAAAATCGAATGCCAATACAACACTTAATATGTGTGCATATCTTGGGTGTGCAGTGCTGTGGGTTGGTTCTTGAGCAGAATATTAACTGGATGGACAGGTGCCGAGGATTCCAAGAGAAGGTCAGAAAAGATGGAGTGAGTCTGTTTGAGTTGATGATTGTGGGAAGAGAAGACACAAGTTCTTAAAAGACAATATTTTTGTGTGAGTCTGAATAAATGTTCTGAAATTATTGGCTATATGGTAATGAAGTCTGCCTGTTCTCTGAGAACCAGGGCCAAACTGGGACAAAAAAAAAAAAAAAAAAGAGTCTCACACCCAACCAGGCCATATACCTGCAACAAATTTCGAGACAGCTGATGAACATACTGCAATGTGCACTCACTGACTAATTTCTTAGGAATTGCTGTACATCTGCTTTGACTGTGCTATGGTTGTTTGTTCCAGAAAGGGTGATTTGAGTATTTCAAAAACAGCTGATTCCCTGGGATTTTCACACACAGTCTCTAGAGTTTACACAGAATGGTGTTAAAAAAAACAACAACAACAAAAAAAGCAGTAGTTCTGAGCAGTAGTTCTATGAGTGAAAATTTACAATAAGTTAGAGATGGTAGCTAGATAGCCTTAGGCTATATAGGGATGTGACATTGCTTATCTCATATGAAAGGGCTTCATTTTTATAGTGAGGTTCCAGTCAACAATCTTGATTGATAAACTTGAAAAATATTCACTGACTTTCAGAATGAATTGTAACAAAAATATGTTCAGTTATATAGCCTAATGTCAATTATGCAGGCAGTTGCAGATTTACTTGCTATTTAATAAGGGTATAATGATGCATTTTGTTCAAAATTCGATTCACATTAGTAGCTTCATGATATGGTTCAATTCAATATTCCGAATATTTTGAACGAAGTTTTAATAAATAAAAATTATGACTGAAAAATTTTTTGAATCAACAGTACTAAAGAATGTGCATTTTTGTAAGTATAAAACTAAAAAAAAAATCTATGAACAGAGGGTTAATATTGTAACAAAGCATACTTCAGGCTACTTCATACATTAAAATAAATACATTTATAAATTCTCCCAAAAATTGAATAAACGAAGTCTTAATGAGCTCCTTAGCAGTGTCTGAGGTGTCATTAACCAAAAATAGAGCTCCAAAGTCAGCTAATATACTTCTGCGGCCTTTTTCTCGGGCACTGTAGATTCTAGCAGCACAGGGATTGTTTGAAAGCTACTGAAGAGCTTTTTTTTTTTTTTTTTTGTAAAAACAGTTATAATGTGATTGTGTAACTGTGTAACATATAATGCATGTTGTGATCCAGAGCTATGGGTCACTTCACTTCAGCAGGCTCTCCAGTAAAGAACGCATTCATGTGACCAGCCTGCTCTTTATATGTTTTAACTCTGTGGGTTACACAGACTGGGACCTCTGGTGTTCAAGCAGTTCAACTGAATTAAATGCATAAGTAATAGAATGGTGATTTCCGTGATGTGAATCACACATTTCCATGATGCATATAGTCACATTTTTGCATTTCAGTGTATCGTTTCACAGGACTGGCCACCAGGAATCAGGCCACTGGGATTTCTCTTGAATCTCCCAATGGCCATTCTGGGCCTGCTGAGACCCCCAACACACACAAACACACACACAGAGGAAATTCTAGAATTTCCAGTTTGAACTATCTAAAATACCTACAAATTGCTCAGATGATATCATAAATCTTAATATTTATTACAGTAGGTGCCATCAAATCAATTGATTTTTCCCCCTTAACCATTGTCCTTGTTGAGCTGCAGTGTGTGCTACCATTACAAAATGAACAAAGGCAAGCCAGTGTAAAGATGTGTCAGTGCAGGGGAAAATAGAGTAAGGCCTTGTAGCCACGTTTACTGCTGGGGTTAATACATAGTTAAATCCTCCAATAATCCAGACAGAAGGTAGCAGCAGGTCCTGTAAATTCCTCATAATCCTGTAGTGGCAGAGTACATGGTTCACAGTTAGCTAGTGTGGAAACACTAATTGCAGGGTAGAGTGAGTCGGAGCCGCTGTTTGCCATCCAAACAGTCCCGCAGTCCTAGGCCAGAATGAAACACTGTGCTTCTCTCCCACTACCATATATATGTTTATGTGTCATAAGTCTGTCATTAAGCTTGACTAAAACTGTTACAGTTCTGTAAAACTGTAATCAAGGATGCTGATTTAAGAGAATTTAATAGAGGGCCACTGATTTTTAGGATGACAAATCATGTAGAATACAGAAATAAGCAGCAGGTAGGAGAAATGTCTTTTGTCATGCTATCTCCTCTCTTAGTGACACACCATTTTCTGTTGTTCAGGAACATTTCTTTCACAGATCTCCGAATCAAGGTGGTGGGAAGTGTTAAATGTGGAACTAGAGGAAAAGTTGTGCGAATGTGTGGGTTTATGGTTAGTGGCCCAAGGGATTGTAGTGAATAATGCTTGGACGAAAGAGACAGAGAGAGAGTTCTATAATCCTTGATGTTTGGACCAGCTGGATAATAGTTATCCCATGCTTTCAAAAACAACAGGCTGTTCTCCAGTGTTTGTAAAAGCTGTAGTTTTTGGCTCTACTTCAGATCCCTCACATAGAAATATTTTCCTCTGCTACTTCCGCTGCCTGGCTCATAACACAACTGCTCAATGCTTCCTCTGCTTGTTACAAGGTGTAGATGATGTCCCACACAAAGTGAGGTGAAATTGAGGTGAATAAAAATAAGATATGTGTATATATAGATGCAGTTGATAACCACAGGCATTGATAGTACATTGATTTACATACCTTCTGTCTTGTTTGTTTACTTGTATTCTGTCAGAAATATGTGAACGATGTCAAAATGACAAAGGGGCTGTGAAGTAATCTCCCTCTTGCTTTCTCTCTCTCTTCTCTTCCTCTGCGCACACACACACACACACACACACACACACAAACACACACACACACATACACACTCACTCACTCACTCAATCACTCAAATGTTCAGCATGTCTGAGACGTCAGTAAGGCTGTGGTTGTGTGAAGAGAGGTAATGCATGAATCGGAGCAATGACTGTCTGCTGCAGGATTGATGAGACTTTCACACATTTCGCACATATCTGCTCCTGGGTTTGATTACAACAGATAAACCTGTCTCACTCTTACAACCGTGACACCTCCATGAGAGCTTGAGAGGAAAGTCTACACACTGTCTCTCCTGTACCCCACCCTTATCTTTCAGCATACATTGACATTTTCCTGCACACACATGCAAGTATTTCTTATGTCATTTTACATCGTAGCAGATAAATTGTATCAACATCTCAGCTGACCTTCAGAAGAAAAATTATAAAAACGTATTGGTATTTTCAACAGGTAAAGAAACCTAAAAGACTGTGCTGTCCTCAACATTTTTTTTTATTTCATTCAATTTTATAATTTAACTTCTTACACTTAATGTCTGAGTAGCAGTGGCTAAGCATGAGTGAGGTCTTCTAACCCACCTTCTGATAAGAACAGATAATCTTTTTATTCATTGCATGGATAGAATTACGAACAACGCTATCCAAGTTAGAACACTGTGATTTTCAGGCTGTCTTTTGTTGTTTGTGGGAGTAATGTGTCAGCTAATAAAATGCAGATTACACTAGAAGTGTTTTCTTATTTTAGGAAGAGGGAAAGGGCAAGGCTGGTGCCTCATCTCCAGTGGGAAGCTATACATTGTTATTCCCCCTGAAAGTGAAACCATTTGAGATACAGGTTAGCAGGTTAAACCTACAACCACACATGCTTTACCCATACCCCTAGTCTCAACTGGGGATTAGACTGTGGATATGTGATCACTTGCTAGACAGTCCCCTGAAACGCTCTTATTTTTCCTTTGGTGTTATAGATGGAGTCCACCTGTCAGCACATGACAGTCATAATTCCCAATTTCCACCTGCTATTATTAGAAGAGATGGTAATTGCATGATTGGGAGTGCAGCTCCTCCCTCAGCTACCATTTAATAGCTAACTAATAACCTGACACTAGAAAACAATCACAGCAAAACTGAAGTGACCATTCTCCTGGCTCTTGTTTTCTTTATAGCTAGCTTTCTAACTTGTCTTTAACACAAACATAGACCTTGGTAAGAATGATTCAAATTGCTTCATTTTTTAGATAAAGGAAAAAAAAGAAAAAAAAAACAACCTCATCTCTATATGACAATCAAAATTTGTTCAGCTAACCACCACAAACTTTTGGCTTTAAATTTGGTTTGTCATTACGTGCTTATCCCAAAGTGCTATACCTAGTTTTAATTTGTACACACTTTATTGATTGTCTTTGTCTGATTGTCTTTGTCTGAGTAGAGATTTGCCTGGCTAAACAATAGAGAGACAAATTCAGGTCTATGACACAAAGAGGAAAGGATTGCCTTTTTGAAAGCAGAAGCACACACGTGAGTGTGGAGCTCGATGGTGGTTTGGAGAGCAGGTGTTATATCCAAACAATAAATTGGATATGGGGTTCAAAGAGGAGAGATCAGTTTAGACGTAGTCTGCAGAAATTGTTTGGATCACTGCTGGAATTCAAGTGTCTTGAGTGTTTTGGTGGTGTCATGTTTGCATTTTAAGATAATATACTCTCTGATGCATATTACTACAAATAGATTGCTGTGACTACAGTACATGTCTAAGTCCTTTAGACAGGAAATTACTAAAAAAACAGAAGTGAGTGTTTAGTAGTCAGGGAAAAGAGAGCTATCTGCTGGCATGGAGGTGTCCTGGCATGAGCTGTTACAACTGCGTTGTTTGAATCTCACCAAATCCCTTGCATAGGCAAGGATTTCTAGAGACTCAAAACCTGTTATCATTGAGGAGAAACAAATTTTTTAGGCAAATTGCACATTCAGGGAATAAATTGACCCGTAGACAGCCAGACTCCATGCTGCCTGTCCCACTTACATCTTCAGCACCACCACACTGAGCACTGGGGCCCCACAGGGCTGTGTGCTCAGTCCATTGCTGTTCACTCTGCTGATTCACGACTGTGTAGCAATGCACAGCTTGAATCACATCATCAAGTTCGCCGATGACATGACCGTGGTGGGTCTCATCAGCAAGAAAGACGAGTCAGCATACAGAGAGGAGGTGCAGCGGCTAACGGACTGGTGCAGAGCCAAGAACCTGTCTCTGAATGTTGACAAAACTAAAGAGGTGGTTGTTGACTTCAGAAGAACACAGATTGACCACTCTCCACTGAACATCGGCGGCTTCTCCGTGGAGATTGTCAAGAGCACCAAATTTCTTAGTGTTCACCTGGCGGAGAACCTCACCTGGTCACTCAACACCAGTTTCATAACTAAGAAAGCCCAGGAGCACCTGTAGGCTGCTACTCTTATGTTTACAGTATTTCAGGTACTTTTCAGCTACTATTTCGGCTATTTCAGTTACTAGTACTTTTGTACTCTTTGCCCTATTGTCACTAGGTTCACTTTTAAGCAGAACTGTGTACTGGTTGGTGCTGCACTGGGATTTACTATGCCCATTGTCTGTCCCAGTAGACATTGTACTGTCTTGTGGTGTCTGCACATGTTGGCACTTTATGTATAATTTATGTAGTCCCTTGTAGTTCTGTGTTGTTCTATGTTTGTCTTATGTAGCACCTTGGTCCTGGAGAAACGTTGTTTCGTTTCACTATGTACTTGTATATGGTTGAAATGACAATAAACTCCACTTGACTTGACTTAATGTTGCACGACCATTTTCAGAGGACCTGTCTATATTTTCATTGTTCTGCTTGCCATACTATTTTTTTTATTTCTCTATGATTAAACTCTTCATTCAGTCAGTTTCCTCAGCTTATGATTTACTAGTTTTACTGTTTGATTTGTATTGTATTCACTGATGTTGTTTCTAACCTATATAATAATATATCTGTGTGATTTGTGTTCTACATAATATTCTTTCACGCAGAGAGCTCTCCACAAAGTCCTAATGTGCCATCTGTATTAGTGGCATTGTTTTCAGAGGTTGTCTGCAGAACCCATGCTGCTAGTCCCAGCTTGTTTTCTCACTCTGTTCACCACAAAAGATAAAAATGGTGGAAAGAATACAGTGTAATCCTCCTTTCATTTCCAACCAGTAGGTAAACCCCCTGCTCTTTAATAATTAAGGCAACACACAGTTGCCAATTCTGTTTTTAGTCAATTAATTTGAGATATGTTTGTTGCTGATATGCTGAAAGGCTTTAAGGTATTAAGAGTTGGAATCTTTTGTCATTGGCTATTCATTCATTATAGTCATCTGAAGCTTTAGATAAACAGTGAAGCCGCCAATTTATGTGCACAAATGAAGGCTTCACAAATAGGGCAGTGCATTAAGAAATTGTTTGGACAAAATAATCTTGCTTTCTGAGTGGTTTGCCTGTGTCAGTAATCTTAGCAATTATTATGATAGTTCGTGTACCTAAAGATTTGCCCCATTTCTTTAGACTAAACTATTTTTGCCAAACCTTACCGATAGATTGAAAACAAAAGGTTTGATTGTTCTCTGCTGTGCCATGCAGTTTTATACAGCTCATTTTCTGTCACAGAAAGAGAAGTAGTCTGGGCCAGTATGTGACAAAGCCTCCAGGAGTCATAGTCCACAGACAGCTTGCTAGTGTTGTAATTATATATACAAGTGTGCCAGAGATAGCAAACTGCACCCACTCAGATTTTCTTGGCCATTTTTCACCGCAAGAATGGAATGTGCATTGGAACATTGCTGGGCTGTCCCTTGGCTCCCAAGTGGTGCAACAGTAAAGCATTCACCCTATTGTCCATAGATCATTAATCTAAATCCTGACGATGCCAGAGCCATCCATGGCTGGAAGTCAAGAGAGCAAAATTGGCCATTCTTTTTGGGTGTAAAGGATGGCCTACTCTCTCTCCCGTATCAATCACAGTGACCCTAGCCAATCATGGGTGTCTGTGTCAGCTCATGCATGTGGAAGTAGGTGTATAGCACTTTATTCATAGTGTGTTACACTGCCCTGTGACACAGCATGAGCAGCAGTTTGAAAAGATGCAGTTGGCTGATTTCATGTGTCCCGGAGGAAGCACAGAGTTGGCCAAGACTAAATTAGGGAGAAAATCTGTAAAAAAAATAAAAATAAATAAATAAAATAAAATAAAATAAAATAAAATTAAATTAAATTAAATTAAATTAAATTAAATTAAATTAAATTAAATTAA
>CM074980.1:11745218-11760690 GCA_037576825.1 Pangasius krempfi
GCGGCGTCAGCCCCGTCCAGCCAGACTTTAACAGTCCTGATTGTGGGTTTCACACGTTTGATGACTGGAGAGTACTTAGGCAGCAGAAACAATGAAAGATGGTCAGATTGTACAAGGTGGGGGAGGAGTGTGACTTTGTAAGCATCAGCCACATTAGTGTATACATGGTCCAGATTTTTGTGTCCTATAGTGAAGCACCTTCATGTAGACCTGATTGAAGTGTAGACCTGGGTTGAGGTCATCAGATATTTAAGAACATTTAATTTCTTTGCCTTTAGAAGCTCTTGGGTTGCTTTCACTGTACTTTTTGGGTCATTATCCATCCTATCAGGTTTGGAGCATTTGACTAATCTGAGCAGAAATTATTAGCAGTCACATCATCAATAAACACCAGTAATCTGGTAGCCATACATGCTGTAACACTTCCTCCACATGTGACATATGATGGATCATGAGCCCTTCCTTTCCTTTTCCATACTCTTTGTGGCATTTGTCGCTGATATTAACAACACGAGTTGTCAGGCTTTTCGTTGGACAATGCACGTCTCTTTTTTTAAACACATGTAAGGAGCATTTCCAAAACAAAACCGGAAGTTTTTCCCCACATTGCACATGCACAGTAGCCAATTAAGTCAACTTAAACAATTCCATTCCACATGACATTCCCTCCCCCTTTCAAGTGTAAGTATACATAACAATAACGTTAACCCTCTGTTTTGTCTTCTATTAATGATTGTTATCTAAACAAAATAAATCTCTGCTATACAACAAACAGAAGGGTTCTTTAGTGTTTCTTTTCCATTTTTTTCCGTAAAACACACTGTATTATTATTATTATTATTATTATTATTATTTTTTTTTTTTTTATTTTTTATTTTTTTTTTTTTTGGTTTTACAACAACAACTAACTAAGGGTGTGGGTGGACTACCATGATCCCTTGAGATGGGACAGGGGTTATTCTGCCTTTAATGTCCATCATCTCGGCTAACAAGCATACTTGGGGTTTGGTTTTACAGTTCTTCCAAACCTGGTGATGACTTGACCCAAGGGTTTAGGGGAACGGGGGGGTTCAGAAGGACTGTCAGCCATGGGGTGCCTAGACAGAGCGTCCGCGACTACTAGATGTTTCCCTGGAACATATTCAGCAACTGGATTGAACTTCATTAACCTAATGAGCAAGCGCTGACAACGTATGGGTGTGGTGTCGAGGTCTTTTGAATTGATGAGGGTTACTAATGGCTTGTGGTCTGTAAGCAGCTTGTATTTTTCTAGGCCACATAGGTACTGGTAGAAATGCTTGGAGGTCCACACTCCTGCGAGGCACTCTTTTTCGATCTGGGCGTACCTCTTTTCAGCGTCGGTCAGCGTGCGTGAACAGAATACCACAGGCTTCAACCTTCCTTCACGATTCTGCATAAGCACTCCTCCGAGCCCATAACTGCTGGTGTCTGCGCTAACGACTGTTGGCTTTGCAGGGTCAAAAAACTCTAAGACTGAGGGGGCTGCAGAAATTAACTGCTTTACTTCTGTGAATGCTTGCATTTGTGATGGTCCCCAACACCAGTCACACTCAGACTTAAGCAGTTCATTGAGGGGCTCCAACACGATGGAGAGGTTCGGTAGGTATCGCCGAGAGGTAGTTAATCATCCCCAGCAGCCGTCTCACCTCACTGATGTTTTGGGGTGGATCCATAGCTGTGATTGCCTTGACCCTCTCTGGGCTTGGGGCGATGCTGTCCTTGGTCACCACCTGTCCTAGGAAGTTCAGTTCTGGCTGGCTAAGATGACATTTATCCTTATTGAGCCTCAGTCCAGAGGCTCGTATGGTCTCCATGACCCCCTTAAGTCTCTCATCATGTATTTCCTGTTTTTCTCTGAAAAGTAAGATGTCATCCATGTATACAACTGTCCTATCATGTCCATGCAGAAGCTCTGACATTTTCTGTTGAAAAATTTCAGGCGCTGATGTGATGCCGAAAGGAAGCTGTTTAAAACAATATCTACCTAGCGGTGTGATAAAGGTGGTCAGGCGTACGCTATATTCCTCTAGGCGTATTTGCCAAAATCCACTTTCTGCATCTAAACTGGAGAACACTGTACTCTTGGCTAGCTTGGGGAGTATATCGTCCAAGGTGGACAAGATGAACTTCTCGCGTTTCACATTCTCATTAAGTCTTTTCAAGTCCACAGAGATTCTTATTTTTCCATTTTTTTTATTACCAGAACCATGGGTACGCACCATTCGGTTGGGTCCATTACTTTTTCCTATTATGCCCATTGACTCCTTTTTAGCTCCTCTTCTACTTTAGGGAGTAAGGGAATGGGAACCCGTCGTGGTACAGCTACGCTGTTTAGTTGTGAGCCATCTTTTAAGGTGATTTTCACTGGATCTCCTTTTAGCGTGCCCACACCACTAACCATACTGACTTTGTCAATGCGCTTAATTAAGCCTAGTTTGGTTGCCACTGTTCGACTTAGGAGGTTTTCTCCACTAGTTTTGACTACTATGACACGAAAGCAGCAATTTCGTAGCTGGCCATTGACAAGGGCTTTAATTTTGGCTAAAAATTGTCCCCTTGTGGCCACAACGCCACCTGGACTTTGAAGAGTGTTTTTCACTGCACTGAGTTTAGGCTAGTTCTGTAATGTTTCATAGGTAGCTTCAGACATCACTGAGGTGTCGGCACCGGAGTCGATTTTAAATGAGACTGGTGTATGTGCTAAAGTTAGAGTGGTGCGCCATGGTGGTTCATCCTCTGCTAACAATTCACAATGTCTGGCCATTTCGATGGCAGTGCGCAATGTTAGGTCACTTTTCATTTGCAATTTTTGTGACACTTGCTTATCACGAATTCCAATTACTATGCGATAACACATCTGCTCTTCTTTTTATGCACCAAAATCACAGTTTTCAGCTAACTTGTACACTAACAGCTAACACTTTCGCCGGGAAGTTGAACTCTCGAATGGAACTTAGCACATTCATAGATAACGTTGTGTTTCGGGATGGAATGTTCATCAAATTTGGCCATTACCACAGAATATTTGTCGCTATCGCCCTCGTTATTGAACGTAAACGACTTGAATATGGGCTAAGCCTCCGCTCCCATCAAATAAATCAGGGCATTTACCTGCACGACTTCATCCTCCTCCGTAAGCAGTGATGCGACTCGATATCTGGGCAAACGTCCGGCCTCGCTAGGGTTGGAAAAGTCAAACTGCTCGGGCAGAGTGAACTTTGCCATGGAGATGCACACTTCAGTTCTCGCAACAACTCACGTTTGAAATTCCGTCTTCAACTCGGTTTTTGCTTCTGACACCATGTGCCGTTTGTCGCTGATATTAACAACACAAGTTGTTAGGCTTTTCGTTGAACAATGCACGTCTCTTTTATTAAACACATGTAAGGAGCATCTCCAAAACAAAAACAGAAGTTTTTCCCCGCATTAGCCAATTAAGTCAACTTAAACAATTCCTTTCTACATGACACTCTTCTCTTCCCATCTTTCTGATACAAGCTAATCTTGCATCAGAACTGGTCAGTCTTTTTTTTAATTTTTTTAATCAAAGTGTAATCTGGGCTTTCTGTTCTTGACTGTTACCACTGCATCTTGAGGTAAACCATCTGTATTTACATCTCAAGGGAGAAAACTCAGCATTTGGTGATGTTCGTGGGTTCCACATTTCAGTCACTCATTGACTGCTGAGGTTATTTGCATCCAACTATTAAAAATAATCCAAATATTTATGGTTGTTAGTTTGTCCCATTACTTTTGAATCTGTGAAAATGGAGGAGCTCTGGAATATATTGCTGTAATTCCTAAATGGTTAATGCAATATTTTTGTTAAACCCCTTGAATTAAAACTGAAAGTCTACACTTCAATCACATCTTGACTGCATCATTTCAAGTCCACTGTGGTGGTGTAAAAATTGTAAAAAAGGGAAAAATGACAAAAATTGTGTCACTGTCCAAATACATATGACCTGACTGTATACCACAGTGTGGGTAAATGATTAAATCAGAAAGGGTTGAATAATTTTCTATAACAGCATGGCTCTGACAATAGTTACAACTGTAGCATACAGTCATGGGAAAAAGAAAGTGATGTACCTCCTGTGGCTTCAAATAACTGTCCTCCCTCTTTGGAGTGTTCTAGTGTTATGTGTGCAGGTCTTTGCTCTGGCACATAATCAGCCTCATAGTCTTCAAGGTAACTTGGTGGAAGTGTTCTATGATGGGGCGAACCATTGCATCACAAGTCTTTTCACTATGTCTGGACGTTATTACTGCTTTAGAAGTTGCAATATGCGACACCAGAGCATTTAGGCTTTTCACGCTGAGAGTACAGCCCTTGATCAGAATGCTAGACCAGTTAGGACGTAATGGAAGCACAGAATTGACTCGTGGGTCTCATGTCTCCCAACTCCTAGTCAAATTGCCTCAAGACCTCAGGGCAAACTTCAAGAGGTGACACTCCTTAAAACACTAATACCTACCCTGCTTGACCTAGCAGAGTGGCTGGAGTACGAAATAAGGGTGCAAGAGGAGGGTACTCAGTTTAGCATCGATCCAAGAAGAGAGAGACAAGGTTCTCACAAAGAGCAACAAAGAGGACTTAAAGTCTCTCATAAGTCTAATGCCATCTTCCATGGAAGTGAACAAAGGCAAGTTTATAAAGTGGCACTGTCTCACCACAATGTTGTTTCTGGAGTGAAACCATTGTAGAAGCCAAAGAAATTCTGCCCATTCTGTAACACACCACAACATTATCTTAATTAGGGTCCAAACTTTAAATTACTGACAAAAAAGCAGATTGAGACCTAGATTAATTCTAGTCAGAGATGCTGGAAATGTGGGCACGATCACCAGGTGGGCCAATGTTCTCTCAAGGCTAAATGTAAGAAGTGTCAAAGGAGACACTTAAAGGTCCTGCATGCGGTCAATATTGACAAGAGTGCCAGTGCCACCAAAGTATCTGGGGAGACTATCCATTCTGCCAGCACCTCAGTGGAAACTCTGTATGTCAATTGATTGACAGACAGCAGCAAAGTGTTGCCAAAAATATGCAGAGTCATCCTAAGAAACGGTAACCTTTCACTGGGCATGTATGCTCTGTTAGATGATGGTTCAGAATGCACCAGACTTCTCCATGAGGCAGCTCAGTATCTCGATCTTCATGGTAGTCCTGTAGACTTGTCCCTCCACACAGTGCGTCAGGACATTCGAACCATCCATGGCTTCTCAGTATCCTTTTTAGTGTGTCCCGCCACACAATCAGATTGAAACTTTAAGATCAGGAAGGCCTTCACAGCTGAGGAGCTTGGCACCCCATACAAATCCAGTCAAAAGACTCCAAAGAAGGTATCTCCATCTCAGAGATCTGCCTCTTCAGGCAATTGATCAAGCAAGGCCACTGCTGCTCATTGAAGTGAAGTGAAGTGATGTGTGGCCAAGCATGGTGTCCCATACTTGGGATTTGTTCTCTGCATTTAACCCATCCAAGTGCACACACACAGTAGTGAACTCACACACCCGGAGGAGTGGGCAGCCTTTTTTGCTGTGTCACCCGAGGAGCAGTTGGGGGTTCAGTGCCTTGCTCAAGGGACTCACCTCAGTCGTGGTATTGAGGGTGGAAGGGAGCGCTGGTCATTCGAATCCACGGCCTTCAGGTTCACCTTTGGGTTACAAGTCCGACTCTCTAACCATTAGGCCACGACTGCCCCCTGGTCAGACTACTACTTGCTTCTATGTGGATAACTGGTTACAAAGTATCCCTTCCCTTGAGACTGCCAGGAATTTAGTGGATGGTATGCGTCATCTGCTTGCAGATGGTGGATCTGAGCTGTGCCAGTGGGCTAGCAACACTCTGCTTAGGTGGCAGTACAGATCTGACATGCTTGGCTATAAACATAGCCACATAGTGAAACATGAACCCACTATGTGAAAAACATATCACATTCTCTCCACTCAGTATCTGTTTAGATTCCTAATACCTAATACCTCCTTTCACCACCCGAGGTAAGATCCTAGTTCAAAAAGCTTTGGGACAAGAAAAGAGAGTGGGATGATCCTGAACTACTTACTCATCTCCGACGTGCATGGTCCACCTGGGAATACGAGCTCCCCCAGCTCTCCTGTGTCACGCTGCCCAGGTGCTACATTACAAAACTAGATCCATTAGTCAGCAAAAGAAGTGTTCATGTCTTTAATGATGCCTCAGAGTGAGCATATGGCTCTGTTGCCTATCTTCACACTGAGGATGATAAAAGACAAATTGAAGTGGCATTCTTGGCAGCTAGAGCCAGAGTAGCTCCTAAAAAGCAACAGACAATACCAAGACTCGAACTTTGTGCAGCTCTAACTGGAGCCCAACTGGCAGCAGCCCTGAAAAGAAAGCTTACGTTGGAACTTAACAGTTTCAAATACTGGTCTGATTCCACACCAGTTCTAAACTGGCTACAGTCATACTTATGCCACCTTAAAGTGTTCATGGGGACCAGAGTTGCAGAGATTCAGGAGCTTATTGACTCCCAAACAGGGTCTTTTGTAAATTCACAAGATAACCCAGCTGATGATATTACCCGCAGCATATCATTGTCTTAGCTTGCAGAACATAACCACTGGAGTAAAAGCCCACTAATGAGTAAACTAATGAATGTACTTATAAACTAATGGGTACATTCAGCTTCAAGCGGGGAATCCAGTCTATTCGAGCAGTCGCCTAATGGCGCTAGCCCCTGAGTTTGATTCTGACAGTCATCTGATCACAATAGGGGGAAGGCTTCAAAGATGTAATCAGCTGAACCCTGACATTCTTCATCCAATTGTCCTAGACCCATTTCCTTTCAGAAACTAAGCTACTGTTTAAGTAGTATGATGCACACCTACATCATCGTTTTACAGAGCATGTCTTCACTGAAATCAGAAGGTGCTTCTGGATTCTAATTTGTCTACATCACTGCACTGCAAACCAGATGTCCCAAAGATGGCAGACTTGCCTGTTTCCAGTTTAAGACTCTTCCAACCGGCCTTCTACTCCATAGGCATGGATTGTTTTGGCCCATTTACAATCAAAATAGGGCGACAGAATGAGAAACGCTGGGGCATCATTTATAAGTGTTTTGACCGCAAAAGGAGTCTGTCTCATGCTGGTTCAGACTTTTTCCTTATGTATCTCCGATGATTTATTGCTCGGAGAGGGGAACCTCATGAGTTGCACACTGACCAAGGAACTAATTTCAAGGATGGGGACAGTGAGCTTAAAGAAACTTTAAAAAATCTTCACCCCACCTCCACTACAATCCACCCAATGCCCCTCACTTTGGTGGGTTCTGGGACAGAGAAATTCACTCTGTTAAGACAGATGTGTGTACCACCTTTGATGCTCAAACAATCACAGGCAAGGTGCTCAGAAAGTGCTGAGAAAGAGAGAATTATAAACTCAAAGCCACTGGGATATGTATCCTCAGATGTAGTTGATCCAGACCCAATAACCTGTAACTCTCTCTTAATGGGGCAGCTGGATTCTGCCTTACCCCAGGTAATTTATCTTGAATCTGAACTGCTTAGCTATAAAACATGGAGGCACAGCCAAGTACTGACAGATCAGTTCCTGAACTGCTTTCTGCGTAACTGCTTGCCTGGAATTAATGTTTTGACAAAAATGGCATCAAGAAAAGGAAAACTTTGCGGTTGGTACAGTAGTTATGATTGCTGATCCACAATTCCCAGGAGCAGTCTGGCCTGTTGGAACCGGTAAAGCTGTTAAGACTGGAGCTGACAATAAAGTCAGAGCAGCAGAACTCCAGGTTAAGGACAGAACATAAATCAGGCCTTTCATTCGACTTTTTAAGCTCTCATCATGTCCAGAACATCTGTATTGTGCTGGCCCACTGAATATGTTTATACCACCATCTACTGTCCATGCAATAGTATAATTCATCCATATTAGGATTTTAATCAGGCATTCAGTTTGTTACCTACAATTAGGACCCAGTCTGTGCTGAGGACCAGTAGTGATGATGCAAGTCAGTTGAGCCACATGTGCTATCGTTATAGAAGGACCTGATGCTGTTGATAATTTCAATTAATCCGAGATGTTGTTTACAACTACTGTTGAATAATATCATGTGTGCATGCAATAAATACTAAGTTTTATATCTCCTGTTGTGTTGGTGCATTCTATAGCTTTAATACTTCTATAATTGAGAATTTGTTGTAAGCTGTACTCATGGCACATGCTGTAGCACGTTATCTATATGATGCTATCTGCTAGCTAATCCCATATAACTGCTATAGAATTATATTATCATTATATTATTGCATTCATACACAGTATTGTTTGTCTCTTCAATCTAGAACATACACACCTTTACACTATTGAACTTTATACATAACTGTATATGTCAAGTTGTGATGAATGAAGATAACGAGTGGTCTGCAAATGGCATGTGCTAATGTATCTCCTCATTAATCGTTCATTCTTTGGTTGTTGCCAACAGGCAGTAAACAGCACCTAAGTACTTTACATTATAAAGTAACATTGTAGTTAAACTTTACATTGTAGTTAAACTTGTTACAATCTGTAACAAAATGTATATGAATGCACTTGTGTTATAATCACAAGAAAGAGGGTCCTAGAAGCAGAACACAGACTCAAGGTGTGGTTGAGTCCACAATTTGGAATAGGGTTGGAAGAATGGAAATCCATGGTACTCAGTCAGTGTGCCACAGAGGAGGAAGAAAGCGAAATAGAGCATAAGCAGGCTTTGGTGTTTGGCGAAGCTGGGGCTTGCACTCTGGTCGGCAGCGCGAGGGTTGAGTGCTTTATCTTTGAGCCATGGGGAAGCAGAGCAGGAAGTGAGCATGTAGACAGACTGAGGAAGACATGATCCTGGAAGACAGGGAAACGACAGGGTAAGCAAACAAATTAATTCTGGATTATCAAACATAGAAAACAAACACGAGTAGGCCTGACATGTTACCGCACTGGAAGCTGGAATGATCTGGCGATGAGTGGCTGAAGAACCAGGGCTTATATACGTTGCAGGTTGGTGAGCTGGTGAGGAACAGGTGTGCTTAATGAATGAATTGGACAGACACACACACACACAACAGAAATGAGAGAGAATAAAAAAAAAAACACTGGAACACTAGGAACGGGAAAAACAGGGAAATACACAGGGTATATGGCCTGGACCATGACAACTTGTTCTAATACATTCTTACAATTTCACATCATGTCATCTAAGCTTAATAATAAGTGGATTAAAACAGTGGTGTACTTTAACAAAGAAAACATTGATATGGTGAAATTTCTTGTAAGCAGATGTTTATTTAACATTTATAGGAGTCTCAAGTGTTGCATTCAGTATGTTTCCTGACAAGGAGGTTAGTGCTTGTTATTGATTATAGTAGCTAAAGTATATACAGTTGCTTCCTCACCAGGATCTCCTTTTTTGTCTCTTGAAGTTAATGAGATAAAAATAGGCAGCTTCTTATTATCAAAGCACAAGCTCCTGAAGACTCGAGCCTCACAGACATTCCATAAAAAGCACAATGTGTCATTCATCAATAAAATAAAATATGTAACTGTTGGCAAATCGATGTGGTTTAAGAGGAATACTTCTTTCATGCAAACCCAATAACTACTCAAAATATTACATTTTAAAGTAGTTTGCTGTTATTATTATTATTATTATTATTATTATTATTATTATTATGTGAGTAGTTGCAGTCAAAGGAACCCTGAAAGTCACCACCCCAAACTGGAGAACCCGGTGGAAACCCATGGACATGGGGAGGACATGTGAAACTCCATACAGATAGTAACCCAGTATCAGGATTTAACCATGGACACTAGAGCTGTGTCTTTTTGGAGTTTAAATTGCACTTAGGTCTGATTTAATGTGTTAATGTGCATGCTTGTGTGTGTGTGTGTGTGTGTGTGTGTGTGTGTGTGTGTGTGCGCATGGTGCCCTGCAATAGACTGTTACTGGGATAGGCTCCACATCCACTATAACCCTGACTAAGATGAAGAGATTACTGAATGAATTACTGATGGATTTATTATTATTTGAGAGTGAGAGCATGAGTAAGAGCGTGAGTGAATCAAAATCAACTCATTTTAAGAATGACACAGTGCATGAGGAGTGTTGCTGGTCTTTGTCTGGATTTGATATTTACTTGAGGGTGGGGGAAAAAATGGACACTTGGATTCTGTCATGTTTCACTGCCACATCATGTATATTCCCTGTATTGTCAAATGGCAGAGAAATATATCTGGGGCTGAAATACAATATTTAAAGGCTTTGTTTATAATATCTATGTCCAATTAAGAATCCTTCTCTTAACTACAGATTGGTTTAGGTATAGGATTCACATGATGTGTGGCTAGCTTAATATGTTTTGGAGGAAGCAAGTTTTAGCCTTCACCCTCCCTGGTTGGTAGTTGTCATGTAATAGGGGAGAACTATTATATAGTTATATAATCTATATTATTATATAGTGGAGGGGAAATGGCACTGACTAAAATTGGACTATAAGTGAGTTTCAAACACCAGGCTACAGCAGACATACTAATGGAGATGTTATTTATACAGTATATGCCCCCACAATGTCAACACTGTGAGATATTTCTGTACTTTTAATCTCTAACAATGTAAACATTTTCTATGGCTATTAATTTATTACCCAAACATTGTTGCATACCTAGTGCTCATGTAGCAGCAGATTCCACACTAATGCACACTATGTGAATGTTACCTGGTGTTGAAATAGTGGCCCTCTTTAGAAATGTCCATTGGCCTCTGGATCTGTCAGAGTTAGAATGATAATTATTTCTCTCTCACCTACTCATATAATGATTGTCTTCATTATTATTATTTTGTACTGTTTTAGAATAATAGTGCAAGACATTGAATATATAAAAGTACATATAAAACAATGTAGGAACCAAGAAAATTGTTAAACAAAACAAAACTTTTTATATATTTAAATTCTCAGCGGCATTCCTGATGAAGTTTTGCATAATCTTGACACCTTTATTTGGGTGCCAGTGACACTCCCCTTAGGTTGGGTCGGGCATGAGAAGTTGGGAGGCAGGCTTGGAACAACTCAAAGGGCTCTTTATTATCACTCTCGCTTTTCAGCACTTTTATTGTACTGTACACACAAACACACACGGCTCTGTGCTGCTCAGCTCTCTCTTCCATGGCTGTCATCCCCCTATCCTTGCTGCCACTCAATGAAACACAGAACATTCATTTGTCAAATTCCGCACAGGTGTGTGATCCTTACCACTCACTTTCTCTGGCTCCACCCTCCATTCAAAAACTGGTGCTCGACCATGCCCTAGCTTCCACACATAAGGTTTAAATGTTAAATATTATTGTGGCAGTGTTTTACAATGTTTTACTATCAAAAAACTTTAGTTGTTCTGTCTATCTATGTGCCAATATTATTCTGGATATCTCTGATTTTTACATCTTTATATCATTGTTGATACACTGTCTAGCAATGTTGAATACTCAATTCTGATTGGTCAGAAGGTGCTGATTAATTTTCTGTTGTATGAGAGTAGTGCCAGTTGTGAGGAAGATCTCAGGTTTATAACAGATAATTCACAGGGATTTGTGTGCTGGATATTCCGCATAAATGGTTTAAATGCATGAATAGATGTTGACATTTTCTGTATGGAGACATTTATTTACCATTTCTGGAAGGAGTCTTCAGTGTCAGCATTTTAAAGGTCAGTGATAAAGCTGTTTTGCAGTTTCTCAGTAACATGGTAAGATTAATTTTTGTCTTATTATCTTCAAGAGAGAGAGAAAAAAAGTTAGGCTGGTGAGGGAATGGCTTATATAGCTTGTAATAGCTGTTACAAGGTAAAATATAAGTAATAACCGGAATAACTTACAGCATTAACATGCAATTATAAATGAATGGAATGTATGGTATCCTTCTTTAATCAATGAAAATTTAATTTTTTGGCAAATTGTTGTCGTATAAAAGGAATTAAACATTTAAGGATTTACTGTTACACAATATCGCCAAAGGTTTGTGGACACCTCACCATCACATCCATATGTGCTTGTTGAATATTGCATTGCAGATTTAGTCCCACCTTTGCAGTTATAATAACTTCCACTCCTCTGAGACAGCTTTCCACTAGATTTTGGAATGTGGCTATGGGGATTTGCCCATTCAGCCACATGTGCATTAGTGAGGTCAGGCACTGATGTTGGGCAAGAAGGCCTGACATTCATACAAAGACATCCTAGCAATAGTATGCTTTCAACTTTGTGGCAACAGTTTAAGGAACAAATGGGTGAGAGGCAGGTGGGCAGGTTTAAGTAATATGACTATGAAATATGAAAATAATTAACTTTAATTATTTTTGCTTTGTGTTAGTCCACATCACACCAACCCATTGTTGATAATTTTCCTATGACAGCCTGACCAGTTGTGCTATAACACCTGCCTCACACCCATTTGTTCCTTAAACTGTTGCCACAAAGTTGAAAGCATACTATCCCTTACTGTAGAAACCAGTGTGTACAAATTTTAGGAGAGCTCCTGGCTCACTTTTATTTTTTTTCACAGCACTTTTCAGTGCACTTTCCAAAATTCTGTTTTTTTTGCCAAAGCTCCACCAGTTATGAGACTCTCTCTCTCTTTCTGTCTCTCTTTGGCTCGTGGCAGTCCCTGAAAGCAAAAATAAAAACACATAAGTAGGCTGGAAGTAATAAGACACAGATGAGAATCATCACCCGCCTCCTCTCCATCTGCAGCTGACACTCGACAATTCCCCACTGCCACACTTGGATAATGTAATGCTTAAAAGTTTGTCATTTCTAGCTGATGTTATATTGCCCGATAGCTAATATAGATTTGTCTCATAGAATAACCTGAAAACTTATTCATAGAGATTTTATCATTATTCAGTATTAGGTGCTTAGGACAGAACAGTGTTGCTAACATTTTATTCTATCTTATATTGTCTTTTATGTCAATCACATGTTTCAAATCACTTCTCAGCTGCTTCTGATTACTCCTCAGCTCTATTTCTGAGAGCTTGTTTGTCACAAGTCCAACTAGCTAGCATGCTTGGAATCTTGCCTAGGCCATAACGAGCTAGGAATCTTATTCTGAGCCTTATTCCACTAGTTCAGTGACATTAGCTAGAGTCAGGTCCATAAATATTGGGGCATCAACACAATTCTATCATAGCCGTATGTCTGAACAACAAAATTATATCAGTGATTGCTGCTGCCTGATTTAAATTAAATAAGAGAAAAAAAAATATCTTATTAAATAGTGTGGACAGCTTCCCCTGATGGATATTACGTCTTTAATTTGTAAAGTTAAAGGTGTAACATCCATGCCCCTGATCTGAAAAGTGTCAGACTTTGATGTGGGAACCAGGTTGTGTTTTGTTCTGTAAAATGAACCAGCACAGAATGACCAATATTCAAATATATTAAAATTAAGTGCCTCATATTTGCATATGAAATTGAAAAATTGATTTGGGAATTGAAAGCCATGACTTGTGCATATTAATCAGAGGAAGAAGGACCAAGCACAGCAGGAGCTGTGTAGTAGTTTGCAGATGAGGGGGAAAAGGCATGAGGAATGGCCACCATTTTACGTCGCCACCTACCAAACACTGCCATGCTTTCCTTAACCCTCTGGGTTCTGAGGGCCTTTCGGGGCCCTGGAGAAGTTTTGACATGCCCTGACATTTGTGCATTTTTCATTTGCTTATAAAAATATAAATGGGTAAAGTCTGATTACACTGTAATCTGTAATCAGCACAAACCGGGCTACAATAATATGTGAGCAGCATATATGTACAAGTTTGTATTTTGGAGAAAATAAGTTATGCGTGGTTATTGAAAAAACAAAAAAAAAAGTTACTGAAATAAGGCCATAAAACTCAAAACATTTGTCCCCAAGACTTTTGAGAACTGGATCTTGTAGCCTAGAGTTTTTGCTTCAAAATGGTGTGAAAATCATCCTGCTCACTCATTCAGAGAAAAACTATATTGATTTAAATTTTCTAAGACACTTTTTGTATATAAAGTTCATATGCGAGGAGGCGTGAATGATCATGCATAATGCAGTGATTCACACCTGAGAAGACAAAGACCCGCCTAAGCTGCATAATGAGCCTATTTGTAAAAGCAAGCTACTATTAGAAATAATAATGTTTAGAACATACCACATTACAAAAATTTACACTTGTGCAGATATTTGAGGACATTTGTAATTGACATTGAAAGGTAATGTTTCATGTAGGCTGCCAAAAAGCTAGCCAAAACTAGGTAAAACAAAGTCTGATAAATGATTTCTCTTTTATATAATCAGAATAGGAATTATATAGGATTTACTCATCATAACAACTTGCAGGAAAATCCTCAGCTAGATCAGTTCGCTCTTCAAAATACACCGGTTCATCGTCGGAGTCGCAATCTTCTTCTGAGGAAAAGGTCAGTTCAGGGCTCTGTGGAGGCTACTGCAGTTCCTCCACACCAAAATCGTCAAACCATTTCTTTATGGACCTTGCCTTGTGCACAGGGGCACAGTCATGCTGGAACAGGAGGAGCCTTCCCCAAACCATTGCCACAAACTTGGAAACATACAATTGTCTAAAATGTCTCTGTATGCTGTAGCATTAACTACGTTTACTGGAATAAGGGGCCTAGGCCAAACCCTAAGAACAGCCCCAGACCATTATCCTCCCTACACCAAACTTTACTGTTGGCACTATGCATTCTGGTAAGTAGTGTTCTCCTGGCATCTGCCAAACCTGAATTTGTGCACCAGACCGCCAGATAGAAAAGCATGATTCATCACTCCAGAGAACACATTTCCATTGCTCCAGCACTTGGCATTGTTCACAGTGATCCTATGATTGCGTGCAACTACTCGGCCATTGAAACCCATTTCATGAAGCTCCTGATGCACAGTTCCAGTGCTGATGTCACTTCCAGAGGCACACTGAAACTCATAAATGAGTGATGCAGCAAAGGATAGGTGATTTTTATTTACTATGCGCTTCAGCACCTGATAGCCTTGCTCTGTGAGTTTGTGCGGTCTACCGATTCATGGCTGAGCTGTTGTTTGTTCCTAGATGCTTCTGTTTCACAATAACAGTGCTTACATTTGACCAGGGCAGATCTAGCAGAGCAGAAATTTTACAAACTGACTTGTGAGCTCTTCAGCATGACCCATTTTACAGCCAGTGTTTGTCTATGGAGATTGCATGGGTATGTGCTTGATTTTATTCACCTGTTACTAATGGGTGTGGCTGAAACTCAATAATTAGGAGGGGTGGGTGTGTGTATGTATGTATGTATGTATGTATGTACACTATATTACCAAAAGTATTTGGTCACCTGCTTTGACTCACATATGAACTTAAGTGCCATCCCATTCCTAACCCATAGGGTTCAATATGATGTCGGTC
>CM074980.1:11773751-11789008 GCA_037576825.1 Pangasius krempfi
TTGAAGGGAAAGAAGTGGACTGTTATGCAATGGCCAAGTCAATCACCTGACCTGAATCCGATTGAGCATGCATTTCAGTAATGAAAGTAATGAAGCAGTAATGAATCAGCTGATAACAAAGGTGCATGCTTACCTATAAATCCTCAAGCACTGCCACTGTCTCAGTGTCAGTCTTTGCACATTGGCCCACCCACATACTGCTGCACCTGCAGCCTCCTCTCTCCTGTGGTCTTGACTTAGCTGGCCTTTTCTTATGTAGTTTGCCTTTTGTCCCTTGTTATTTTTAAATTTTTTCATCATAAGCCACTGCACAGCCAATGTTGCTGCTGTACCTACAGACAGGTGACAAATTATAGCAAAAACCCACATACAGTAAAGTGTGTTATTAAGTTGTCAGGCCACCACGAGCTTCCAAGCACCTTGGCATTGATTTTACAAGTTTCTGGGACTGTACTGGATCAATGAATATGATTCTTCTAAAATATTTTTCCTCACTTAGTGTTTTGATAGTGGTGGAAATGTTGGTCCAAAATCTACCATAGGAGTCCATGACATATGCTTTACATCATTTTTATCCTCATCAAACCATGATGAGCCCTCGTGACCTGTGGATTTGAGCACTGTCATCATGGAAGAGAACACTCCCATCAGAATAGAAATGTTTCATCATAGGATGAAGGTGATCATTCAGAATAACTTTGTATTAATTTACAGTAGTCCTTCCCTCTAAGGGGTCAAGTGGACACAAACCATGCCAGCAAAATGCCTCCCACAGTCTGATCAAATTCTGGATTGACATTCTCAGTAACCTATAGAACACTTACTCTTCAGTTTTAATTCACATCCACACTAATGCATGTTACTGTAGTCACTGTTCCTATAGAAATACTGGGCAGGTAAGCAGTGTCTGTGACTGAACCATCTGTTCCCTATTAATGATTTTTTTTCTCTTGATTTGCTTGAACACAGCAGAGTTCCATGAATGACAGGAGTTGTAATACCAAAACCAATTTTAGTTTAGTAACTTTCATTATGGCTTTCCTCTCTGTCTCCATCAGTTATATTTCCTCTGATTTGCTGAATTTGTGGCTTTGTGAGGTGTCTACAGGCTGCAAAAGGCAAAACAATTTCAAAAGATACATGACTTGAATTCTGCATATATCTTTCACTTTCGTCAGTTGAGCCTTTTGTGTCACCAACACAGTTTTCTCTCCATTGTCCACGGAAGAATTTCTCCTTGCTTCTTTCTTTGTGCCCTTACTGATATTTATCCACATTCTACCTGCAAGTTCAAATAAATAATTGTGTCCATAATATAGATGCTTTGCTGGTGGAAGAGTGTCACTGAAGTGTGGAGTGGCTCATAATGAAGTGGTGTTATCATCAATCCAGCAGTGTTCACAGGATCCTGATTGAAGCAGGGCTTTTTATTTCTAGCAACAGTTTTTTTTTCTATCCTCACTGCCACTATAGCAAACCCTTCCTTCCCCTGTGAATGCCTGATTCAAAGAGAGACAGAGAGACACAGAGTGAGAGTCACAAGCTGACGATTACAAATCCCATGCTTGATAGCTGGTAGAAGGTATAGACAGGTCTCACTGGTGTGTGTGTGTGTGTGTGTGTGTGTGTGTGTGTGTGTGTGTGTGTGTGTGTGTGTGTGTTTTTTGTGAGATGCGCTGTCGATGTGACATGAATGTGAATAGGTAATCCAGAGTTGCTAGTCTTAGCCTGACCTACCTTGAGGGGTTTGTTTGTTTGTTTAGTTCAGAAATTTGGATTAATCTCTTTCTATGAAATTAATGATCTTTCTCCATTCTTCCCCACCATTCTCAGTCATTGTTTTTGCTTATTTTTTTTTATATTTACTCTTTATGGTAATTGAATATTTTCATTGCATAAATGAGGATTACAAGGCTCTGCTTAGATGACCCATTTTAAAGCATGTATATCCATGAGCATTTTAAAGCATCTGTATCCAGAGGTAGGATTCCAACCTGCCTTTCAGTAACACCTCTTCAGTTTGATTGATATAAGATCCACAATTTTCACTGTGTGCAGCACTGGATTTCTTCTTAAAGTGGGCTTAGGCTGAGCTTCTAGCCCGTCTTTTGTTCTGTTGAAATAAGCTTTTTGGTTTGTTTACCTATTAGTGCTTTCAGTTTAATCTCAGGTGGCACTGGATTGCAGCAAGACGCCAACATGTTTTCCAAACAGCCAATGGGATAAGATGAGCTTGTTATCTGAACTTGAATATAACAGGGGAAAAGTCAGTTCACTGTCTATACCGGGACCTGCTTGTTAGTGCCATGATGTATTGCACCATGTAGGTCAATAATCAATGGCTGTAATTTGGTGTAATTTGGCAGTAAAGAAGTCGTCTTAAAAAGATTTCGGATGTCATTTTGTGGTTGTGGATCTTGATGTAAATGCAGAGAAATTCTGTTGAAACACCTGCAGATTGAGTGATAAATATAATAAACCACAACTTTTTGGATTGTTGTAAGACTTTGATTTTTAGGCTTCTTCAGCCTTGAGTCCATTTTACAAGATCGTTTTAAATAATAAGATCTGGCTCCACCCTGTGCTGTCCCTCTCATTATCAAACTCCACTCATTTGTCAGAGATAAATATCGTAAATTCTAATCTATATAGGAACTAATGAACCTTTTCTCATGACATTTTTTCTCTTTTTCTCATACATATTGTCATATAAGGTAGGGAATACGGATGCAAATGCAGTGAGAGTTTATTGTAAAATGCACAAGCAAACAAATCCAAATCAGTAGGCAAGGTCGTAATCCAAAAACAGGCAATAGTTCAGGCAATGTGCAAACCGTACGAACGGGGCAAAAAAGGGCCGGAAAGCAAAACCAGGGAGAGAGCAAGATCAAAAACCAGATAAACAATGTAGAGCAAGCAGCTTGGCAAGTCAGGTATAAACACAGAGTGTTACTTCGCAAATGAGTGCATGAAACTGAGGTCCTTATATACTGTGAAGTGTGATTGTTCTCAGGTGTGTGTGTGATTAAAAGTCAGGTGAATGTGAATGAGACAAAGTCCATTGTTGGGAGACGTAATCCATGGCATCCATACTAGTCAGGTGCGGTGCGTTCTGCAAAATCGGATTCTCTGAGAATTGACCTGACACAAAACTATAATAAAGGGCCCAAACTATAATGCTCTTGCATTTTATTCAAATACATACCCTGTACAGTCAATTCTTTCAAGGTCTTTCATGACTCAAATACCAATATGGATTAAATCTAAATTTAAATATAAATAATGGATGATTGTAGGTGTCCTTTCTTTTCTTTTTATGTTTAATTAGGGCCCACACACTGAAAGTGCACAGGGCCTTATTGTTTTCCTAAGGATTATTCTGTTTTTTTTTTTTTTTAGGACCCAAGCACTGAAAGCACGTAGGCAGAAACTAAGGCATGGGCTCTGTAGTGCCTGCTTTTGACTAACGTGGTGGAGTCAGTTTCACCTACGGTCACCAAACTCAGTAAATGTATTGTTCTCGTCAAGCCAGACAACTCTCAAAATGACAGTTATTAGGGTGCCCGACAAGATTGGATATAATGTGGATTTTTTGAAAATTGCAGGTTCTGAACTGTTAAATACTCCTCCTAGGGGATTTATACGATTGTCACCAAATGTGGTCAACATTATGCCAAGACATTGAAGATGCTAAATTGCGAACAGATTTTTGATATCTCGAATGTTGTGGCAATGGCGAGGGATTAAATTATTGACAAAGGTAAACAGGACGAGGCTCCTATCTTCTAAGTGCATTGTCTGATTTAGATCAAATTGATGTATGTTTGGTCATGGGGGCTATGGTGTACCCCCTTAAATGCATGTGCTCTCTACACATTTCTTCACTGCAATTAATTAATGGCTAATAAGGATAGCAACATATATCTCTTATCTTCTTTATGCATTATATCACCAAAAAATTTTTGGACATAGAAGCTGTTGTAAAGCCTTAGACCTGGGCTTAAATGAACAGATCAGGGCAAAATAAATTACTCTATAGCACTCACTTCACTATGCATTGTTTTCATACACCCACCGGGTAGTGATGGCACTGTAGTGCTTGGGTCTGTCATCGCTGCTTGCAGCTATATTTAGCCTTTGTTTGGCTTCAGAGATTATTTCTAAGTAAAAGCACTGTGGGATATGTGTAGGGACTTGTCTAAATAAAATATCCACTGACAATACTTCAAATATTTCTAAGAGCAGCATAAATTTGAACAATGAATTATAGATACAGCTTATCCATAAATTGCTTTACCCAACAGATTCCTGAATATAATACTGATAGCCTCACATTATAACTAATTGTTTGTTTTGTGTGGTTCGTCTCTTTTTACACACTGATCTTTTGATTCTTTGGAAAAAGAGTTTTGAGATCCTTTTTACTGAGCTTGGGAAAGAGCTTGAGGCTCCACAAGTGCTGCTGTGGAGTCAGTGTATTATGGAATATTCAGCATGCTTTCTTATAAATAATATAAATACATAACATGGAAATGATGAATATGAACAGGACAGACAACATTTTTTAATCCTGTCCATACAGCATGAAATAGTGATTGGAGGATAGTAATTTGGCTAATCATATTTTATTCATTAATGAGCAGATGACTAAGGAGTTCTGGTGAGGTGACATATGGAAAAGAGCATGAAACCACTGAGACTCAGATTTGAGTGTTCGTGTTCTCTTTCCTGTGTTATGAAGTTCCAGTTTTGCACTAGGGCATTAGTGTCACCCTCAGCCAGATGTCATACTTGAATGCTGTGCAGACAAATGTACTACAGTCGCATTTTCTATCTTGGGGATTAAGATAAGTATTTCTATTTTTATTTGTAGTAAATCAGCTTTTTCCTGACATGTTTATCTTAGGCTTTATTGGTATCCTGTGCCGTGTTGGGTGGTTACTTCAGAAAAGTAATTAATTACCAATTAATAATTATATTGTCAATGTTGTATTTAAATTACTGACTAATTACTCTATCTGAAAAGTAATTGCACTACTCATTACTAATTACAAATCCTTAAAATCCATATCAACCTTGAACACATGGATAATAGAATTGAAACTCTTAATTTAATTAAATTGGAGTCAAACATGTAATAGTTTAACCTATTTAAAAGCACAGTTTTATTAAACCATTTTGTAGTAAATGTAAACAAAAACAAAAAAAAAGCAACTCCTGACTCAATAAGCCGTATTAAAAGTGTAGTTACAGTATTTCAACACAACTGCTTAAGAGCATGTGTAATCATTTGACAAAAATAACCCTCTTTAGTTAACAAAGAGAATTTCTCTTCCACTATGTACCCTGCAATCAGTTTTTTGAAGCTCACCTTCAGACACTTTTTGTACTACCGATGTAAAATCAAGTTATGCCTGCTTAACAGGGGCTGCCACAGTTCCATCTGTCACTGTACACGGATCACTCAAAAGTGTTTGTCTGTGTTGTCATGTCAGGTCCTTAAGTAGGATACTTGTACTTCGGAGAGAGGCCAATAGTGTTTTTCCCAAGGACATAACCTACCTTTTACTGTGATGTTTTTATCAACATGTCAAAAAAAATTAAGTAATGGTAATATTTCCATTTAGCAAAACAACCACTCGTTTCTGCTGACATGCTTGAACTTGTGCGACTTCACAGCCACCTGGCGTGAACTCATGCACGATAGCCTACATCTAACAAATTTAAAAGGACCCAGTTAAATTAGAAGACAAATTTTAGATTTTAGACATTTTTTTTTAGATGATACATTTAGATTTTAATTTCAATTTTGTTTTATACAGAATTGTTGAACGTCTATACAGTATGTAATGCAAGTACATCAAAAGTAACTGCAATTAAATTACTTAAAAATGAAGAGTAATCTCTTACTTTACTTTTTTCAGGGAAAAAGTAATTTAATTACAGTAAAGCGTTACTCAGTAACGTGTTACTCAGTAACGCGTTACTCAGCTCATCCCTGAGTATTGAATTTAAAGGCTTTCTGCTGAGGAATGCTATGTGAGTGCCAAGTCTGGTCTGATAGTATTAACCCTGGCTTTGTGACCTTAGGTTAGGGGACAGTAAATCCCTGGTTTTTGGCTTCCTCCTGCACACGTCTAATAATGTAGCCTCAACCTTTCACATTGTCCAAGTTCATTTCTGCTCTCTGTGTGTTTTTGTTCTCTGTGTGAATTAAAGAGAGGTACAAGGTATCACTTTGAGCCAATAAAATCACTCTGCTTCTTTCTTTATTTTAATACACCCATCAAATTATCATTTGATTTTTTTGTCCTTCTCCACTATTACAATGCCTTAACAGAAAGGAATGTGACCAGATTGAAAAAAAGTACAAACAAACTTCATGTTGAAATAATCATGCACTTATATTATCTATAAGATTTCATTTAATTGATAAACAAAACTTAGGACAAGGCCCAACAAAAGTACATCTAAAGAAACTTACTCTCTGGACACTCTATGAGAACTGCATATAGCCAGGATAAGAGGTTGACCCTCTCAGGCTTCGGTTACGTGGCATGTTTGTATTAATGATGCTAAAGCAATGCTGTGATCACAGCATGGAGCTGCAGCTGCTTCAGAGTCCTTACCTATCCCCCAAGACACTGTAGACACTTTGAAGTCTGAACCTGAAAGGTCTGAAAAGAGTAAGTGGGGAGCCACAGTGCAGTGAAAAGCAGTAAACAGTGATTATTTGCCAATTAATGAAGTAGATTTGATGATGAGGGTCGCTTCAGCCTTAGGCCTTTCATTAATGCATGAGCTCAACCCTGATATTGACTTGTACCTGGACACACAAAAGCATCGCCCTTTACTTATAAAAAGCCTAAAACAGCTAGTGGGAGCTTTTTTAGTGGAGAAGAGTAAAGTTGGTGAAGACCACACAATTGTTATTTAGGCCATGATAAATAAAAGAATAGAATTGAAGGAGAGTGTACTTTCTTTTCCCATGACTGTATATATGTGTATATTTTGTACTTTGTGTATATTATAATATACAACATGCTTGTAACCTTTTGTATTTTACCTCGTGTTTGCAAAATGCACTATATACAGATAGACTAGTGTGACACAGACATGATGTTGGATTCCATTCAATTTGCTGTGCTCTGCTGAAACCTAATTTTTTATGTGAATTAAATGAGATTAGCTTAGAATCAGCTTTATTGTCATTTAGCAGTATTTAACCAGAAGCACAAAACAGCAAGTCACATTAAGTGTAAAGTGCAAAGAGACAATGGTAGGGTGGCAGTAAAGTGCAAGTGACATGTGCAAAAGCCATGTTATCAACAGTTCAAATGGAATATAAGGCATCAAAAAAAAAAAAAAAAAAAAAGTTTAAATGGCATAAAGTGTGTAAATGAGTCCAGAGACATGGATTGCAGTAATTAAGTCAGTACAGTGCAGCGAACAAAGATGCAAAGTGGAAAGGAGGTAGTAGTGTGCAAACTGTTTAAGGTTAGTCTATATGCAGAAGTACTGATGTGCGTGTGCAGTATGTTCAAACTGTACAATGGAGTAAGTGATCAGAGTACAAACCGCAATGTGGGGGTTGGAGGATGGGGGATTAGCGGTGTAGTAAGGAGCTCAGTATGTTGATTGCCGAGGGGAAGAAGCTGTTCATTAGCCTGCTGATAGTAGTGCTTCCCAGACAGGAGAAGAGTGAGCGGTTTATGGTATATTTATGGTAAGATATCCTTGATGCCTTTCACCCTCTGTAGACAGCGTCTGTCATAGATGTCTGGAATGGGCAGTTTTCACCACCCATTGGAGAGCCTTCCGACGGGAGACCGAACAGCTGCCATACCACACTGAGATGCAGTTCATCAGTATGCTCTCTATGGTACAGCGATAGAAGCTAACTAGTATCTGAGTAGATAGGTGAGCTTTTCTCAGTCTGCTCAGAGACTTGATCAGGGTGGTGGTGGAATCTGCCCCCTTCCACTGTGAGGGGTATTGACATGTAGCAAAAAGGTTATTAAAACTTAGAGTAAGGCACCCCTAGTTCATCTGTGTGTGATAGCAGATAGACCACCTGCTTGGAAAAGAAACAATATAGCAAAATATACAAAATAAACCTTCAAGCAGTGATGTGCACCTGTCAGTAGCCAGATATGTATCATGCTATCACAGAATATTTTCTCTGACCACCATCTCATAAAATTCTCCCCTTTTTCAGTGCCTGCTCAGATCCTCAAAGCCAGTTTGGACTCAATGGAACGTCAGATCCAGAGGCTGGAGAATGACATCCAGAGCTTCCCCAAGACAGATGACAAACAGGATAAGTTTGTGGAAAAAATGTCCATATCCTTACCATTATTACTTTTATTCTATCCTGAAGAGCACAAGACCTTGCTGGTGCCATATATATTAGCCTATGGCTGGTTTTCACTTTTCTTTTGTAAAATTTAAAATGTGTGGAAAGGGAATGGGTGGGATGGTTTCCAAGGAATGAGTTGCACTTATCTATGCAGCATTTAAACAACCACAGGTCCTTCTCTGAGCTGTCAACTCAGATATCAACCCTCAAGGCTTAATGCCAGGTTACTTTGAGTTGGTGTAGCCATACTTAAGCTTCTAACTCAGTTAACAATGCTATTTTCAATAGTATTTTTTAAAAAGAGCTTATGATAAGACTGATTTGAGTTTTTTCTGCATGTTTGTGTTTTAATTTCAAAACATGAGACTTTTTTTTTTTACTCATTAGCTAGTTTTATTCAGTTCTAAATTACGGATCTTTGTTCTCCAATTTCTCCAAAGAAAGAACCTTCAATCTCACTTTCTCTTTGCTTATGTGCTTGAAGTGAATCTTCATGATGGGTTAAGAATAATCTGCATCTGCACTAAATAATAAGCTGCAACAAGTCATATGTGCTGAGAGTCAGGAGCACAAAGCTCCTGCCGAGACTGGGGCCCATTCAAGGTAGAATTACCACAAACTGAGTGGTAGTATTTATTATGCTGGCCCTGGGATAATTTGAACTTGATTGAGGGGAAATGGAGAGCAACAGATATACCGTGGCAATGTCTGGACTTCACAGACCTCTGGAGGATTTTAAAAGCCAAGTAAGCCTGAGAAGTGAACTTGCTTGGGGCATCTCACCCTGTCTCACGCAGTCGGTCACTAGAGGCAGCACAGAGTGTACACAGAGACACAGCTGTGCATGCTGATTGGATGATATGAGTGGGGTAAAATAGGGAGGATTAAAGGTTGCCATTCTACCCTTATGCACCGGTCCTACTTTAAAAAAAAAAAAAAAAAAAAAAATCCCCATTCATAATGTAACTCAGCTAACGGAGTCTTATTTGCCAGAGCACAAGCTTCTCACTGTTTGAAGGTCTGATCTGAACATGATACTTAAAGAGAAAATCACCATATCTAAATCACCATATCTTTTTATAAGTTAAATAGTTGTATCTGATTTAATGTTACTATGGATCATTATCTTAAAATTATTACTTGAAATTTGTGTAATAATTAAGTTAGGCATGATGGTTGATGGAATTATTTGTAATAATTGTTAAAATTCAAGGTGTGATTCTATTGCCTGTATACAGTCTATCAGTTGTGTTTGCAGAGTATGAGCACAGAAACTGTATAATTTAACTGAATTTGAAATCACACATAGACAATTTTTCCTTCTTATGCTTCAAAGAGATGCCACACAATGTGGTTGTGAGTAAAATTGTTTTATACACAAAGCATTTTAGACTCCTTTAGAGTCCTGCTCATAAGGGATCACATAAGAAAAAAGTAATATCCAGCAGGTTTTATGAGATAAAGAGGAATATATTTATCAAAACAAAGAAAAAAACAAGTAAAAACTGCCTTAGTAGGGTGTCATCCTCCAAGCTTATTTAGGTGTTGTAGTAATAATAATAATAATAACAATAACACTCTTTTTGTTTATTAAAAATATCACTAAATATGTGGCTTACTTAATTCATATGAAGATATCAGAGCTAGAGAAACAGGTATACAATTATTACACTTGAAATATTAATCTTATAAATAGAAAGCAGAAGCACATGAACAAGGGAAGAATGTGGGGTGCTGCTGCTCCCATCATTTTGATGGATATAAAAACTATTATAATATGACTGAAATGTAGGTATACTCCACCCTAATTCTCTTTCTTTCTTTCTCTCTCTCTCTCTCTCTCTCTCTCTCTCTCTCTCTCTCTCTCTGTGTGTTTGTGTGTGTGTGTGTGTGTGCAAGCATATTAGGTTGGTCAAAGTTAAGCTGGTATGTTTGGAAAAGACAGAGCACTGCTATATCATCAAAACACTATTCAAAATGTAAAATAGCCATGATTGTATTTCTTCTGTAATGCTGATCAAGTTAAGTTAATCAGTCAAGCATTATCATCGACAGTTATTACCAAGCCCCTCAAAACGTATCACATTAAACAAGCCCTAGAAGCATCTCCATAAAAATATTCTGCAGCATTATTAATATCAGTGCTTTATTTCTCCCTCCATTGCTGTAATGTATGTAAATGGCTGAGTGAGCTGTTTGTTCAGCAGTTTAGTGATAGCTATCTATCAGCCATAATTGGAACTTACAAAGGCTTTTAGATGAGGTATGGGTCCCAGAAGTACTGTAACTCAGTGAAGAGGCAGTGCTGATAGGGTTGCCTGATGGGAAGAAGGGAGAGGCTCTGGAGTGGCCTGCCTGCCTTGCTCCCCCAGGAAAGGCCATATGGGGAGTTTAATGTAGAGGTGTAAAGTACTATATTCAACATACATATTAAGCTTTGATGCATGATGAGCCCAGTGTAATCGATCTCCCACCCCCATGCCTTGTAGAGTGCTATTTAGCTTATTTGCTATTTGAGCCCAGAATCAGAGAGTATGTATCATGTATCAAAAACTGATGGCAAAAAAATCAAACAGAATAGTAATCAATATTCTCACAAAATAACGCTCCATAATTTTTCACATATTTACATTCTTATAAATAAACACACACACTAGCCTGATTTTCATGCAGTGCATTGTTTTTCTTAGCCATCAAAATAAAGCTCCAGTTCTCCTGAGTTTTGCAACAGAACAAGGTGTTACTCTCTTTTCACCTGTCACTCAGAATGACAAACTATCACAAGATGAGGAGGATATGTTAAAGTCTGTCTGAGGATTGTACCATTTGCATTTGTACTTTGCGTTTGGTTTTAAGGCAATGGTAATTATGGAATTTTATTTATGGAACTTTATATGTTTTTTTTTTTCAGATTCATACAATACATAAAAAAGCCCTCCAGCTATTCAGGGCAAAAAACTGAAATGAAAGTAAATACAAAGAGTCTGGGAGTGTATTTGGGGTTCATATCTGTGACTCATAATGTCTATCTCAGTTGTGATTGCCACAGCATCTACAGTGGAGTGCTATTGTTCATATGGGAAAAATGGGAAACTTTAATTTACCAAGGGAAATTAAGAATTTAATTAACAAATTGTAATAGGTGCTGAGTTGAATAAACAATTTCGTGTAATTTTACTCATAAAGAAAAGGAGGCAAAAAAAACCCACAAGGCACTCATGCCTATGACTATGTTGTTGTCTTGCAGAAATTCATGTTTATTGGGAAATACTTTCCAAGTCGTGTGTTTTATGTGATAAGATTTTGCATAAGTCAATGTGCTTGCTTGCCTTGATGTGTGGTTTAATGGTTGGAAATGAAGCTTAATAACTGTCTTTTCAAATCACAACTCTGAAGCTCAGACAATTCAGCTAACCACTCTATTGTTTTGTTGAGGGAGCTGATGTACATTCAATCATGATGCAGGAAGATATTTTGACCTGGTGAATCTCCAGGTTATCACTTATTTGCATGAATTGCTTCATGAAGTTTTTCTGGCATGAAAGAATGTCTTTCGCCTAACATACTAAACATTTTATTTTTAATGTTTCTAAAATGGTTGCTGTTACACACACACACAGCAGTCTCTAGAGTTTATGCCAGAGCGGCAGTTCTGTGGACGGAAATACCTTATTGAGATATCAAGGGAGAATGGCCAGACTGGTTCGAGCTGACAGAAATTCTACAGTAACTCAGATAACCACTCCATACAGTTGAGATGAGCAGAAAAGCATCTCAGAATGCACAACACATCAAACCTTGAGGAAGACTTCCACAACACATCAAATCTTGAGGTGGGCTACAACAGCAGAAGACCACATTGGATTCCACTTCTGTCAGCCAAGAACAGAAAGCTGATGCTGCATTTAATCTCAGTTTCTGCTGATGCACACAGATGAGTCAGAATTTGGCGTCAACGGCATGAATCCATGGACCAAACCTACACTGTGTCAACAGTCAAGGCTGGTGTAGGTGGTGACCATGTGCATCCCTTTCATGACCACAATTTACCCATCTTCTAATGGCTACTTTCAGCATGATAATGTATCATATCACAAATTGCCACAAACTTTTGGTCTTCGGTGGCCTTCCCACTCACTGGATCTGAATCCAATAGAATACCTTAGGGATGTGGTAGAATGGGAGATTTGCAGTAGGAGAGTGTACTTGAAAAATATGCAGGAATTTCATGATGCAATCATGTCAATATGGCCCAGAATCTCAAAAGAATGTTTCCAAACAATGTTTCCATTGTTAAGATGATAAGGAGGTTTATTTATTTAGTATTGGTGGAAGAAGTCTCCAGTGTCAGCACTTTGTAGAAGTCAGAGGTAAGGGTGTAACTTTTATTTTTGGTTTCTTGGTAATATGAAAAGCTGCATTTTTAACTTATTATCTTATTAACTTATTAATTTAAAGCAAAAATGTAATGGAACATTTATAGCTGCTATAATGTATATGATAAAAGGAACATACTCCTTTCATGGATGTTCATTAATCCTTTCATCCTTCCATGGATGTTCTATGTTCTTTAATAAATAAAAATTGTAATTTTTGGCATATTTTTATCCTTACTAATATCAATGAGTATTTTGCTATAGGTGAGAAAAATTCAGGTTGCGAGTACCTGGTAACTTAGTCTCAGAATATAATGATAACAAACTTCCCACCACTGCTTTTATCTTTCTTTAACATCGTCTTTTTTGGCCCTCTTGGAGCTTCTTCGATGTGTGTTTTGAATTCAGCCTCGGTCTCCATGTATTTTGCATTGTGCCTGTATAGTTAGATGTTTGCTTAAATGGTGGTGGTATTTATCCTGGCACAGACTCTCATGTTGCAGTGCCCACAGCTAGGCCAAACACACCAGATCATTCCAGTTGCATTTCTTTTTTAGTCATGCTTCAGCGTTTCAATTTCAGTTTTATTTATATAGCACTTTTAACAATGAACATTGTCACAAACAGCTTTACAGAAATCCGGATATGGATCTAGATTTATCCCTAACCTAACAGTGGTGAAGAAAATCTCCCTGAGATGTAGAAACCATGGGAGAAAAAGGAAACCCGATCTTTTCTGCCTGACACCAGATTGCGATTATGTTGAGTTATTACTCATCTATCATCTAACTATAAACTGTATACTATAAAGTCAAACAAGCATGTTGAAAGGATCTTCAGTCCAAGCAGCAGTCTTTTTTTATTTCATTGATGTTTTTGCTTTAAATCTATAGTATTCAAGTGAAGTTATCCACTGAATAATGAATGAAAGTTGAGTGTAGACTGTTTTCAGGCTATTCAAGTGAGATTGTCCACAGGCATCTTTAGGATATTTATGTGGTTCCATCCACAGCAATCTCACGGCACTCTTCAGGCTATCTAAAAAGTGATTATGATCTTATGTAGCTTTTACATATTGATATGATATCCATGTAACCACAATAAATTAATTTTGTAAATATACATATTTCTTTTGAACAAGTTTAACATAAACCTGCCATCATTTAATTATTTAATTTTTGTACTTATTTACTTTTTTTTACATATTTACCTAGGTTGAAATTCTCCCCATAATTTATATAATTGGTTATTTATGATATGTTGATCCATGAATTATTTTTTATCCAGTGCAACAGCAGCAAGTGATTCTCAGGAGAAGGAGGCTCCAAGCAGAAGTAGAGCATAGGATGGATCGGGGCCAGATAGAGTCAGGATCATTGGCATCTCAGGAAGCAGGAGTAGTGTGTATCTCAGCAGAGGGGGAGGGTTAACACAGATTATTAGATAAGATCTTGTCCTTTAGTGGTTTAAGAAGTAGTACAGTGTAGTGCAAAACAGTGTAAACAGAGACTCCAACAAGACTATCTTGTCGAAGTGCAAACAGAGACTCCGACAAGACTATCTTTGGAGGCTTAACTACAAGGGAGTTTCAGAAGGTTACAGGTATGAGAGCACCCTGGGATTTAAAGTGGCCCACAACTCCACTGTCTATAAACCTGAAAGTATGAGAATGGGTGGGATGTCAAACATCCCAGTTTGACTGTCTATGCCCATGAACCCTCCAGATCTACATCTTCACCTAAGAGAAAAGATATTAAAAACTTTAGACTTTAAAAAATTTAGACTGTGTCTGACCCCCGAGCCCTAATTGAAAGGCTGTTCCATAACTGTGGGGAGATAAGAATAAAGATCTCCCCCTTGCTGTAGTCTTAATTATTCTAGGTACTAATAAAGAGGCTGCATCTTTTGATCAACGCAGACATGGCGGATCATAAATGACCAAAATATATTCAATGCAAAATTTTACTGGGAGACAATGCAGTATGGATAAGATAGGGATGATGCCGATCAAATCTTCTGGTCCTAGTAAGGACTCTGGATGCTGCATTCTGGAATAACTGGTGCTTGTTTATGCACTTACTAACTGGTACTATGTTTATGCACCTATATACACCGATCAGCCATATCATTATGACCACTGACAGGTGAAGTAAATATTATTGATTATCTCGTTACAATAGCACCTGTCAAGGGCTCTCGAAGTTGATGTGTTGGAAACATGAAAAATGGGCAAGCGTAAGTATTAGAGAGACTTTGACAACGGCTAAATTGTGATGGCTAGATGACTGGGTCAGAGCATTTTTAAAACGGCAGGCCTTGTGGGGTATGCAGTGGTTAGTACCTACCAAAAGCGGTCCAAGGAAGGACAACCGGTGAACTAGTGACAGGGTCAAGGGCACCCAAGGCTCACTGATGCACGTGGGGAGTGAAGGCTAGTCCATCTGATCTGATCCCACAGAAGAGCTATTGTAGCACAAATTGCTGAAAAGTTAAAGCTGGCTATGATAGAAAGGTGTCAGAAC
>CM074980.1:11789612-11805248 GCA_037576825.1 Pangasius krempfi
AACATGACAAAGAGTTCAAGGTGTTGACTTGGCCTCCAAATTCCCCAGATCTCAATCCAATCGAACATCTGTGGGGTATGCTGGCCATCGAGTCCGATCCATGGACGCCCCACCTCGCAACTTACAGGACTTAAAGGATCTGCTGTTAACGTCTTTGTGCCAGATACCACAGCATGCCTTCAGGGATCTAGTGGAGTCCATGCCTCGATGGGTAAGGGCTGTTTTGGCAGCAAAAGGAGGACCAACACAATATTAGGCAGGTGGTCATAATGGCTGATTGGTGTGTGTGTGTGTGTGTGTATATATATATATATATATCACATGAACAGACACAATAACCTGTTCTTTCTATCAGTTTGTGAATTCCAGTTTCTTGTTGTATCCAGTTTCTTCTTACAGTTTCTTGTTGTATGCTGATTGCAAATTATATAATACCAAGCCCATAAATGCTGCAAATCAGTACCACATTTCTGTATTTTACCCACTAGTACCCTGTACCTAAAGTTGCCTAAGAGACATGGCATTCATTTGTTATGGCTACTGGGTTTCATGCAAAATGTTTTTTATTTTAAATATCAATCCTGCACATATTCCTTCAGTTTCTTGTTGTCTTTTCTCATGATTTCCCTTTCACTTGATATTTTCTTTTGAACTGCACAATTATCTGCAAATTACTTTATCAAATGCAAATGGAGCAGAGGGGGAGGAACACTACATGGTGTTCTCCTCAAAAGAGATGTGTGGGTTTTGTTTGCAATTGTTATGGAGTTTGATGGTGCCATTGGAGAATTAGAGCTGCATATTGAATGCTTTTTTTTTTTTGAGGTATTATGTTACTAGTGTGACCGAGCATTCGTGCAGGGTTTGCCTAAACACTTATGGATAAGAAAACAATAAAGGAGAACGTCTGAACTCTTCTTAAATTTTTATTCTCCGACAAACACCAGAGAGAACTCAAAAACCCGCAACACTCTAGAGCAGAAAAGTGCGCATGCCCATTGCCTATCTACAGCAAGCCCTGCAGGGAAAAATGCATTACACACACACACACACATACACACACACACACACACACACACACACACACACACACACACATATAACGAGCGTCAGTACATCCAGAATTAGTGCAACATAATCGAATAAAGTCTGTTACATACATCCCCCGTGCAAGTCTTTTTAATGTTCAGAAGATGGCAGAGAGTCTGAACCACCTCTGCCTCAAACTGACGACCCTGGTCTGAATGCAAAGTCTCTGGAACGCCATGAAGTAGCATTGGACAGTGTCTGGATTTGCCAAAATCGGATGGCATGGTTGAGCACTTTAATTGGACTCTGATAGAACACAATCCTCAAACAGACAATGTGCTACTGTCTGTGCCGACTGATTAGGCAAGGGATACAAATTGACAAATTTAGTGTAGTCCTCGACAACCAGCACATACCGATGTCCTTTTGAAGTCACAGGCAGCTCTAAGATGTCTATAGCCACTCGTTCAAATGGCTGCACTGATTGTGATCCACCCATCGGCGCATGGTGGACTGGAACAGGACTGCACCGTGTCTGAAATGCCTTGCACTGCTCACACCATGCTTTGATGTTCCTGTACATGGAAGGCCAGTAACAAAATTGTCTCGCCCGTTCCCACACACGCCCACACCTATTTTAGAACAGAGGGAACAACTATTTAGACTACAGGTTTACTCGTGAGGGGGCAGCAAACTGAGCGGCATAACAGTCCATCAGTGATAGAAAGATGGTTGAATTCAGTCCAAAGCTTCCGCAAGCACTGAGAAGCTCCTTGTAACTTTCTTCTGGACGGTCTTTGAGATTGTGCCACCCAGCTCAAAGCAGTCTTAATGTCAGGGTCAACATTCTACATAGCTCTAATGTCTGATAAACTATGGGACAAAGCATTAATGGGAGACATGCTGTCTGAATTGTCAAGTGAGTCCTGCAGAATCTCTCTGCAGAATAATTGTCAGAATCTCCTGCAGAATCAGTGACTTCAGAGGAACGTGGAATGTCAGTGTCTGTTTGATTAGAACTCACCACATTCACTTGCAGTACCCCTTTAACACTGTCCTCTGCCACTTTCATGTCAGGTGTCCCAGGGCGGCGAGAAAGCGAGTTCGTGTTTTTGTGATGCTGTCCGTCTTTTCATAGTTCATAATTATAGGACGCAGTGCCATCTCCCTCTGTGAACACTCTGACCACGACCTCGAACTGGCGTGCCCAACATAGAAAGCTCTGCTTCTCGTCACCGGAGAACAGTGGCGGTAACTCAATTCTCACGTGTCTGTTAATCTTGTCGCGGTCCCGTCTTGAATATAAATCATTCTTGTCTTTACACCACATGATGGCCGCGTCACGTTGAACTCATGTGTGCTAACTCCACTAAGAACTTTTGACTATAAACTAACTAGTTAAACACCCACCGTAACACTGAACCATGTAAACACAAATAAAACAAAACCGATGCCACCAATGTGACCGAACATTCGTGCAGGGTTCCCTAAACACTTATGGATAAGAAAACAATAAATATATAACGAGCACCAGTACATCCAGAATTAGTGCAACATAACAGAATCGAATAAAGTCTGTTAAGCTAGAGAAAGACTAGATAATCACATCTCTGCTGCATGATAGTCTCTTAATATCTGTCTGCTGTAATGAGTATTAAAACATTTTAGAGACAGAAAGTCATGGATGCAACTAATCACACAAATAATGTCATGATTTGAACAAACAGCATTTGACGTTTTCTACTGTATTGGCAGTGTTGACTAAGCTATTTTAAAAACATAGACAGCTAAGCTACAAGTTACTGCACAATATGTGGTTTAACTATATTAATGCTGCACCTCAAATGTCTCTAGCTACACAAGTTAAATAGGAGTGGGAATCTTTAGCTCCCCTACGATTCAATGCTGTTTCAATTCAGGGTGCCATGATGTGATTATAAAACGATTCTTAATGCATACTTATGTAAAGTAAAATGCTGTACCTTGGTTCTAGTGTCTGCAACACTGAGTGAAAGCCCAACTTTTCAGTAACAGCATAGTGGCACAAATGTTTTACAATAAAACTTGCAATTGTCCATTCACGTTGCCATTTCTTAAGTATGTGGAAGATTTTTCACTTGCTCAAGAGTTCTTTGTAGAGCAGGAAGATCAGAAAACTATTTTTCCTCTATGTCTGAATGGAAATGTGCAGTGTAAGTTGGTTGTATTCCTGAAAAACTTTACCTTGTACATATATTTTTGTCTTTCTAATTCATAAAATCCAAAATGTGTCTTCAGTCGCTGCACATACTAAGCATACTACTACATACTAAACAACATACTAAACACATTGTAAGTGTGGTGCGCAGGTCTGAGTTTGTCCATCTTCAAATCTGCTAGGTAGCTAACCTGGCTAGTTTCTAACATATAGTACACACACTATCCTATGTCTTTATGCTTAACCACCTGATTGGTTTAAAGTTTGGCCAAAAGTAAATTTTATTTTTATAAATTTAAATTTTACTTACTTTGTTATGGCTTTCTTTATATTCTCTTTGAACATTTAAATTATGTAGATCTGGTTATGGACATCTGTACATCAGAATGCAGAATTGTTGTAACCTTTATAAGAGCTTTTTTGTAAGAGCTAAGAGGATACACCTGGCCTGATAACCTTTGTAAGAGCTTTAGAACCTGGACAAGAAATATCGCTCTTTTATTTACTACTAGTACAGCTCAGCTTTTCGATATGTCCAAGGTCTGTGTCAGTATGTATGGAGCAGCAGAAAAAAAAATATTTATTTTTTGTTGCTAATAAGTGCTACTAGGCCCTTAGAAGAAAATAATTAGTGAAGGTGCCCCAAGTCTTTCACCTTATTCATTTCTGTCTACTCATCCATGTATGTATTAGGCATGCCGTTACATGAATGTGTTGACTTCAGTTGGCTCTCATGAACCAATTAGCATATCCATTATGCAAATTAAACCAACTAATTATCTGGTGTGTACAAATTAATTGTGATTTATAATGTCAAACATTGGACTACGCGAGCTGGAAGTCCAATCTAGAAGTCTTCTCTTAAAGCGCAGTGAATAGGAGGAACAGCATTAGCATCGTCTGTGCAGGAACAGTGAACATGGCTGTAGAAACAAGAGCAAGCTGCAAAGCTCACCAATGAAAAATTATTTCGGACCATCAGGAACATTAACAGTTGTCAATTGCAATCTGATGTTTAATCAGTGGGGGGTTCTTCATTAATTGACAAAATTAGCCTCATCAATCATGCAGAGGAGGGAGCTGGGCTGCTCAGAGCTGCTGGATCCTATCACTGTAGGCCTCATTGAGATGAGCAGCATGATGCTGCCACACAAACACATAAACCCACACACATAAACACACAAACATTTTGTAGAACATTCTAGAAATATTTCAAAGTAGGTTCTGTGTGAGCAACTTCTCTGATGCAGAAGCCACATAGAGATTTTATATTGTGTTCTCAGTGGAAACAAAAGTTAATTGTTTAAATGTGTTGTTACCATTTTGTTTATTAGCTAATATGTTTATTAGATTTTTACACTTATGTCCAGTAGTTTTTACCTCATTAAAACAACAGAAACTAAAAAAGATTGGTGAAATTGGTGAAAATTGGAAGCAAGATAGCAAATATGCACAGATCTGTGATTCTCTGTCTTTTTAAGGAAATAATGAGTGCACTGCTGTAGGTTTTTATGCAATTATTACCCTATTTAACATAGATAGGGAAGAAGATAGGAATGTCATTTTACTATCCTCAATGTTTAGACAGTGCCACAATTAGTCTACCCAATTTATGCAGGTCAGAGCATCTTTCAAAAATGGAGTGTTTTGTGGATAAACATTCCATCATTTTAAATATGCCTGCTGAAGGAGGGGACTAATTGTGGCACAGCATATCCACACTGGAGCTCTAGACTGCAGATTCAGTGGCATGAGAAAAGCCATATTTTGATATTTTATTAATGATGGACACAGATACTAGATTAAAAGCAGATCTAGAGAGGCAGTGTATATATATATATATATCCTTTGTTGTTCTATATACAGTGGATATAAAAAGTCTACATACCCCTGTTAAAGTTGCATGGATTGCAAGGGATTGTGGGTGGGGGGAGTGAATGACCAGCGCTCTCTTCCACTCTCAATACCACGACTGAGGCGAGTCCCTTGAGCAAGGCACCGAACCCCCAACTGCTCCCCGGGTGCCACAGCAAAAAAAAAAAAAAAAAAAGGCTGCCCACCGCTCCGTGTGTGTGTTCACTACTGTGTGTGTGCACTTGGATGGGTTAAATGCAGAGCACAAATTCCGAGTATGGGTCACCATACTTGGCCACACGTCAAAAGTGGAAAATGCTCCACAAGATGTTGATCTTTTTCTTCAGAAGCCATTCCTTTGTTGACTTGGATTTGTGCATTGAGTCTATGCTAGAAGATGAAATTTTTCATCTTTAGCTGTCTAACAGAGGCCTGCAGGTTTTGTGCCAAAATAGATTGGTTCAAAGCTATCCATGATTCCCCCTATCTTAACTAGAGCCCCTTGACTAAAGTTCTGCCTTGGTCTCACATAATTTGGGGAGATTTAGGTGGGCTTGGATTTTTTTTTGGTGACACATATATTAGCCAGTGAGTATTTCCACAGGACCGTCTCATACTGCATTTACTTGGCTTGAGAGTTTTGACTGTTTTGAGGGGGTAGTATTTATTTATTTATTTATTTATTTATTTATTTATTTATTTATTTCATGGGTTTCATGTCCAACAAATTATTCAGGAACCACATAGATAGGATCTATAGGATAGGATCTGTGAATGAATTGTACCATCTTCCTTTATTATTCTCATTAATAAAGAAAATGTAATTTAAACTTGCATTTTCATGCATGGTAATAAATAGGATAGTACTAAAATCCCCTGTTTTACTTAGTAACCATGCCTATTTTGAACCACCTTTTTTCATATACAGTCAGGTCTATAAGTATTTGGACAGTGACACAGTTTTCATAATTTTGCCTCTGTGCAGCACCACAGTGGATTTGAAGTGAAGCAAAAATATTGCATTAACCATTTAGGAATTACAGCCATTTTTCCCATTTTTACCCTCCATTTTCACAGGCTCAAAAGTAATTTAACTTTCTGCCTTTTGTTTTATTTTCAGTAAGTGAAAAGCATACTCAGTTGGGTTGATGTCATTGGACATTTAAGAACATTTAATTTCTTTGTATTAAGAAGCCCTTGGGTTGCTTTTGTGGTACATTTTGGGTCATTATCCATCGGTACTGTGAAGCTCTGTCCTATCAGGTTTGCAGCATTTGATTGAATCTGAGCAGAAAGTATAGCTATATACATTTCAGAATTCATCCTGCTACTTTTATCAGCAGATCATCAATATGCACCAGTGACCTAGTTCCATTGGCAGCCATACATGCCCATGCTATAACACTTCATCCACATGTTTGATAGTTGATATGGTATGCTTTGGATCATGAAGCCCTTTCTGGTTTGGTTTGCATCTTGTGGTAAACTGTCTTTATTTTAGTTCATGAAGGCATCTGTTGATTATAGACTTTGACAACAATATGCCTACCTCCTCCAGCCGGCACAGATCAGACATTAGTTCGGAGACATAGGGTGTACCTTGGTTGGTCAGAATGTCCTTCGGGATCCCCACATGGCTAAAGAGGAGCACAAGTTCTCTGGCAATGTTCTGGGAGGTGGCTTTCTAAAGGGGGACCGTTTTGGGGTATCAGGTAATGTAGTCGACAATGAAGAGGATGTACTCGTGGCCCCAAGCAGATTTTGGGAGCAGCCTTACGAGGTCCATGCCTATCCTCTCGAAGGGGATACCAATGATGGGGGCTTCTTGGGCATGTTGCCTTGACAGTGGGGGCCCTGCTGACAGAAATTCCATATCTCAGTGTCCATGCCTGGCCAGAGCAAATGGTCCCTTAGCTTTTTGAGGGTTTTGCGGGCCCCCAGTTGGCCATCGAGGGAGTGTGATTGGGTCAGGTGCATCAGCAACTTGGTTTTCTGCTGGGGAACCACCAGGAGGTCACAGGCAATGGCCCTGGTTGGGTCTTTGGTTTAACCTCAGTAACACCTTGCCTCAACAGTGCTTCAGGCAATCATCCTCTTTTTGTTCATGCTCAAAGTTGCCCTCATGAGTCATCTGGTGAAACACAGAAGAGACAGGGTTAGCATGACTGTCTCTCAACTTCTGCTTCTGCTTCAGCGTCATCCTCTACTTCAACCTGGGACTGACTCTGCCACGGTTGTGTCCAGTGTTGTCTGGAACCTGTCAGGGGCACTGGTAATTTGGGCACCAGTCCATCTAGCAGCGGCCATTTGCCTGAGTGATTCCCTACCTGGACTTCAGTGGTGGGAACCTCCTTGACATCTCCGTGCACGCAGGAGACCAAGAGGCTCCCACACGCCTTGGCAGCGCCGGGCAAGATCGGTGTAAGAGGTAAGGAATCTGACCCCTGCCGAGCGATGGTAAGCTGCCATTGAACGCGAAGTCCTGACCATAAAATAGGCCATCAAGGAGCTCCATTGCTACCTGGCAAGCTGACACTTCACACTTGGGTATCTTGATGGTTCCTTTCATTACAGGACTTCCCTTTCCAGGTACAGCATCAGGTGGGGGTCCACCATGGCAATGCTGGCTGCCTTTCCCTACACATTTTATGGGTCCAACCTTCCCCAGCAGTAGGCTTGGAGCAGGGGGTTCTGTGATGGCAGGCCTGCAGCCCCTGCACTAAAACCTCTACACGCTCCTTGTGCAACTGCTGCCCGGGTGCTGAAGGGACAGTGCCAATCCACACCTCTATTGTTGTGGATAGTGCAAGAGCACATGGCTGCAAGGCCAGGCAGCAAAACTATACATGGCTGGCCTCCAATGATAGCAGCAGCCGCTCCTCACCCTCCAGTATAAAAGGGTACAGCAAACACATCAAGGTGAGCGAATTTGATCTGCCTGAGCATATTGACCCGTTTCTATCCCTCTCGCGCAGAAACCGATGACAGCACCGAAGACCATGCTCTCTACCAGTGATGCGCCGAGAGTCTACACCCTGATGGCCAAAGGAACTCTTCTCAACACCTCTCACCCCTGCTCACTGCACCCGAAGCCGGGACATCCACTTTCACTCTGCACTTCTCCCACCTTTACTGCACCTGCAAAATAAAACAGAATATTTTTTCCACTACTGCCTCTTGTGTGTGTGTTCAGCCCGCCATTGAGTTTTCTCGATTTTTGCGAAAACCCTTGAATAAAGCTGAAGGTCTACACTTCAATCACATATTGATTGCTTCATTTCAAATTAATTGTGGTGGTGTCAGAGGCAAAATTACAAAAATTGTGTCACTGGTCAAATACTTATGGACCTGACTAATTTATTTGAATGTTTCCATTATTTTGGCAGTAATCACTGTCACTCCCATAGGTTCAGCCAGTCACAAAGGTTTGTGTACAGGTTTATAGCTATGTTCATATTATATATTATTATCAGCACATAAAAAGGTGTGCACAAAATGACAGCAGATGACATAACAGCATTGAAATAACAGCATCTTTTTGTTGATCTTCCAGGTCCTGTATGAAACAAAATGAGGTTAATTTGCCTACATACTCCACCTTTCCTTTATATTAGCATTCTAATTATAACTATATGACTTCTGTGAGGTGTTTTGAAACCTCAAATGAAACCAGCATCTGTAATGTCTGGTGGTTTAGTGCTTGCTGGGCTATGCAGCTGCTTGTCCTCAGTTGGCAGACCTGCACAGACTAATCCCTGTTATTGAACCATCACTTGGGAAACAGAGATGTTGCAGATGCCTGAACCAAGTCTGACCTTGGACTGGCTGTCAATGATCAATACTTAGAGTTGATCTCCTAGATTTTTTATTCTGGTGTGGACCAGAGAGTAGGAAACTGGTATTCCTGGAGCCTGTCCAATTTCAGTAGGATATAAAAAATAATATGGAAAGCATGTTACACCTGCAGTCAGTTACAGATTAACTCTATATTCTCTGATATGTGATAGCTCTCTCTCTCTCTCTCTCTCTCTCTCTCTCTCTCTTAAAACTAGGTCCTCTCCAAAAATGAGAGAATTTTGAGTCAAAATTTGGAGTTTCTCCCAGTCTTTTTCCATTTTATGTGTACCTTACCTATCTTTGTGTGTAAGCATGCACTTGTCATACAGACAGGGAGAGAGAATTGCCAAAAGGCAAAGATCTCCTTCATCTCAGGTTATAGGGACATGACATATAGCTATGGAATAAATATAAAGAAATAAATAAATAAGAAATAAATATTGAGTGACATTTTGGACACAATATGGCCAAATAATTTGTTAATTTTTGTGCCGCAAATGGAAATAGAGCCTGAAAAAGCCACACTCGTTGAAAGCCTGCCAGCTAGCTGGATAGCTAGCTCACAATGATTTGTACATTTCCATTAAATGCGCATCCAGTAAAATTGACTTCCCTACTTCTTCTTCTTTCATATTGTAAGTCAGAAGTCATATTAATGAAAAATGGATCATTTGCCATGTCTGCTGATGATCTCGGTAACTCTGCTGTAGTAATGGTTTCAGTGGGACTTTTGCTAGAAATGGAATTTTACATGGCAAACTCAGACAAGCAGAGTGAAACAGTGAAACATCCCAGTGAGGTTATACTAAATATAAGCATCCAATCAAAGTAGTGGACTGGAACTAACTGTTGTATAATATTATTTATAAACTTCCTAAGAAAATGACCTTTTTAGAGGAAAATCATTGTGGATAATATTTATTTTATACAATCATTGTGTGTGTGTGTGCGCACATACGTGCATGCCTGTTTTTTTTTCTTATTATTGTTTCTTAATAACATACACAGTCCATACACAGTTATTCTTGCTTGTGTATCAAGATTGCTTTCTAATATAGTCTTTTTCCTTCTATTAGCCTCGTCATGCACTTATTGTCTTACTGCAAACATGTCTGTAGGTGCAAACAACAGAGCCTTAAATTGGCAAGTTTATGAAAGCGTAATTTAAATTCATTGCTTTCTTTGCAAGGATAGGACCAAATGTAAGGTATAATTGACAGACAGTGGAAATACATAATCAGTTTATTAAAGCCAGAGTGCTAAATGTGCCATCCATTGACCTTCCATGACTATTAAAAGAAATTACAGGAAGAAACTTACATTTGCTTTTAAAGCTACAGTTTAGAGATTGGCTGTGATACATCTTGTACCTTTCAGAAAGTTAAAAGGGATGTACGAAGGTCAAGAATTTTCTCTGTCTGATTCCTTCATTCATTTTGAATACGTCATAAAACGGGGCGGGAGGGTGTTGTAAGAGAGAGGAGAGGGAGAGAGAAAGAGGGGTTCCCCCCATGAGAAAGAAGGGCTGTGCTGCCACAGGTTTAGCTGATGTTCTCTTGGGACTCCAAAAGCACTTTCATTCTCCAAAAACATTACATGAAACACTGCAGCAATTAATTAGCACAGGAATGCTGCTTTGCTAGTTGTTGATAAAAGAAACATTGGTAAGCACTAGTATCTGCATAAAAAAAGTAATGAACAAACTCACCAAACAGACTTCTTGTCCAGCATTATTGGATAATCTACCCCATCACTATTGTAAATGATTGTTCTTGAAGTAGTCTGCTTGTGAGTGACTAATTGAATTGTATTTGTTTACTTTGCCACAAGAGACAAAATGGCCTCACAAAAGACAAAATGGCCTAATACAGTATTTCAACACAAGAGCACTGTTTTTCTATAAAACACATAATCATCAATAGCTAGTTATGTGCATAAATCACATCCAGGAATGCTAGGTTAATTGGGGAGTACAAAGTCTGGTTTTTAAGTATGTTTGCTTTATTTGAGCCTTTCACCTAAACTACACTTGATGAAGTGAAGAAAAATATCTACTTTCTATTCCCTACATTTCTACTTTTACATTTAATATATTTGTAAAGTCATAAGATGTTTTTTTAAGCATCAGACTGTTTCAGTGAATAAATATATATTCCTAACAAATTAATAAACAAAACTTTAAACAGATGTGAGAGCAAGAATAAGACCAATACCTCTCAAGGCATTTTGTATTGTGACAACTAGCTATTAGCTTTCAGCTAGTTTGTATCATCAGCACATTCGAGAGATTAGGAATAAAGCTGTAGTTAGTTATCCGTAGCTAAAGTTTTCCCACATTCCTTGCTTTCTTGGTGAAAGGGTCAATAATTTACCATCAGTGTCTGAAATCAGTGTGTGATTTAAGGCAGGTGTCTTTTTTTTTGTGAATCTTTTGTCTACTTATACAAAAGATTATATCTGGCCAGCAGATCTACTTTTTTAAAGTAGCAACATAGCTTTCATAGTCTGGCTAAAACCTGCTTAATTTTCTTTTCAATATAGAGTAGATATAATTTTCCTTTAAAATAATTCATCAGACCTTCTTTGTTGAAGCACTCTGAGTGGAGAGACAGTTAGATTTAGGTTATTTTATGTTTTGTCCATCACAGTAAAGACTTGGGATAGTCTTGCTTGCAAACTACAATCATGGCATGCATATGATATTTTCTGTTTTGTTCTGTGTATAGTCCTATAATAACCTTTATATAACTATAGACTATAGTGGCAATGATGCAGATAGTCTAGCTCCATTCACCAGCATCCTGGTGGCAATGCCTCCTGAGGAGAAAAAAAAAGAATAGAATTGTCATGTAAACAACCAGTTATCCTGTAATGCTTCTGTTTTCTTCTCTCTTCCACTCACATTAAGATACATAAAGAGGGAATAGGAGGAGAACAGAAAAAAGTTGCATGGCAGTTGATAGTTCTATCATCTGAAGCACAGCTGCTGGAGTTCTAAATTTAGATTCTCAGATTTTTTCCATTTATCTTTGTTAATATACCCCAGGTGTAATATAAGCTATATCCATGATCATAATTTACTTTATGTATTATATTTACTTTTTAAAATAAATAACTATCTAAATAACTTTTGTACCTGTTAAACTGCCTCTTCTTTTAAGGCCAGAATTCAGACAAAATAATACATTTGCCTGGATTACCTTCATAGAAGAAATCCAGTATGAGAAACTCCTTTCAGATAGGAATTGAAGATGATATATAAATGAAACAGAGACAATTACGAAAGTAAGCCGGTTAAAGTTTTCATGTTTTGATCAATGCCATTTAATCACCTACTGTTGCTACAACCCTTAGTTGTACAAATGAGCGTTACTTGAGTTACTTGAGTGCACAAGATGACCTGTGCCAAATGTAAATGGGGTTTTATGAAAGCTATGTTGACTTTCATTAGCATTCCTGCAGCACATCTCTTTCTATCCCACCTGCAGTAGGTGATTGCTTCCATTTAAATGAGTGCAGCCACTCAGATCTCATACTGGTGATATCTGTGACAGATTATTTCCACACTGCTTACCCTGTTTATACAATAGATGTTGATGCTGCAGCTGGTGTATATAATCAGTTATCCTTTTTTTCATGTATAATGGATCAATTGCTCTTAGGCTGCAGACAGAGGGTTCAAGTTTCATATCTGGTCTTTGTGGACTGTCATTTTCAACATTTGGAATCGGTTAAACCTGCACTGAGTTATGCACTTGGTAAATAGATGTCAGAGCTCTATTCTAGAGGTTGATAATGGTACTTTTCAAGTGTCTGTTCAGTGGGCAGGCATCAGACTTGCAAGTAAGCGCTGTATATATTTATGAATTTCTGTGATATTGTTCCTAGCCCTAATGAAGGCTAGAAGCATTCATCACAGTGTTGCTGACACATTGCATGGCTGACCAGCTACTGCATCAGAAGGATTTAGGTGGTTTATGACATTCAGAGTCCTACCTGAGGGTAATTTGAAATGATTGACTAATACCAGAATACATAACTGTAGAAGGTTTCTCAAAAATCTGCATTTCATCTTCAGTAATTTTGCTTTTGTGCAAAAAATGTTTGATAAATAAAATAAAGTTTTTTTTCAAAATAGTGTGAACATACACAAAAAAATTGGATCTGATCACAATGATGCCCGTAGACATCAGGAGATTTTGTTTATGCTTGGCAGGGATTAATTTATTTGCTTTTACTGTTATTCTCTACTGTGTGAGTGGGTGTTAGGGTTCTGAGTAGAGCTACATTCAGTATCTGCATTGATTTTCTAAAAGGTTGTGCAGTGGGAGGTAGGAAGCCTGTCAAGGCAGTCTCACAATCTAGGCATTACAAAAGCCAAGATAATTGGGCATTTCAGATGTCCACTTGCTGAAAAAGATGTAAAGGTACTAAAACAAGAGAACAGTTTCTACAGGCAGTTACATTTCTATCATCCTTTATTGTTAACAGAAGACATTTTTCAAAAGATTTATTTTTGAAACATCAGTAAAACAACCAAGTCCCTGTAATCATTTACGTTAAAGTTATAAACAGTCAATCCCTCACCAGCATTTACCTCCCTCTCTTTTTACTCACTTGAAGGCCCGTTATCCACATTGACTCCACAGCTGGTCAATTATTACACATTTATCACTATTTAAAAAACTTTTAAGCAATGTTAAATGAAGCCTTCCAAAACAATCAAAAATTAGAAATTCACCATGTTGTCTGTGGTGACACACTTGACATTTCCACTTCTTCCCTGGACAGCTCCTGAGAAGGTACAATGGTTTGAATTTAGATCAACACCCACTGTGATGGAAGAGTAATTTGGGGAGGATGGAGCAGCAGTGAAAGATGGATTGACAAATTGATATACTCAGCATGATAGATGGTTCTACATGAATATGGTGGATGTTTAAAAAAAAAAAAAAAGAGGGGGAGTGGGAAAGACGCAGGGAGGGAGGAAAGGAGTACATGGGCCAGGTTGGTAAAAGTTGGAGGGAATCTGAGGGGTATGCAAGATTTTTACAAGCTGGATCACAAACATGCAAATCTTGGGGCAATTCATGTGGGTCTGTCTGGACTAAAGATGTCTTTTGTCTTACCTTCTCCTCCCCTCATATCTACAATAAACACAGCCAAACAGGCAAACATTAACTTTTACCAGTCTCAGCCAGGCTGCCATGGTTTAGCATAGACATCAGATTTAAAAGCATTGATGCATGCATATAAAGCCAAACACAGACCAGAACCCACCAAACCTAAAGCACCCTCAAGGCACAGGGACAGCATGCATAAAAACTCTTCTCTGTCCTGGCACTCAGGCACTGAAATGAACTTCCCCTAGGTGTCCGAGCTGAGTCAATGCCTGGCTTCAAACAAAGACTTGTTGTCAAACAAAGTAACTATCTCTTTACAAAGGGCTTGAACACTATTAAGTGGTAGCTCAGTGGTTAAGCTGTTGGACTACTGATCGGAAGGTCATGAGTTCAATCCCTAGCACCACCAAGCTGCCACTACTAGGCCCTTGAGCACCCCTTAACTGCTCAGTTGTATAAAAATGGGATAAATGTAAGTTGCTCTAGGATAAGGGTGTCTACCAAATGCCATAAATATTTTAAAAAATATCCAGTGTATTTTGTGTTTTCTTTTCATTCTGCATTAACCTCCCCATATAGGGTTTTAGCTCAATGGTATTCTTAGTCTCTGACCTAGTGATCTAGCATGAGGATATATTTTTGATTGAGATGACAAAGCATTTATGTAAGTCATTCTGGATAAGGGTGTGCTAAATGCTCTGATGAGTGGATCCGATCTACTTGATCAACCTAAAACACTCACACTGCAGAATACGACTGAATGCTATGGTTTATATCTGTCTGGTTGTATACTGGTAAACTGTTTATATGAGAGTGTAGATGAAACTGTAGCATGAGAAATTTGCCACACAAGTCACATGGAGTTTAACATTTGTCTGTTAAGTCGCAAACATATTTTCCTGTCAATATTCCTACAACTATCACTAAAACTAATGATTCACAAATCCACTTTGCTTCAGGATATATGTTTCATTCTCTGTAAATTAGCTTATCAGTGCTCCTTACTAGAGACCTTATATCCCTGATAAAATTGTTCAGCCTCACTGGAGAAACTTGGGGCTTACATTTGATTGCCAGATAATTATCATGTAATTATTTATATCCTTATATCAATTTGCTAAATATAGTCACTACCTCTTCTCAACTCCAGTGAATATGGTTTCATTATTCCAGTATGTTCTCTCTTCACATGGAATACAAACTATTGTTTACAATATTTATCAGACCCTAGAGGCATGTCTGCACTTGATCTAATAAGAGGTAACTTCCACATAAAAAATATGTGCCATTATAAACAAGCATGTGCATTATGTGCTTGCTTTTTCCTTCTGAATGCCTGATGTGCTTTGTTTATAAGATGCACAACACCTCAGGGACCTAGCTTTTATATTATTCATTTACCTAATTGAGGTATTACTCAAGTAGCATTGTGTGCATCATTGATGGAAGGGAGAAAATTGGCAGGGACCTGATAAATACATAGAGTCAGGTCCATAAATATTGGGACACTGACACAATACTAACATTTTTGGCTCTATACACCACCACAATGGATTTCAAATGAAACGAACAAGATGTGCTTTAACTGCAGACTGT